>PYAF01003090.1:199760-224890 GCA_007407185.1 Glycine tomentella
TCTAAAAAACTAAAAGAAAGGAAAATAAAACTTGTTTATTGAAATTGTAAAGAGTGTGTCCAAGTCTCACTAAAGTCACTAATATGTAGTGACTGAGTTCTGAAAATGAAATGGGCCACAAACAAGCCCAACAATCTAATTATTTGCTAATTACAACCATGAAAGTCAAATTCGCAGCCCAAAATTACAAGTGCAGAGGTGTTAACTTCAAAGCTAAAAATGACCCTCTAAATGATAGAATTGGCCTCGGGCTATGTGTATCAAACTTGTAGATCTTTTCGTTATCTTTCCAGGGACTCCTAGAACGCTCCATTCGGAGATCGGTAGCTCCCTATAGGTCCTGCACAAGTCAGATACGTTAAGTGAGCAAAAATCCGAAAATACGCAACAATTAGTAATTAAACCCACTTACTTGCCTAGGCCCAAAAACTGAATTAGAATAGGAAAATAAGGGTCAAAGAGAAGTCAAATAAGCTAAGAAGGATAGAAAAATATTCAACTAAAAACCCTCTATCACCCTGCTCCCCCTACTGTGCAAGAGGATGAGATAGCAGGGGTGACTGATGAAGATGCCGCAGCTTCTGATGTTGGCCACATGCCTCCACATGTAGTGGTAAAACTCAAGCTACCTTTGTTTGTAAAATTAATTAAAGTTAATCATAATAGTGGTCATTTATTAACTGTCTATTATATGATTCTTTCAGCATATGTTCCAAAGGATATGAGACGGGTTACAACACATGATAGGCATGTGTATGGTAACCCCTGGCACAGATGCCCACACTACTACACAACAGCTGTTGGAACTAGCACGTAGTGTCAGCTGCCTCTTTGCTAATAAATCCGTAGTATCATGGAAAATAGTAGGATGTGTAAAATGACAATGATCTATAGATATGATTTGATTAAATATTGAATAATCTGAAATCCTTCTTTCTTTTTTATCAGAAGGATTGAAACGAAACAATTTATGTCTTACTTTTGTCTTACTTGGTAAAAGGTTACAAAAATCTCTTTCTCCAGTAGAAAGATAATGAATGTTCATTTGATCTTGATCTCTTTTGGTCCAGTGGAAGTCAAAGTGGAAGGCGAGTCAGCAAACGAACCCAGGAGCTAGACGCCACTCCGAGCGGGGGAAGCTCAATTGAAAAGGAGAAGTCACGGTCTTGTACTACTTCATCCCGTAACCCCTCAAGAAAGCTCTTCAAATCCTGATTCAATTCCCGAAAACCTGACACCAGCAGTTTATTCTAGGCATGTCCCTGAGACTGAGATGAGTGCCTTCCTAAACTAGATAAAAGAAGTGTTCTAGTGGCCTAAGCTCCAAGTTAGGGACTCCTACCACCGGCGGAAAGTGCCCCATAACAGGCTAGGTTTGTATGATAAGTAAGTAATGCCGAGTTTCAAGTGGATACTGCTCTTTGCCATTAGAGCACTCTTGTGGAAATGAATCCGATGTGAAGCTGTTCCTCCGCTAGAATAAGGGGCATGATCGCTGATCAGCAAAGGAAGTAGTCACTGATCTTCGACCACACCCTACGTATGGATGTCTTTCTTTGTAAGAAAGAGATTGGAAAGCTTCAACATCGTATTCGCCCTTTGGCTAACCAGAGTCAAAATCAGAGTAAGGAAGCAACGAATAACTCAAATTATCAGAAGAGAAGGAGTGCCGGGGATTACTACCTTCGCCACCGACTTGTTACCGCACAAGGAAGGTCGTTAGGTCAGGCGGATTCCTAGCTGGCCAAGTCCTTCCTTAGCAGCATTAGAGGAGTTCTCAGATGCCGGTCTTCCTCCTAGCTTAGGACTTTGAACCCACGCGACTTTCCTACTGAGAACAGAGCTGCTGGGTTAATTCTACTCTGATTCCTGAAAATCTTTTTCTTTTTTCTCCTCTTTGTTGCTTAGTCGTTTTCAAGCGTGACCATCAATCGAGAAGAAATAGGAATAGTAAATAATATATATATATATATAAGGAATTCTTTTATCCCATTCGGAAGGATATCATTTCATAATTATCTATGACTGTTTATGTCTTTAGCATGACTGACTACTTGATTAAATGTGGAGGAAAGTGGGATAAATGGCCGATACTACTGGAAGGACAAATCTTTGGATAATAGGTACTGTAACTGGTATTACTGTGATCGGTTTAATTGGTATTTTCTTTTATGGTTCATATTCCGGATTGGGCTGATCTCTGTAGTAATCATATTAGAATTGGTTTTTTTTTTTAAATGGAAGCGTAAGAACTCACCTGGGATCCACTCTTTCTTTGACGAATTCGAGTGGATCCCAGGTGAGTTCTTAATAATTCTAATATTTTTTTTTCATATAAACGACTACTTTTTTCGATGTTTCAAAAAACTCCATTTCATTCTTTTTTTTTACAAGTTAATTGAAGAAATTCAATTTGTTTAATCAAATTCCCCAACCCCCTCTCTTTTTATTTGTTCACTACGTATTATATGCAATTAAATATTATATGGTCGATCGAAGGTCCTGTGCCACTTGAACTCCAATCTATCTTACCTTCCATCCATCTTTGTCCAGCCAACTCATAAAATGTTAGACCAACCAATCTCAGGGCTGACACAACCGAATTGGTTGAGGAAAAGGAAACCCCAGCGACCAAGCACTCCCGCCTCCAAAAGCGGAGACCGAACAACCGCCAGGTTGTCAAAGACACGTCTAAAGAGGAGGCGGGCGCCCTCTAAGTTGACCATCCTACCCACTAATGGACTATGAGGGGGGGACGGGCGAACGGGAACCGACCGAGAACCCGAACCGCTGTGCAGACCAGCTGAGGTAGGTCATCACAGCGGAGACGGGTTGGAGGGAGAGATTGATGACTCGTGACATGTGTCACTTTGCCACTTAAGGCCACATTTATTTTTTTGATGTTCTTTTTTTGGTAGTATTATTGTTGAATTTACTGGATTTTATTATATGTACGCAATGGCACACAATTATTACACTACATATCATTTTTTTAAATTATAATCAAGTTAAGATCTTGCTAGTTTGATTGACAAATTTCAATCAAGTTAACCTACTAACTTACATAACTTACTTTTCCATCAAACACCACAACATACCCCTTCAAATGAATAAAATTGTACAACTAACTTTTCATGCAGGCGTAGGATTTACATTTTATGTGTCTCCTAAATCGACATATTCAGTGTGTAACCCCATGGATTTACTATACATTGTCATTCGATAGTGTAGGGAATTAGCCAGTCTTTCGCTTCATTCGAACAATGCCTAGACCACAACAATGAAGTTGATGGGAGAGGACAATTGTCTGTGAGTTCAACCTAATTCAATAATATTGTCATTTAAAAATCATTTAACACAATTGTAGGTTTAAGAAATGTTACAAGTAAAGGAAAATGGTTTACCTGAACAAAATGGTTACCAAACACATGACCAATGCATATAATGCGATGAACAGATGGATCTCTTGGAGGTTGGCTTCTTAGAGGGAAAAAAGTCATACTTTGTTGGAGTGATAGACAAACAACAATGACATTATACCTCGATGCAATGACATGACCCATATCCGTAATATCCATCCATTTATCCATTGTTACCTACACAATTATCGTATTAGTGCCCAAATAAGTGAGTTAAACAAAAATGTTCTTATATATAGATACCAATAAATACCAATCTAAAATTTGTTACCTTTGTTAACCCATCCACAAAAAGAGACCGCTTTAACTGCTCAAACCTATTGAACCCACCAAACAATGCTATATAATGATCAGACCATTGTGCAAGTTCTTTTAGCAAATGGTTGCATACCAAAGGCCGAGATTCTTCACCATAACCTAATACGGCAACAATTACACGATATCCACAGTTACCATCCGCTTTAACATCAGTGATGTTAACAATGTATTTCTGCATTAAGGGATGAAACTGATCCAGCATAGGAACGTTCATGTTATTCATTCTTTGATCAGATGAGGATCCATACATTTTTTGTGTGGAGCAACTGTTTTGCACTGAATGTAATTCATCGACATATTCAAAGTAAGACGAATCCCGCTTGGTTGATTTTTCGTGCCTTGCTTGTTTATTCTTTGGAGCACCTTTTGTTTTGACATTTTTAGGGGGGGGAAAGACATGGAAGTTAAATCAGGAAATGCTAGTTCTTTAAGTTTAGTCTTCAATGTCACCTTGCCACACATGTCAAGCTTCTCAAACGTTTGGAGATTGCATCCATCTCATCGGTTATGTGAATTTCCCAGGCATCAATACCTTGATCTGAAAAAGATAATGTTCACCAAAATATATGAACGCTTGCAAGCGGGATGCTGCCAACAACAACTTTAGCTAGCTCACATGCACAAGGGAGTCCATGGGTAATTCTCATCACACATCCACAACGCGATGGGTTTTTTCCCGAGTAATGAACTCGCTCAAACTCAACAGTAATCTAAAAAAATTGGTGGCCTTTGGAAACCGACATAATAAATTGGTTGCCTTTGGAAAAACAGTTTTGACAGCACTCATCAGGGCTGAATCTCTATTGGTAACAATGATTTTTGTAAAAAATTCACTTTTAAAAAAAAACTCGTCTAAAGCGCTCAAGGGCCCACTGAACATTGTTTATACGTTCCACCTCTAAATAGGCAAATGCAACTAAAAATGTCATCCCAGTAGGTGTCACACCAACAATGTCAAGTAAGGAAGCATGTACCTATTTGTTTTGGAAGTATTGTCTATCAAAAAGACCGTATGATATGCATTGCTCAATTTCACTGCATTTGGATGTGCCCAAAATAAGTCGCGCACCACATTATCTTCTTTCATTCTATGCCAATGAACATACATGTCGCTCTGAAGAAGTTTCATGAATTGTTGCATTTCAGTGTTATTACCTCTGATACGTGTCCGGTATGCATATCTTGCATTGTATACTTGCTTCAATGTTGTATAATTATTGGCATTGTGCTCTTTCAAAGTTAAAAAAATATTCTTTGGTTTCACCATCGACCTTGTCATATCAACAACAATGATCTTCTCCTCCTCAGTTAGTCGACCAGCATATGCGTGTCCACATAATAACTTAGACAAAGTATGATTATGAGTGCCACATATTAGCTTCACTATCCAACCTTCACCTCCCGGGAATGGTTTGGCTCTCAACCTAAATGGACAATTACATTTTCTACTGCTAGTATTGGTGGGTATCAAACCTTTTTTTCAGGATCTATACTTTCCACTCCTTTCACAACCAATTAAAACACATGATGTTGTTCCTAACTTTCTATTTGCCATTCCACTTCTCATTATGACAGCTATGAAACCATTATCATATGCAACACTACGAGCCCATTTCAACACGTCCTCACGGGAAAGGAACACCTACAAAAATGGATAATTAATCTTTAACTATCATGCGTATACTTTAATTTATTCATTTAACAACTTTAACTAAATGCTAAATCAAATAAATACCTCGAACGTATTGAAGGCTGCCGAACAATCAACTGAACAATTCACATATTCACATGCATCAACTTCTTCTCCAATGTCTTCATCCATATTAGTATCTTCAGACATAATATTATCGTATATTCATTCATCGTTGTCCATCTTAAAAATAAAAATATATTTTTTTCATCAACAAAACATATGCGTAATAATCTTAAACAAAATTAAATTCATAATATAATTGTAATTAACTTCAATGTTTAAAACATCCCTATTACAAAAATTCCTACAGAATAGAAGACAATTTTATATTAAATACATAATAAAATTTACAAATTCAACATTATAATTTTTTTTATCTATTCTTTTATATATATATTTTTCTGTAAACATTTGCATGACTTAAAAAAATATCTCATTCATTAGCTTTTTAATTAATTACAAACAAATAAATACTTTTTCTAATTAAATTATTTATTTATTTCTATTTTTTTAATGCTATACGGATTACCTAATTCGTATAGGTCTTTCCACAAATTTTACACATACGGATTATGTAATCTGTATCATCCATACGGATTACATAATCCATATATGAAAAACAGAAACACTTACCTCCACCTCCAGCCATCGCGCAACTTCGATGACTTCCAACACAAAATGCCTCTACCACCACCCAGCCACAACTACACCCTCCGACACCAACACCTCCAATGCACAGCCAGAAACAGCCTTCTCGCACCAAGAAATTCGGCAAAAATGCAGTGGAAAATGAGCCACAAACGTACACAAATAAACCAACAACACTAGGGGCAATTTTGTCATTTTAAAAAAATAGTGTATAAGAAAACTGTATAGTGCAGTTAGTACATCCTTAACGGTTATGGACCCATTTCGGGACTTGTTACATGGCCCGAGGCCCACATCAATACATGACTGCTTCACTTGTCAAATTACTTATGCATTTCATGCCTGCAGGTAATCTAAGTTTATTTTACACATTCCCTACACTCTTTGACTTTAGCATCAAAGTGTTTGTGCAGATGATTGCAGGTCCCGCTTTGCACCTAGTCAAAGACTACTGTCGCTTGCCGAAATCCTCTATTCATCCATTATTGTTGATCGATCGAGTTGAAGCCATTACAGAAATCAACCTAATGGTCATGATAAAAGAACACCAAAGGGTAGTTTCATGGTAATATACTAATATTGAAGTTACCATAATCTCTCTCTTAAAATAAAACAAAATAAAAAAGATTAGAATAATATTATATTACCAATGTTATCTTGAGTATCTGACAATATAAATATTAGTGGGTTCAAATATACACATTCAAGAATATTTAGATTAAGGGTGCAAAATATATATTCAAGATATTTAGATGTAGTTTTTTAAAAGTGGGAGAGGTACATTTGCATCCCGATGTAAGTGTGGATCCGCTATTGATGAAGATTATCTTGACAAAAAATAACTAATACGGTAAGACTTTAATTTTTATGTATTGTTAGTATAAAAGTTTATACATTGTCAACAAGTTGAAAATCATAATAGATATGAATTTTAAGAAAATTATTATAAAAGGCAATAAACTTATTATAATTGAATAATACTGAATTTCAAAAAATGTTCAAAACTTAAAAGTTATCAAATAAATAAATTACACATTTTTAAATGATTTTTTATATAAACAAGATCCAACATAGCTAGTAAATAATTGAGTTCCTTAAGCATATTGTGAGGATTTGATTCTTAGCCATGTGAATGAAGAAGACTTTGTTAGGAGAGACAAAATATATTTTGATAATCTATACATTTTGAAAGGAATTAGTTTCTAACTATCGATAGACATATATAATTTGGTGCAATAAAAAATATATATAGTTAGCTATGAAATGGGAGTGAATTCTCTCAATTGGAACGAAATCTCTACTATCAAAATCCCATTTTTTATTTATTTAAATGAAATACTGTACAGTAAAAGTATTAAAATTGTCATAGAGAGCTATATTATTAAAGCATTAAAATTCCTTTGAAACGATTATAAACGTTGCATAGCTATTAGCTACTATACTAAGGACGACAAGGATTCAAGAGAATTGAACTCAAGCATGTAGTTAACAGAGACAAGTACACGAGTTTATAGAAGAAATACAATTAATTCTGCTTGAGTACCTAATGTTTTAGAAGAGGGGCAATTATCTTCAGCATTCCCTCATAAATGTAAACTTTATCTTGGAACACAAGGCCAATATCTGAAAATAGAGGATGCATGATGGAAGGACATAAATCAATAACCATCAAAGACACATGGCTCAATCATAATAGTGTAGATTTTAAGGAATACAAGGAATGTTAACCATTATAGTCTTTTAATTGAGGTCCCAGTAACTTGGAGGTCTTACTCTATACTACTGGCAGGAAACATCTACTCTAATCTATACTACATTTTCAAAGAATGCTTAGATTTTTTAAACCTTTCCATAGTCTAGCACTTTGGTTTGTAACTTGTAATTAGTAGTTAATAACCTTCTGACCGTATTATCAATATTTGAAGCCATTTTCAGGAAATAACTCAGTCCAACATAGTTTTGTGCTACATTGCTCATATTTCTGTACTTATCGTATCACTCCATAATTTGTGATATAATTGAATTACTTTATACTACATTCTATCAAGTAGAATATCATTAACTGAGTGATAAAAAAAATGACAGTGTTGTGAAAGACATAATTGCGTATTCACCAGGTAATAAAAGGCTGTCATAAGTACGAGACTCGAAATATTTAATTATATTTTTATTTCCTTGTTTCAAAATTCATTTCCCAAAATAAAATTATAAAGAAAATATCACTATTGGTGTTAAAACTATCCCTTTAAATATTTAACGCAGCTGAATATTCAAAACTCGAACTCAAAATATTAAACCGAAAAATGTTAGTTGATTCTCGCATTTGATGATTACTTGATATTAAAGGTCCCTACTAGTTTCTTGATATTTTTATATATTTTAATGCTCATTATGCCTATCTTCCTCTTATTCGGTACTTTTAAACAACATCTAATTAGTTGCTAGAAGTTCTTTCATAAAAAATTGCAACGCAGAAAGTTTTCCAGCTTATGAGATTAAAACAGAAAAAGGCCCAACTATTCACATCTGCATTTTTTTAAGTGCCCTCCCTTTATTCCAGAAGTTATTTTATAAAATGTTAAATAATTTCGAAAACTAGTTTAAAAAATACAAGAGTGCTAAAGAAGAAGAAAAAAGGAGATTGGCAAAGTAATCCCTCAAACGAAACCACGACTGTCTAGAGGCAAAAATAGCAAAATTTACTAGATCAGAGTCCAACATTCCATAAAATACTTCCTGCACCTCCATTAACTTTAATTTTTTTACAAAATCCCGAAACTATATTGCGTAGTATAATTATTATTTAGTTATTTTCCAGAACAACAAATCCAGAACAAATAACATTGTATAACCTTCCGGAAACAAGGACTTGCTTTTCCGTAAGGCTACACAATTTTTATTTGTTCCGGATGGTTCAATCGGTAAGTTATATCTGCTCCTAAGACCACATCCAGTGGTAATTACACTAAATTACATGTAAAAGCTTGAAAATAATGAACTAGTCCAAACATTGTAATTGAGTGTTTTTCAGAATCAGGGACTAGGTTTTATTAACACAAACTACTGAAAAAAGAATAAAATATAGAGAATACATTGTCATAGACTAACATGAAAAATACAGAAAACTGTATACAGAAAGCAGAAACTAACTTCCATCTAAGAGATGGGACATCAATCTAGGATTGTGTAAAGGAAAATTCTAACCTTAGGCAATTTCAGGATTGTCATTATCAACCAACACTACATGTACATGAGACAGATGAGCACCATCTGAAAACACCATCAAGAAGTCATGCTTCCCTGTTTTGCCTTAAGAACAAGCTCTTCAGTGGTGGTGCCAATGATATCGTTAGCCCTTTTTAGCCCGACACATTGATATCGACCAACAGAATCCTGAATTCCAAGATAAGCTTCCAGTCAACAACAAAGAAATTGAAATCTTCAGAGAAAATTTTCTTAGGGGGTCACAATGATTGAAAAAAATCTTTTGGTAATCATATTGAAGATACACAAAGCAAACAACATCAACATCAACGGTACCTTTAACCCAAGCTAATTGGAGTCAGTGGTAGATGAACCCAATGATAAATACGAGGAGGTTGAAAAAAAAAGGTGGAAGAGAAAGGGAAAGGAAAAAAAAAGATAAAAGAAAAAGAAGGGGGAAAAGAGGGGTGAAAATATATATTAAACTCTGTAAAATGATAATCAATGTGTTCAAGAATGCATCCCTCATTGAAACCAAAACTCAACTATTAGTTTTTCAACTACTTATAGACAAAACATTTTACAAAGGTTTAAACGACACAGGTTTATTTATACCGCTATAAAGGAACCACATGATCTTTACCATCTGCTTTTTATTTTAAAGAAGGCTTAAATATCTTTAGTCCTTGCAATTTAGTGCTTTTTTGCTTTTAAAATTATTTTTTTTTTGTTTTTAGTCCTTATAAATTAGGTTTTTTTGTTTTTCGTCCTTATGACACTTTAGATAACACTTTTTTTACTGTTAAAAATGCTATCTAAAGAGTGTTAGGGATTAAAAACAAAACAAACATAATTTGCAAGGATTAAAAACAAAAAAATAATTTTGCAACGACGAAAAACAAAAAAAGAGCTACATTGAAAGGACCAAAAATGTATTTAAACTCTAAAGAAATATAAATTTCCTACTACTGTTAACATACTCATCCACTTTAAAATGTAGTTGTAGAGAGATAAAAGAGTCTGAGATAAAGAGAGATAACAAGAAATTGAAATAATAAAACATAACTTACAAAAAAAAGAAAAGTTTTCCTCTAAAGAGAAGCAGTATTATATACAGAGATATAATCACCGAAGATTAGAATAGGAAAAATTTAAGGAATCTCACCCGAGTAACAATTCCCAATTTCTCTAATTTCTCAACAGCATCATCCACATCAAAATTACATTCCTCATCAAACTCTTCTTTGATTAGTTCCTCACACCATTGATCAAGATCCTGATCCATATAGCCAAACAGCAAATATAAGTGCTTAGATAATAGTAATGGTAATAGAAATAGAAACCTTGTTTTTCTAAGTATAAAACAAAATTTGAAAAGAAAAACAAGTTTATAAAAAACTTATGCTCATGGATATACCTGTCTTGTAGCTTTGCCCTGTTCCATCAGAATAAAGAATGAAACTATAACCTCTTTGACCTACACATTTAAAGAGTTACAAATTGGTAGCCATTAGATTAAATGTTTGGCTGGTGAATAGTTACATACTTAAAAATGAAATGTGAGCCAAAACTCGTAGTAGCAAGTAGCAACTAGAGTCTACAATATGATCTTCCAACAATCTAATCACACATTTCTGTCTTAAAAGGTTACAGGCTTACCAGTACACTTGATTATCACATATAAAGTAGCATAATCCCAAGGCCCAAATAACAGCTGATGCTACCAAATTAAGTTATCAGATACACACGTCAGAAATTGACATATTTATGATACTATTTAAGTAGTGGATGCATTTTCAGAATCTTCAAACTTTTATTTCCTAATTATTAGACTTTTAAAAAATGAGACACAAATTGAGGAGCATTTGTGAGATAAACCCAACGTATTGTTTGCTTGTCTGCCAAACAGTATCACACTATATTTTTCACTCTGTATGGGAACAATGAGAGGAGGATTGTTTACAGTAGTTGTGAAAGTTAGATTCTTCAGGCTTTCAACCTGTTAGATTAATGTCTTTTTTGTATATGTTTTATTATCTTTCTTATTTTGCACTCTTTCTATGCTGTACAAGGGGCTGCAGTCTGCACCCTATCTTGTCACATCTTGTTGTGTACATGTTTTTTCTTTATATACACAATAGCCTCAGCAGAGTGAGAATGGTTATGTTCTCCAAAATATTAAGTTCATAGTCACAATGTGGTATCAGAGAAAGAACAGTCCTGCTCTGGAGTCTCATTGTCGTCTGCTGTCAACTGCCACCGACCGCCAGAAAATTCTCCGACAAACAAAAGGTTAGGCGCGCCTCGTTGAGTGTGACCCAACCCAAGTTGTTTCAAGAGAAAAAGCTTTCTTACGCGCTTCTGTTAGGCGCATGAATCTCGGGTGCTGCCTTCCCATCACCGGATCTCCGTCGTGCGTCACCATTGTCTTCATCGGCCTCTTCTGGACCCATTCCAACCCCTGTTTGGCTCCAGTTGTCACATCAGAGAAGTGAACATACAATCCAACCATTCCTGGGTTTCTTTTGGCTTCAGATTTGGTTGGTAACCTCTTTGTGCTCGGAAAATGG
Organism: Glycine tomentella; assembly: GCA_007407185.1. Taxonomy (NCBI): domain Eukaryota; kingdom Viridiplantae; phylum Streptophyta; class Magnoliopsida; order Fabales; family Fabaceae; genus Glycine; species Glycine tomentella. Next base: position 211,613 of record PYAF01003090.1, read on the forward strand.
CATCTACAGTATCTTTTGTAATCTCTTCCTCTACAGGCCCTATTTCTCCCTTCTCTGCAACTCCCACTATCACAACTGAGAAACTCAACTGGAAACATTATCTGTCCTGGTCTGATTCAGTTGAGTTGTGGTTACGTGGTCAAGGATACTATGATCATCTGGAGAAGGATGTGAATGAAGTTCCTGTTGAGAATAGAGCTCAGTGGCAGAAACTTGAATACTAGCTATGTACTGTTCTATGGCAATCCGTAGACCCTGAGTTGCTAGAGATCCTTAGGTCATTCAAGACCTGTTCGTTTTGGAGGATGCCCAGGATGTTTTTGCTAATGACATTCAACGTCTGTTTCATTCAACCCAAAAGGTTGTTTCCCTCCAACAGACCAACCATGATATGGTTTCACACATGACTAATGCTAGAGCTACAGTTGAAGAATTGAAAGTATTCCTTGTATGTGATTCTGCAGAGGAAATGAAGAAGAGGCTTGATAAACTGTTTATGGTTTTGATCTTGCAGAACTTGCATTCAGATTTTGATTATGTGCGTGATCAAATTCTGTCAATTGATCAGCTTAGTCACTATACTTCTCTGTGTTCCTTATTTGGTGAAAGGTGAAAATGCAGCTGCAACTGTTGAGACTTCAGCCATGGTTGCCTCTAGTGGTAGGGGTAGAGGGGGTCATGGTAATAGAGGAGGAGGACGTGGTGGTAGAGGTGGTCATGGTAAGTTGTGGTGTCCTTATTGTGGAAAAGAAACCATACTCAAAATAGTGTTATGACCTACATGGTTGGCCTGATAAGGCAGCAAATGTCTCTACATCTGAAAAGGCTGAATCTCAATTTTCTGATGGAGAATATCAGGAATACCCAAGGCTAAAATCTAGCAGCCAAGCTCAATCCTCTTCAATACCAAGTGTTACCACAGCCTGCATTTCTCAATCCTATTTGTTTGACTTATCATCGGTTGTCTCCTTCATTCATACTTCTCTGCTGTTTCTTCTTTGTCTTCCGTTACTGTTCCCAAGAATGTTTGTGAGGCACTTGCTCACCCTAGATGGCAACAAGCCATGATTGTTGAAATGCAAGCTTTTGAACATAGTGGTACATGGGAGTTAGTTCCTCTTCCACCTGGAAAGAAGGTTGTTGGTTGTCGATGGGTATATGCTACCAAGGTTGGTCCTAATGGTGAAGTTAATCGTCTTAAGGTTCGCTTGGTAGCCAAAGGGTACACTCAAATATATGGTCTTGATTATGGAGATACTTTTTCTCCTATGGCCAAGATCACTATTGTTTGTCTCTTCCTTGTCAAGGCTGCCATTCGTCATTGGCCTCTTCATCAGTTAGACATTATAAATGTTTTTCTTCATGGTGAGTTGGAGGAGGAGATTTATATGGAGCAACTTCCTTGGTTTGTTGCTCAGAGGGATCAGGTCTGGTTTGCAAACTTCATTGATCCCTTTATGGTCTTAAACAGTCTCCAAGAACTTGGTTTGGAAAATTTAGTCATGTTGAGCAAAGTTTTGGAATGAAACGGAGTGAAGCAGATCACTCTGTTTTTTATTGTCACACTTCTCCTGATAAATGTGTTTACTTAGTCGTTTATGTTGATGACAGTAATGACAGGGAATGATAATATCAAAATCTCTCAGTTGAAGCAACATTTGTTCAGTCACTTTCAGATCAAGGATCTTGGCCACCTAAAGTACTTCCTCGGTATAGAGGTAGCTCAATCCAAGGAAGGCATTATTATCTCACAGAGGAAGTATGCTTTGGATATTTTGGAAGAGACGGGCATGATTAACTATAGACCCATTGATAGTCCCATGGATCCAAATCAAAAGTTAATGGCAGAACAAGGTGGACCATATTCAGACCCAGAAAGATATAGAAGAATAGTTGGGAAACTCATCCATCTTACTATTACCAGACCTAACATTTCCTTTGCAGTTGGGGTCGTTAGTCAGTTTATGCAAGCTCCTTATGTTGATCACTGGAAGGTTGTTCTTCACATTCTCGGGTATACTAAGAAGACTCCAGGACAGGGATTGTTGTATGAAGATAAAGGAGACACTCAAATTTCTGGATATTGTGATGCTGATTGGGTAGGGGCCCTTATAGATAGACACTCTACTACAGGATATTATGTGTCCATTGGAGGAAATGTTATCTCTTGGAAGAGCAAGAAGCAGAATAATGTTGCTAGATCTAGTGCAGAAGTGGAATAGGGCTATGGCTTCAATCACATGTGAATTAGTGGGGATCAAACAACTTATTCAAGAGCTAAAGTTCTGTGAAGTTCAGCCAATGAAGTTGTATTGTGATAATCAGGCAACTCTTCATATTGCCTCAAATCCAGTGTTTCATGAGAACTAAACATATAGAGATTGACTGTCATTTTGTGAGAGAGAAGCTGCTGACCAAAGAGATTAGTACAGGGTTTGTCAATTCAAATGATCAGCTTGCTGATTTTTTAACAAAATCATTAAGGGGGCCTCAAATTCAGTTTATATGTTCCAAGCCTGGAGCATATAATTTATATGCTCCAGCTTGAGGGGGGATGTTAGATTAATGTGTGTTTTTTATATATGTTTTATTATCTTTCTTATTTTGCACTCTTCTCTGCTGTACAAGGGGCTGCAGTCTACACCCAATCTAGTCACATCTTGTCATATACTTGTTTCTTCTTTATATATACAATAGTCTCAGCTGAGTGAGACAAGTTAAGTTCTCCAAAATATTAAGTTCATAGTCTTAACTCAACCTTTATTTCTGTCCATATAAGATAACAGTGCAGTAAATGATGTGTTTCAATACTTTCAGGTATCAAATATGGTTTCGAAAATTTCAAAGTTCATCTTTTTGAACATTATATTTCTAAAGAATATATGTACATTGGGGAGAAATCACAGCCAATATATGATTAGGCTTACTTACAAATAGAATCATGTTTTTCTACCTTGTGAGAAAACATAGGCATATACTTGTTAAAAAAAGTGGTAAAACAAGAATTTTAGAAAAGCTAAGATATACACACACATGCATGCACGCACACTGTTAGATGAATTTCTCACAAAATCCACCTATCAAATTGAAAGATTGTTATCAAACTTATCCAATACTGTTTAATATTCCATCCTGATATGCAAACATATAATACTTCTTAAGCAGAGGATACTTGATCACACACAGTTGCTTAGATTCAACAGCTGGAATAATTAAAATCATTGTATATGTTGGATTCTTAGGTAGTGTAGCAGTGTGTGTCATACGACAGACAAGGAAAATTGGTCCTCTATCTCCTTCACGTGCACACGCAAGTTTTGGTGAATTGCAAGCATCATAAATGAAATACAAAGACATCAGGTGATAAATTTTAATATCCAATATATAACAATCTCTACTCCATCAATGTTCCTCACGATTGACAAACACATACCAAAACATCAATATCTGGTTATACAATTTTGAGCTGGTGTCGGGGTTGAAGATAAATTTGCCAAGGGCAGTTTTGGAGCGTTTGGGTCGAATGATCAATGGATCAGTAGTACTGCCAGATACCTGAACTGTAGAAAGTTGTTGGTACCTGTTACGGTAATTTCCCTTGGCAAAAAATAAAAGGCTCATTTATCTTATTAATTCAAATACCTAATATCTTAACCATCAAAGGATAGGAAGATATGACAAATATTATAACTGCCACTTATCAGTTATTTATATAACCGAAGGTAGTGGAAATAACAACCTTATAGCCACTAAACCCACTATCAGTCAATCTCCATATACAGATAATGGATGAGACTCACTACTCAACTAACTCAGGTCAGTATTCTCAAAGCTATAAATAATGATGTTCTCCATTGAGAAAGGTACACAAACACAGACACATACTCTAGCTTTCTCTCTTTCAATTACACAGAGCACACACCCCACTTCAATCGGTGTATCTCTGTGATCTTCTGCCTTGAGGTATCACCTTCCATTGATATCCTTGAAGTTGCAGAGTTAGAGTGATCAAACAGCAACCACATAGCACTTCGGTGTTATACATTTGTGTTCTGGAAACAATCAGAACATTGGCGCCGTCTGTGGAAACGATAAACTTCGAGTCCCACGCTTTGATACAGAAAAAGGGGAGGAGAAAGAGAACATCTAAATTCGCATGTTGAGAAGAGCAAAAACTATCATCCTTCAATCTTCTCGATCTCCTTGTTTAACCGTTAGATTTTGCTGAAACTTTTACAACAAGTTCGAGACTCATCAATCTTCGCATCTAACGGTGGGTTTCTTGAATCGAGGCTTGAAGCATCACCAGAAAATTCCAAACCGAAATCGTTCAGAATCTATTTTCTGAAGCAGGCAGCGGTATTGCGAGGGACATTTCTCTCACACTAACCGTTGGATCGCGTTAAAACTTTGAGGAAAGATTACTCAAATATGTTTCTACATTCTGACCGTTCGGATCATTCATTGAAGCGTTTTCAAGAGGGAATGTTTTAACTGCAAATAAAGGTTATCAGAATTTCTGCTCTCTTTTATCTCGTTTCGGGCAGTGATATTGAGAAAGAGGTATCTCTTTTATCAACCGTTGGATTATCCTCAAATTCGGTCAGTGTGTTCCTCTCTTGCAGTAAATCAATTTGACCGTTGGGATTTGTTAATTTTTATTTCTAGTGGTAGGAATTAATTTCGTACATAATCCAATTTTGTATGCCTACCTTTTGTAATGTTTTGGTACAATTTTTGTTGAAATTGTTTGCTGATTGTAATGGTTGTCGGAACCCTTGCGTAATCTCATTTGATTGATAATGAAGAATTTGGGTGGATTTCGAGAGAGGTCCAATAATTTTTACTTATCACGTTAAGAAGGCAACCTCATCAATATAGAATGTGAGATTCACCAACAGGGAAGCCAGGTTGGCATATGCCCAATATCACTTTATGAGGGTGGATCTTGTCTCAGGAGCGGCAACACAGATTAGATTAAGCAAAAGCTAAATCTTCTCCCTCTTTTCTAATATGAAGCGTCATAAATAATTCTTTATAGTATTTTTATAATAATGTATGTGTAGAATATTATTATTTTTACATGTCAAATAATGAAGAAAAATTATCATAACGATCCTCTGGAATAAAAATGGTTAAGTTGCAGGAATTGAATCTTGAGGGTAAAGCTCGAGATAGGGTTAAAAACTCAAGAATTGAATCTTGAGGATAAAGCCCAAGAGAGGGTTAAAAACTCAAGAATCTTGAGGGTAAAGCCCAAGAGAGGGTTAAAAACTCAAGAATTGATTGCTTGAGGGTAAAGCCCAAGAGAGGGTTAAAAACTCAAGAATTGAATCTTGAGGGTAAAACCCAAGAAAGGGTTAAAAACTCAAGAATTGAATATCCTCATCAACCTCGATTCAGCGATAATTGCTAGTATAGCTTGGCAGGTCAGAGTGCTGACCAACCAAGCTGGGGGGCATCTATTATGGTAATTTCCCTTGGCAAAAAATAAAAGGCTCATTTATCTTATTAATTCAAATACCTAATATCTTAACCATCAAAGGATAGGAAGATATGACAAATATTATAACTGTCACTTATCAGTTATTCATATAACCGAAGGTAGTGGAAATAACAACCTTATAGCCACTAAACCCACTATCAGTCAATCTCCATATACAGATAATGGATGAGGCTCACTACTCAACTAACTCAGGTCAGTATTCTCAAAGCTATAAATAATGATGTTCTCCATTAAGAAAGGTACACAAACACAGACATATACTCTAGCTTTCTCTCTTTCAATTACACAGAGCACACACCCCACTTCAATCGGTGTATCTCTGTGATCTTCTGCCTTGAGGTATCACCTTCCATTGATATCCTTGAAGTTGCAGAGTTAGAGTGATCAAACAGCAACCACATAGCACTTCGGTGTTATACATTTGTGTTCTGGAAACAATCAGAACAGTACCTTTTTCATATTTGGGCATTCCTATTGGGGCAAACCCAAGACGGTGTGACGCATAGGTTCCTACAGTGAAAAAATGTGAGAGAAAATTAGCAAAATCGAAGCAAAAATACCTTTCTTTCGGGGGCAGGCTGACTCTCATTAAGTCAGTCCTAAACTCGATCCCTAGATTTCTATTTTCTTTTTTCAGGGTCCCTAAGAAGGTGGTGGATAGTCTGGTGAGGCTACAAAGGAGATTTCTGTGGGGTGACAATGCAGATCAGGAAAAGATTGCATGGGTGAGCTGGGATGTGGTTTGTCAACAAAAAATGAAAGGAGTTTTGGAATCCGGGATCTTTCAAGATTCAACATTGCGTTACTTGGGAAATGGATGTGGAATCTGTTTCATTGCCAAGGGGAATTGTGGGCACAAGTTTTGGAGTCAAAGTATGGAGGATGGAGGAATCTAGATGCTTTGAGAAGGCCTGCAAGTGATTCTATTTGGTGGAGGGATCTGTGCAACATATGCCAGTCCAATGATGAGGAGGGGTGGTTCAATAAGTGAATCAAATGGAATGTTGGTTGCATAACAAAGGTGTTGTTTTGGGAAGACGATTGGAAGGAAGATGGAGTGCCTTTGAAGGTGAAATTTCCTAGACAATATCATATTTCCCAACAAGCAACACATCTAACAAATGGGAACTCTATCACAAGCAGGTTGGGAATGGAAGCTCAGTTGGAGAAGGTGTTTTAAGGAGGGAGAAGTAGAAGCAGCAATTAAATTCTTAGATGAAATTCAGGGCCTGTCTATACGTGTTCAACAGCAGGATCTTTGGAGGTGGGAGGGGGATTTGTGCGGAAGATACACGGTGGGAAGTGCTTACAAGTTACTTAATATGGAATTGGATACCCAGATTCAAGAGGAGGTGTACAAAGACCTTTGGAAGTTAAATATTCCGTGTAAAGCTTCTTGTTTTGCTTGGAGATTGTTGAGAGACCGACGGCCAACTAAGAGGAACCTTATAAGAAGAAACATAAATATAGATGATGACAGCTGCCCTTTCTGCAGTAGTTCTGTTGAGGAAGCATCACACTTGTTCTTTAGCTATCACAAAATTATGCCGCTTTGGTGGCAGTCCATGGCATGGATAAATATACTAGGGGTATCCTCGATAAATCCAAAAGACAATTTCCTTCAGCATACCTACTGCTGTTTTACTGGTCTTAGAATTCAGAGATGGAAGATTTGGTGGATAGCTTTGACTTGGAGCATTTGGTTTCATCAAAATAGGATTGTTTTCTATAACGATTGTTTCAATGGTCATAAGCTGTTGGAGGATGCTTTTTCTTTTGCTGGTCCTGTCTAGCAAATTTGGAGAAAGGATTCAATATTCCTTTTCATCACTGGTCTAGCCATATTAGAGAAGGATTTTTGTTTGTAGGGGAGGTTTTAGTTCTATTGTATTTTTTCTTCTATATGGTTCGGATGCAAGAATGTCTTTAGATTGATCTTTCGCACCCTAATTTGGGTAGTTTCCACGTATTAGGCTGCCATAGTTCTGTCATGTTTGCTGATGGGCTTTTATGTGTCAGTACTACTTGTACTCTTATTTCCTATCATATATCTAATATATCATTTTTGCTGATAAAAAAAAATCTGGTTATACAATTAGTAGTAAGTTAATAACAAATGTAAAGAAAGAAATTGTTACAAAACCTTTGTCATACTAAAAGAAATGGGAACCACTAACAGACAAACCCAGTAGTTCACAAACCAGCCAAGCTGCCCAATTGGAAGGTGTATAGTACACTATACTATGAGGCATAGGAAACAAAAGAAGCAACAGCCTGATGGCAGTTACTAATAGAAAATAACTAGTGGCAGTCACATATTAGGAGTCTCTGAGATATTAGGAAACTGCCTGATGGATAGAAAATAACTGATGGCAGATACATATAGGGAGTATTTGTGATAGTAATTAGGTAAGTGTGTCGTTCTTTTCAATTTGTGGACAAAGAATACTCTGTACATGACTTGTCACTGGGACAACAAGTGTACTGCTGTGTGTGATTTTTGTGTTCAGTAATATATTTTACCAGTTTATTACTAGTGCTCTATCATCCATCATGTGGATTATGCTCAAGAAATGTCATATCAATCAGAAATATATTTTTTTATATTATATTTTAAAACCAATGAGGGCGAACCCTGGCACAGCGGTAAAGTTGTGTCTTGGTGACTTGTTGGTCATGGGTTCAAATCCAAAAACAACCGCTTTGCATATGCAAGGGTAAGGCTGCGTACAATATCCCTCCCCCTTACCTGCGCATAGCGTGGAGCCTCCAGGCAATGTGGTACGTAGTTTTTTTTTTTATATATTTTAAAACCAATGAGGGCAAGCCCTGGCACAGTTGTGTCTTGATGACCGATTGGTCATGCGTTCAAATCCAAAAACAACCTTTTTGCATATGTAAGGGTAAAGCTGCTTACAATGATCCTCCCTCATACCTTCGCATAGCGAGGAACCTCCAGGCACTGGAGTACGCTTTTTTTATATTTTGAAACCAATATTTCAAAATTTATTATTTAACAAAGTAGTATTAAAAACAAACTCAACTAATTCTAATCTGTATTTTTCATTATTCAGAAAGAGCACCTTGCATGACTCCAGTAAGATTGATAAAGCATATATAATGTTGAATATCCAGATCCCTTCTTATATTTGTATCAGTTGATCTTAACCTTTATATGCTTATGGTGTTTATTAATAACATTCAGACGTGCAAGGTTATCAAATCTGAGATCCTGCCTAGGGATTGTAAGACACGTAAAATGCGTGATAATGACAACTTACTTAAAATACAAAACTATATTCAAACAAATATAACTGCATATAAAATAACATAAATAAGAAAAATAGCTTAAAAATCAGAACTCCATGACATTTTCACAATTCACACCAACAACAGCTCCACCAGATGACATTTTAATAACAGCAAAACTTGAGAACAATTACATCCTACCAAAAGAGAGAAAGAAAAAAAACACAAAAACAGAGCACAATTATATGGACTAACCAGTAAGTATTGAAGCAAAATCAAACCAGTCAGCACTCACCACAAAGACACACAAACAGATTGAAGAAACAAGTTCAACCACAGATCAGCTAGAGTCAAACCAAAGCAAGAAAGAATTGAGGGTTGGGCAGAAATAAGCTGGCCAGTTTCAGATACTACTAGAACAGCCAGCCCTATCCTACTTTCTAAACAATTCTAGAAACATTAACAAAAATTATCAATATACTGATTTGATTAGAAGACAAAAAAAACACAGAATGCATCAAGCTGGCACTTACTTCCTGTTGAATGACATCATCACACAAATGAAGAAGTGTACCCTTTCCACTGTCAAGTTGTTTGTCATACATTGACTGTGTAATCAAATTTTGGTACTGAGCCATGTTTTGTTGGAACCTATGGGGAAAAGAAATTAGTGGCAACTAGGGTTAAATATCTTTTTCAAATGCATTTACTTCTATACATCACAAACTAGTAGAATGCGGCAATAATAATGTGAACAAGATTCAATGAGCAACATGACTATTGAATAATGACTAGTCCAACCAAGAATTGGTAGAAAAAGTAGAATGGTTTAATGAAGAAAAAAAAGAATAATTTAATAAGTCACCGAGTGGAGAGATTTCTTTAGATTACTGTTCATAAAGAATAGATAGAGTTTCAGAGCCATATGCAGGTAATTTTCACAATAATCATTGCATAGCATATATTTGCAATGATAGGAAACAATCAACATACTTACGTGAAGTATGTCTTAGCAATATAACCAATTACTGTGGAGAGAACAGCAATGATGACCCACCAATCAGCTGAAGGCATTTCAAGTGAACTAACAACAGCAACCTGTGAAGAACATTAGATGCATTTGTTCAGGATGAAGAAAAACAATATCACTAAAACATAAACACTAAATTGAGGTTAAAAAACTAACCAAACCAACTATAGCTGATCCAAGAAACTTGACCCAATCCATTGGAGTTAATCCAGGGTTTTTCTTTTCTGGCTGCCAAGTAACAAGTTCTTGACCAAGGTTATTACTTGTATTTGTTGGGGGAAAGTTAGTAATAAAAATTGGAATGTTCATTAAAAGCTTCATAAATGAGGTAACTCACAAGAACTATTTCCATATCAGCCATTGGAATGTTTTTGAAATGCTTCACATAGATTCCTCGTTCTTCTTTTGATTTGGTTCTGGCTCTCCTGAAAAATAATTTGCTTCTTAGATTTCAAAATTTCAACCGAAGTTTGAGATATAAGGCAGATCTACCTGTAGACAACAATTATCCTATCAAATGTTGGTTCTTGGATTAAGGTCTTGCCCAGCAAATTACGGAAACTGGAAATTGCAGAAAATCATCACATGAGTGACCAGATCATCACACATTCAAAATTTATGCAATGTAGATAATGAGCCTCATTTTTGGTGAGAAACAAACATCATGTGCTTCAAAGACAAATCAGTAGACATACTAAAATTTCTATATATAATTTAAGTTATAGATTTTATCACAATAGAATTCTCCATGCTCATATAATGAAAGCTTAAGGAAGACCAAAAACCTCAATCCAGGTTGACTATTATCTTGGAAATGTTCCTTGTTAATGGTTAATGATGTAATAATAAAATCATTCATGTGACTTCACCTAATAACTTCAGTTTTTAAGATAGTTCAGTCACCTAACAAGTTTTTCGGATAGTTAGTTCAGGACAAAGTATCAGAGTCTTAGTGTTCACGTGATCTAGAGTTCAATCGTCATTGTCCTTGTTCTTCTAATAAAAAGTTGAATTTCAGTATAAGATAGGTTGAACTGTGCATTATTGATACTACAAAGCCAAACGCCAAAGGGCTCTTAAGTTAAGGGACATGTTACAAATATAATATAAAACCATTCATGAGTCTTTACCTAATAACTTTAAGGTTTTGAGATAGTTGTTTCATGACCTTAACTTCTATTGGGGTTGTACTACTTTGGTTGTAATTCCGGAGTAATGAACATACGGTACCAAAATTTTATGTGATACAGAGCATACAATGAGAATTTTAAATCTTCAGTTGAATGAAAGCTGCCAACAATCAGAATTTACACAAATCTAGATTATCAGAAGCAATAGCATTCAACTTGCAGATAATGGTCAATCTTACATGAAGAAATTCATCAGATAAGCATCTATTACAAGTAATAATGTTATATAAAGGCACTGGCCCTCATCCAGAAAGAGCAATGCAGAGAGAGAGAGAGAGAGAAGCATTTTATGACCTTAGTTGCATATTTTCAAGACGTATCCGTTCAACATATAGGTCCTGCCCATCTGCTTCAGAGTTAATTTCATTGTCCTTCTTTGGTTCTTTCTTATTGCGCCTTTTTGACCTTCTGGATAGAAGCTTTTCCAACCTGCAAGCAGTACAACTTTAAAGGTTTCTATGAAAAGAAAGGAATCGAAAAAAAGGCTGGGAAGCATGCTGTGTATACTTTGGTACATTCACATGTATAGATTAAAAAATATTTTCACTACACAGATGAAATGTCTTTTTGGGTTACCATTGGAAACCCTTTCGACATAATTTTGCCAAAGCAAGCCCTTATTACTTCTCTGTTTAGATGCATTAGAATTCATGCAACCAATGTTTAAACGGAGAATCAAACATAGCTGAAGCTATTAGCAGACCCACATTGAGTAGAATAAAAAGGCTTGTTGACTATAATCCATGGAAACAATTTATTATTTTACATTGGCCTTTTACATCTCTTGCTGAGACAAGTTAATATATTAATCAATATCATGACTTCTCATAATGGATTATTCATTAGCATTAAGTACTAAATTTTCTAGACTGAGTTCGCTTACCTAGTTACTCTCAATAGATATGCCCAAAAGCGTCCAATAAGCATGTCCACTTTCTCCATCACAAAGTAGTCAGTTGTTCGATCAATTCCAATGCCACGTCGAAAGATAACATACTAAAATAATATGATTTATTAGCTTTCCATTTCAGAAACAGAATAAGTTGCTGATTAAAACAAAAAAAAAAAACAGAATAAGCTCAAGGAACAAAACAACAATCTTTGGATCAGTGTTTGTATTTGCAGGTTCAGCTCACTTGTTTTGAGGGATTACATTTTTTCCAATCTAATGCAAACAATTAAAGTAAAGATTGTGAACCAGCCTCCACTGTGAGTGTATAACAGTGTATGTGTGAGAGAGGGAAGGATCAACTACAGTCCAGAATCAAACAAGTAACAAAAGCCAAATAATATCTATGTGATGTCTACAACCTTCTTAATCTAGAAACTTCTGGGCTTTAGTTAACAACTTAACATCACAATATTGAATGACTACCAAAAGTCTACTACATCAATCTAGAGCTGTCAAATGGAACAGCCCGACCTGGCCCATCAAGTCAAATGGTGAAAACAGGCTGGCCCAAATCTCTTATAGGCCATGTTTTTTGTGGCCTGGTCTAGTCCATTTGGCCGGGCCAAATTGGCCTATTTATCTTTTTGCTTAAATTTATACTAATTTTAAAAGGAAAAGTAAAAATTAAAAAGAAATGTTGGGCCAAGAATTTATAGGCCAGGCCAAATTGGCCTAGTTCTTTTTAGGACAACTTTTTTACATCAATCAATGTGACTCATGATGTGCTGCCAAAACTCAGTGCAACTTCATCAATGTTTTAAAGATTCTGTTTCTCCAACAAGGAAGGACTACCAATATTTTAATATAAAATATTCTAAGCCACTTGGAGTGGGCTGGTGGTGAGGAGTTTGGACTTTAGACAGCATGTAGAATGTCCGTCATTGTGACAAAAGGATTTTGTAGAAGACAATCTTATAATTATAGAAGATCAGTTCAACAACATTCATGAAAGAAGGATATAGAACTAGAACAAGTATCAAGGCATCATCAAGCCCTCTCCCCACTGTTTCATTTAAAATAAGAGAAGTCTATCTCCTGAAATGAATATTTTGTGAATTAATCAACAAAGATTCTGATTTCCGACAATGAATCTAGAAAAATGCTTCAATAACTAAAAAAGGGGGCGAGGAGCCAACAAACATTGGAATAAAGTGATAGGGTCCAAGAAAGGTAGTTCTTGAATTCCCAGAATTGAAACACGAGAGAATGCTGAGTAATATGCAGAAATCTTTATTTCTTTGAAGAATAGCTTCTACACTCTAAAGGCTAATTAGGAATGACAATTCCCTAACTCCCTTCTCTTGAGACCACTGTCTCGTACAAGAGCCTCACCTTTGAAAGTTATATTCTC
>PYAF01003090.1:235661-262679 GCA_007407185.1 Glycine tomentella
GTGATATGGATGCCGTACGAGAAGATAGGATGAAGATTGTGTGCTGTTTGTCTGCTTATGACGATCTATGCTTGTGCTGTACTATGGACTGTTTATATATGGGACTATGGATATGTAATAATGAATGGACTGTATGGTATGTGTGAACGTCATGGACTATACGATTTAAATAACGCGTAAAACTCTTATAATTTTTAAATTCGTTCTTAAACCAATGGAATTTTCATTTGAACCTTCATTTCTAAATTCGTTTTTAAAAATCAACCAAGATTCGTTTAAACATTTATTCTTTCTATTTTTTTTCAAATTTTTTTTAGCAAATAAAAAAAAATATGTAATAAAAGTAAAGCAGAAGCGGTCGTTTCAATTGATATATGGAGTTATCGACCCTCTTTTTTAGAAAAAAAAAAAAAAGATCATGCATCCAATGATAAATAATTGGATAAATAATCAAATTCGTCTTGAAAATGTGATAAAGTGAAATTTTGGTCTTCCAAATATGAAAATTTAAATTTAGTCTAAATATGTAAAAAGTATGATAAATCAATCATATCTTTACATTTGTGATACTATATTGTCATTAAGTTATAATATTCAAGACCAATTAGATAATAAGTTATATCTTTTAGGACTAGTTTGACATTAAGTTTCAAAATTTAAGGACCATCTTGTTATTAAATTATATGCAAAAACTAATTTATTGCATTTTTTACACATTTAGGAACTAGTATTAATTGTTTCATCTTTCAAAAATAAATTTATAAATGCTTCACACTTTCAGAAACAAATTTGACTATTTATTTTATCAAATTTAATACTACTTTAATTATTATAAAAAATTGTTTAAGATTCCAATTTTAATACTAGTATTATTTAATCACAAATTAAGATAATTTTGCCCATTTTAAGAAATATATGTTACCTAATTACAAATCACAATTTATAATAATTTTATTAATTTTATAATAATTATTTTAAAAGTTATTTTAAATGCGATTTTTAATTGATTATAGTGTAAAATTATGATTTTTACTGAATGCATGATTTATTTTTATATTTTATTAAATCACAATTATTATATATAATAATTTTTATTAATTTTTATAATTTTTTAAAAAAATTATATCTATTATAACTTTTAATTGATTGATAATAAAAAATTATAAAAAATTAAAGTCTTGTTTATTAAACTTATTTTTACTTTTAATTTCTTAAAAAAATAATGCTTGTAGTGTTTTTTCTTTTTCTTTTCTTTTTCCTGACAATCTTTTTGTCTTCCTCCATTTACACACTGTCGGGTCGGTCGGTCGAGTCAGAATTTGATTGGACAAAGCTTTGAGTGCAAGGAAGATATATTGCAGGTTGTCTTTTCTTATCAACATATTAATTACATTAATTTTAATACATGATCTAAAGAAATGCTGAGATTTTCTTCCTTTTTTCGTAATAACATTGAGATTACAGTCCACACCCTTTGGATATTTTTCCAAATGAAATCTTTATTACAGAATCCACCGAGAAAAAATATTTTATCTTTTACATTAAACTGTTGGTGTCTAAACAGAAAGGAAAAAACAAATAAATAGATGGCATCACAATGTATATGAATAGTGTCTTAATTAAGTTAATAAGTAACAAATTTTTATAATACTTTTTATGATTTGTTTATATATTTTTCTTCAACACATGACTAATTTATTTTATATTTCTTTTACTTCTCTTCGTATATCTCTCTTGAATTATAGGAACCGTAGTAAAAAAAATGTAATAATAAAAAATTCTGAGTTGATTTTGCGAGTTAGGGTCCAAAAATATTATTTTTCATGTATAATTAAAATCATAGGTTCCCCAATAATTTTTTAAACCATTTATTGAATTTTAAAAACTGTAGCATAATATAATTATAATTTTAAAAACTATTTTATCACTTAATACTCATTTAACCACTTAACAGTAAATTTGCTAACAGGCCCCTCTCCTCACTGCCTCACATACACTAACGTCACCGGGGATTTGTATCTTATCCCTCCCATATTTTTTAAAATCTCAAATTACACTTTACATATTATATCATTCTCAGATAAATTGTTGCATAACAGTAAAAATAATTTTTGAAATAATTATTTTATAACAATAAAAAATAACTTTCAGAATAGATATTACATGATAGTAAAAAATAACTTCTAAAATAAGCATTTCATAATAACAAAATAATTTTATCTTTTGGAATAGATATTTCATAACAATAAAAAGTATCTTTCAAAATAAATGTTTCATAACAATAAAAAATAACTTTCATAATAGGTATTTTATAACAGTAAAAAATGATTTTTCCTTTCAGAATAGATATTTCATAATAGTACAAATTAGTTTTTAGAATATATGTTTCAAAACAATAAAAAAAATAACTTCCATAATACATGTTTCATAATATTAAAAAATAGTTTTGCTTTCTGAAATAGGTATTCAATAATAATAAAAAATAGTTTTCGAAATATACATTTCATAACAATAAAAAATAACTTACATAATAGATATTCCATAATAATAAAAGAATAATTTTATATTTTCAAAAAGAGAAATGAGAAGTACTATAATACAAATATAAGAGTACCAGATACAAATTTCACGATACAAACACAGACGCGCCCATAGCCCATTTTATTTTATTTTCTCTCTTTTTATTTGGACATGCCAAGGTCCATTTTTGACATGCATTCTATTTTTTTCAAGCACCAAACAATCACCATTTCAAGGAACTGCCGAATATCACCAAGGGAAATACTCCCTCTCCAAACTTCTTTTCCAACACCAAACTCTCACAAAACCTCACCAAGCTCTCTCAAATTTTCTCTCAACTTAGCACTAGAAGGTTAGTTTTTTTGTGTAAACTTGGAGTGAGATCTATTTATAATGGAGCAGGGGACCTGATTGAAGCTTGATCATGTGGGAGGGGTGGCAAGAATGGCCAATGGTTGCCTTAGCTTGGAGTATTTTAGCTTGACCAAATGATGAAGAAAAATTGAATTTTGGAAGTGGTAGCAAGGGTGAGATGACAATTGTATGAGGGAATAGTAATTTTCAGACCTTCTCCCTCACCGTCTCTCTCTCAATCTTGTCAGGCTTCTCTCTCTGTTTTTTTTTCTTTTTATGTTTGGGGTACAGGAAGAAATATGCATGATGCGTGCAGAAATAAAAGAGTGCTTCTTCATACACCATTGGTTATTTCTACTACACCATTATTTTTTAAAAAAACCCAAAAGTACCCCTAAGACCAGTTGTGATATATGACTGTGTATGGGATTTCTAAAGCGCATTTGGTTTCATTTTCGTTACTCATTTGGATCGGCTGAGCTGTTGATAACATTTTGGTTGGTGATATTGGTGGCATTTCGTCCATTTCGTCGGAGGTGCTGTAGCTGTCGGAGGCCGGGGTGCGTCGTCGCAGTGCAGAGGTAAGTGGTGTCATTTTTCTGGTGTACGGATTCAGTAATCTGTATGGATTACACGGATTCGGTAATCCGTATGGTTCGTACGGATTCGGCAATCTGTATGAATCATACGGACTGATGAATCCGTATGAATGATAAGAAATTGGGATAGTTTCATATAATAATAATAAGGAAACACCTTCAATAAGTTTGCATCACATGAGACAGAGAAAGGAATAAGAAAACAATAATAATTTATAAAATGAAAATAATGAAGGATGGTGTGTAGCAAATATGTCTTGTTGTTTCGTTTCAATCATTGTAGTGAGCATCACGACCAACATCTGCATCTGTTATCAGGACTTGTTGGGTAGCTGCTTTGTTAAAAATAGCTAAAATTTCGATTGAACAAAAACGTTTTCAATAGTTGGATTCTATTAATATCCTTAACACGTCTTCATCGGTCATCAACTCTACTATGTGATATTCGATTGTGTGGTGTGAATATTTTGCATGGGATGACTTTTGAAAAAACAATTTTCTTGCCAATTGTGAGTAGTGAATTCCATTAGGGGGGACCCCTATAGGAGCAACTTGCTTGACGAGATCTTTGAGTGTTTGAATGTTGCATCCTGAAGGAATTTCAAATTTGATTGGATTTGTTCCAATGAAGGAATAACCCACAAAATTTGATTGTCGTGGTCTGTTTCATTTGCCGTTGTAATATAAGATTGCATCATGTGTAGGGACCATGGTGGGTCGAAGTAGGTTGAGTATACCATCGGGAGTTCTGTTGATGGTACACAATAATTCTATAGGGCCAACACACGAATATTGGTCGCTGCACATTAACATTGTGCAAACATCGTCATCATTTCTGAGTTGCAGAGAATCAAAGAAATATTGTTGAGTTACATCTAGGGAAGGCTTTCGGTAGTATATTTCATTCACACATTGGTTATTCGTTAGGAGAAGGGTGTTGTGCATTTTAGTCTTGAGTGACTGAAAAGAACACTCATTAGGAACGCGCATTGGTATTGGAGTGGGACATTGGAAAGAAACACCAGTTTGGTTGTGCTTGATTGATCCATTTGGAAAAATGAATGCTAATTTGGAGTTAGAAATGGTTTGACTGCTTGTTTCTCCTAAGAATGCCATAGTACTCAGATGAAATTTTTGGTTGTGGAGGTCTGTTGTGTGAAAGTGTGTGGTTGTCTTAATGGTTTTCTGTGTTATTTATAGTTGTGTGATTATGTTTGTGATAGAGCCTTGTTTGGTATCCAACGTTGAGTGAGACATGGCATTATAAATTTTTGTCTTTTATCGATATGGTACATGGTATTGTCAATTTGACTGAGGTGTTATAATTTCACATGGGTTCTATCAAATTTGTAGCATTTGTCATAGTGTTGTCATTGTCATTTTCCCCTTTGACATGATGTATCAGGCATGCGTTCTGTAAAAATTGTTGGCCACCGATTACAGGACCACAAATTGTCATTGTCATTGCATGTGTGTCAGGCATGCGTCCTGTATATTTTGTTTGTGTGTAATTGTCTTAGCTTTGACATGGAACTTTTTGTGTTAAATTAATTTGTTATTTGTTAGGATGGATAACGATGATTGGATGTATGACAGTATAATGTAAGAAGAAGTTAATATGGATGAAGACATTGGAGCAGACGCTGATGCGTTTGAGTGTAATGAAGACAATGGTGTAGACTCCAATGCGTTTGAGGATAATGCTTGTTTAATTGATTGTTCTGCAGCATTTCAAACGAATGAGGTATTCATGTGTATAAAATGTATTTAAAGTTGTTATATGATTATATTTAGCATATTAAACATGAATTATTCATATGTGTAGGTGTTTGAATCGCGTGATGCGATATTGAAATGGGCTCGCACGGTTGCATTTGAGAATGGTTTTGTAGCGGTTATAATGAGGAGTGACACAAAAATTGGAAAAGTGGGAAGAACTTCATTTGTGTTAATTGGTTGTGAAAGGAGTGAAAAATATAGAGCATGGAAAAAAGGTTTCACACCTTCTGTGACCGGCACCAGAAAATGTGAGTGTCCTTTTAAGCTTCGGGGTAAACCAATCCCGGGAGGACAAGGGTGGATAGTGAACCTAATATGTGGCAATCATAATCATGTTTTGGCCAAGTCATTCTGTGGACATCCATATGCTGGTCGAATAACTGAGGAGGAAAAAGTGATTGTTGCTGATAGGACACGGGCCATGGTTAAACCAAGAAATATTCTGTTAACTATGAAGGAGCATAATGCTGATAATGTAACAAGTTTGAAGCAAGTTTACAATGCAAGATATGCATACCGGACGCGTACAAGAGGCGATAATACTGAAATGCAACAGTTAATGAAACTTCTTGAACGCGACATGTATATTCATTGGCATCGACTGAAGGATGAAAATGTTGTACGTGACTTGTTTTGGGCACATCCAGATGCGGTACAACTGAGTAATGCATATCATATGGTGTTCCTCATAGATAGTACCTACAAAACAAACAGGTACAGACTTCCTTTACTTGACATTGTTGGTGTAACACCTACTGGGATGACATTTTCAGCTGCATTTGCCTATTTAGAGTCAGAACGCATCAACAATGTTGTCTAGGCCCTTGAACGCTTTAAAGGGATATTTTTGAAAAGTGAATTCTTCCCAAGGGTGATTGTTACTGATAGAGATTCAGCTTTGATGACTGCTGTGAAATGTGTTTTTCCAGATTCAACCAATTTGTTGTGTCGGTTTCACATTGACAAGAATGTCAAGGCAAAATGCAAAACTTATGTTAGGTAGAGTCATGCATGGGAGTATGTGATGGAAGCATGGGGAAGTCTTGTTGATTGTGCTACCAAAAAGCAATATGATGAATGTGTTAAGAAGTTTGATGTTGCATGTGCACCGTGACCTACGTTTGTTGATTACATTAAAGACACTTGGCTGAATCCCCACAAAGAAAAATTTGTTACAGCATGGACAAACAAAGTAACGTATTTTGGAAATACAACAACAAACAGGTGAGTTTGTTATTTAACACTGCTTACATTGATATTTCAATAAATTTATTGTATTTTGAATTAATTGATTAAATGACCCATATGCATGGTGGATTGTAGTTTGAGTTAATTGATAAAATGACCCATATGTAGGGTGGAGTCTGCACATTCGACCTTAAAGCGCCTACTGCAGAATAGTATTGGAGACTTATGCACTGTTTGGGATGCGATGAACAACATGATCATCTTGCAACATAATGAAATCAAGGCATCTTTGGAGAAAAGCACACATGTTGTGGGACATGTTTTTAAAGTCACTTTATACAAGAGACTTGTTGGCATGGTATCCAGGTACACGTTAAACCAAATTGCTGCTGAGTATGAGCGAGTTCATTATGCAGGGAAAAATCCTTCTAGTTGTGGATGTGTTATGAGAACAATGCATGGTTTGCCTTGTGAGTGTGAGCTAGCAAAGTATGTGGTTGGTAGCATTCCAATAGACAGTGTTCATATTTTTTGGCGGAGGTTAAACTTTTCAACTGAAGGTATGCATGATTCCGAAGTCACCATAACTAACGAGATGGAAGCCATTTCAAACCATTTTGAAAAGCTTGATTTGTGTGGGAAAATGACATTTAAAATTAAACTTAAAGAAATTGCGTACCCTGATTTAAATTCCATGTGTCCTCCCCCTGATAAGGTCAAAACTAAAGGTGCTCCAAAGAAGAAGATGACAAAGCACGAAAGGTCAACAAGAAGGGACCTGTCTTACTTTGTGTATGTAGGCGAGTTTCATTCAGTGCAGAACAATTGTGCCACTCCAAAATATTCCAATTCCTCATGTGATCTTCAGATGCAACACGGGATGGTTCCGATGCTAGATCAATTTCATCCATTTATGCAGAAGTACATCTTGAATGTCAATGATGTCAAAGCAGATGATAATTGCGAATACCGTGTAATTGCTGCGTTATTAGGGTATGGTGAAGAATCTTGGTCTTTGGTACGCAATCATTTGCTCAGAGAACTTGGAGAGTGGACTGATGGATATATAGCCTTGTTTGGTGGTATACATAGATTTGAAAACTTAAAGCGGTCCCTACTGGTTGATGGATTGTCGAAGGTAAAATTTCATTTTGTTTAATCATTATATCGATTTTATAACAATGCAAATGATGCACATTAAATATATTTGAATAACCGTTTATTTGCAGGTTACCATAGATAAATGGATGGATATTACGAAAATGGGTCATGTAATTACATCAAGATATAACGTCATTGTAGTATCTCTTTCACTTCAGCAAAGTATGACGTTTTTTCCTTTAAGAAGCCAACCCCCTAGAGATCCCCAAGTTCATCGCATTCTGTGTATCGGTCATGTTTTTGGTAATCACTTTGTTCAGGTATGACATTAATTTAATTCTTTTATGCAAGAACATAAATTTGTCAAACTCAACATTGTCTAATGTTATTATATGAAACAGGTTTCATTAAAGGACAATTGTCCTTTGCCATTGACTGCGTTCTTATGGGATACTCATTGTACCAGCGAAGCACAATCCTGGCCAACTAATTACATTAGTAGAATGCAAATGTATGCTAGATGTATGAGGTTGCGCACTGAACATGTAGATTTAGGAGATGTGTAGAATAGTTTCCACAATGAATAAACTGTCAATTTGCATAACTGTCTCAATATATAGCTATAAATACCAAGTAAGTTTGTCCAACATAACAAAAAAAAACATAAACAACTATGTCGGACATAAATGTTGTCATCAGTACAAAAATAATGACAGACTACTCCAGACGCCTCCGCTGTGCATCTCTAGGCCGTCGTCTATGACTATATACAATGCCGTAGTCCCTGACATTGCGGGCGAGAAACAACATCTGCTGTGTCCTAGAGTATGCATCCATTCCCTCTGTAATGAGGCCGTCATCGATCAAGGCTTGCAAGCCCTCAGCAAGCCGTTGGCAAATAGATTGTAATTACAAACAAAACAACAACATGCATTAGACAATATAATGAAAATCGTATAACACAATGAATAAAGAAATTCTAATATATTTTACCACTGCATGTGCTGGCGACTGGTCTTCCGTAGTAACGTCTGATGCATGTCGACCCACATCTAGATGAGGGGGATGAACATCTGCTGCAGGGGGGAAAGGGATCAGTGCTGGGCCCAACTGAAGCATGTGAACGGGCATGTGCATATTGGGTCGGAGTCATAAACGGATGTGAGATCCGATAAAACCACTCCATATATCCAGCAACACAGTGACTTGGATAATGTACCAAGTCACTGGTCGATATCACGTAATCTACGAAGTGGACCCATCGGTTATCAACATCGTCAGCGAAGGGGACATCCGACATGGGCAGCTCCAGAATATGCTGAATCTGGCCAAACTGCCTAACTACCCTGTCTGGAAGGTACCTAACCATGTGGGGGCCCCATCTAATGAAACCGGAAAACAAACTAATCGGCTCAAATTCCCTAAGGGGCCTGTGCTCCGCATATGGTGTCCAACTGATGTCATCAGGTCTCAATCTCTCCACATGGGCTTGGTAAGTCGCTAACGGTAATGCCTTCGCACTCTTCCAGCGACAGGCACGCGGCTGCGTCTCCTCATATGCCTCCAGAGCACCCCCGTCCACAACAGTGGGAAAATGCTCATACATCCAGCACTACAAATGGAAATGGTGCAAGTCAGAAATAATTTTAACCAAAACAAACCCCCCCACACACAAAGACACACAAGATTACCTGTAAGATAGTAATGTATCCAGCTAGACGCTTGCCGTGGTGTTTTGATGCATAACTCAAATTCTCATACATATGCACCAAAGCACCAGCTCCCCAGGCAAAACCCGCAGCTTCATCGATGTCGCGAAAAGGCTCTAAGAACTGAACGCCTATATGTGTTGCACTCTTGTTGGCAAACAAAGTGCAACCAACAAGATGCAAGAGATATGCCCTGGCTGCTAGTATCCACTGCCTAGACTCACACAGTCTAAAATATAGCTCTCGAAGCCAGGACAATCGGACATATGCGCCATGGCGCTGTGTCGTCTCCGCTTCAGCTTCAGCTACAGTGACATCCAGCAGCTCCACCAACAGTGTAATAGCCTCTCCGACGTCTATCTGCTCATACGTATGGAAGACTCCCATGACAGGTATATGCAGTAGGGAGGCGACGTCATCAAGTGTAATAGTTAACTCGCTGACCGGCAAATGAAAGCTAGAAGTCTCAGGGTGCCATCTCTCCACAAATGCAAATAGCAATCCCCGATCTCCAGTGTCCACTGAGCACCGTATCAGCGGACTAAGGCCTGTAGCAGCTACTAACCCCTCAATCTCAGCAGCTGGCTTCCCAAATTTAGTAACTTTACGTCCATGGGAAGCCAACTTTAGCTTTGCACGTTCCTGCAATACATACATAAACACATGTTACAATGTCTCACAAGCAAACATATAATGGTGAACAACATGTGATCGTCTTATAAATACCTCTCCTGACCAGACTTTAGCAGCCACATGGTCAGCATAACCACTCAAGACCGAACAGTCTTCTGGACCTCCTCCAAAACCTGCAGTACCTACATCATATGTCTCAGGTACATCAGTATGCATCTGTGGTTCCTCTACTCAGGAACACTAACACCCGCCCTTTCTTAACGAGCGGATGCTGTAGGCCTTCGCCTCTCAGGAGCTCCACCAACAGGTCGCTGCATTCCTCCTCTAGTCCTAGCCATGATCTGTAAATCATTTGTTCATCGGTTACACAGGTCCAATTCACATGCATGGTGAACCATATAGTCCAATTCTAACCAAAACAATCCAATGTTGTGTTACACAGGTCAAATTCACAGGCATAGACAGCAATCAAGTGATATTCTAAGCACACACACCCCTACCAGGTTACACAGCCTTCATTCGCATGCATGGTGAACCATATAGTCCAATTCTAACCAAAACAATCCAATGTTGTGTTACACAGGTCCAATTCACAGGCATAAACAACAATCAAGTGATATTCTAAGCAAATAATCGCATACCGGGTTACAAGCGTACTGACAATCATACTTCCTATGATTGAAAATTGATGTTCAAAATTACATGTAAAAGGACCTCATACAATCAATAGCGTATCATCATCAAAACATGGATATCAATTGAAAATTGATGTTCCTAATTATTTAAAAAGCATATCATCATCAATATTTGGATAACAATTGAAAAATCATGGTCCTAATTAATTTAAAAACATTTTTTCATAAAAATTTGCCTAATACGGATTGATCAATCCGTACCAGTTTCACGGATTAGGTAATCCGTATGACCGATACGGATTGCCCAATCTGAATGGGTCATACGAATTACCTGATCCGTAAGACTGGTACGGATTGACCAATCCGTATAGGTTATACGGATCAGTTAATCCATATAACCTATACGGATTGGTCAATCCGTACCAATCTTACAGATCCGGTAATCCGTGAAGGTAATATGGATTGAGCAATCCATATGTGTCATACGGATCAGGAAATTCGTATCACCCATACAGATTGCTCAATCCGTATTACCTTCACGGATTATCGAATCCGTATGGCGCCCTTCACCCTTTCACGCCCCAAATTCACAAACCTTGCCTCACACTGGCACCGCCACCAACACCCGACCACACCACCAACCACCACAGACGAAATGGGCTACCAACGAAGCAAAGAAAATCAATCACCAAGCACCAACCACGAAGGAGTGCGACGAGAATACGAAGAAGCACAGGCACGGACGAGTGAGAAGAGAAAATGAGTGGTTTTTAAAATTTAAAAACAGAGGGGTAAATTCAGAATTGCACTATTCAATAAATGTGTAGAAGAAAAAGAAATGGTGCATGAAGTTGCGCCCAAAATAAAATCTCTAGTTTTGAGGAGAAAAGTCCCAATGTTAAGGCATTTTCTTCCTATACCAATAAATTTTCTAATACACCCAACAGTCAACAGTTAATTTTCGAAAATAACCCTTTTCAATAACCTTAAGTAGTACGTACTTACGGCTTGCATTGCCTCTTATTCTTCTTCTCTCTCGATGCACTAGTCTTCTTCATTCTCGCGGCGTGCACCCGAGTTCTTCTTGTTTGTTCTTATTGTCGTTGTTCGTTGCTCCAGGTCCAATGTGCAAGAAGGCAAGGAGTGCATCGTCGTTCGTCATCGATTACAGGAGTGTCAGCACCGCCGTGAGTTTTCTACATTTGTTATTTGTGTGCTATGAATTCGTAAATCCGTATGGATCATACGGATTGGACAATCCGTATGTTTTTTTTTTAAAATAAATGAATTAATTTAAATGATTTAATTATTTTATTAGTATCTTAAATAAATTGATTACCACACGTGTTATATAAATTTTATGATAAAAGAAAATGTTGTTGAAAAATAAAATTAAGACATTAAACATTAATTATTAGTTAATAAATTAACACATATGTGTTTTGTATTTTTTAAATTTGAATTGATAGTAGTAAATAAATTTGTATGTGTTTTATTTTTAATTTCATTTGATGATAATAAATTAATATGTATGTGTTTTTTTTAAATATTTGAATTCATAATAATAAAATTATATGTGTGTGTTTTGTTTTATTTATTTTTTAAACTTTTAATTAATAATAATAAATTAATGTGTGTGTGTTTTTTTGTTTTTTCTTTTAACTTTGAATTCCATGAAAATAACTGAAATTAATTGTAAATATTTCATAATTGAACTTTGTTGATGTTTTGGGTTGCTTTGAAGTGTTAGACTAAGAATTTGGAAAATTTGTAAATTATGATTAGAACAAAAGGATTGTGTCGCACTTTAGGCAGAGTTGTAGACAAAGCCTTGAGTAGAGAGGTTAGTGGTAATGAAGAAGAAGTCTCTGAGCGCGGAAGGCCGACAACATTTGTACGAAGACAATGAGCAAGTGATGTTGTTCCTGAGGATGTTCCTACTCACCAGCCTCATAAGGAGCCTCACATTCCAGTTATGGAGGATGAAGTTATTGATTTAGAGGGTTTTCCAGGTGGGCTGCAAGATACATTAATGTTGACAATGTATGTTGATCATGTGGCAGCTAGAGTGTGAGCAGGAGAGGTACTAATGTCTTTAATTAGTTCTCTATTTACATATTTTTGTCATTTTAATTGTAGTATTTAATTATAATTATTTGCATGAACGTGCTAAGTTGAAGTTAGCTTCTCACGAAAGGAAAGTGCAAAAATTTGGAAGGCATACACCTGAAATTGAAGGTTTAGTATTTGGTACGGGCTTAAGCCCTCTGATTATATGCTTAGTGGAGACAGGTGACAAGGATTGTTGTCTGCTTTTGTGGAGAGATGGCACACAGAAACCAACAGTATCCATATGCCCGTAGGAGAGGTGACAATTACCCTGAATGATGTGGCATAGTTGTTGCATCTACCAGTTACACGAGCCTTCCAAACCTATGAGGTTCTAGATGTAGGAGAGGCAATGCAGTTATTAGTTGAGTTTCTTGAAGTCACCACAGAAGAAGCAAAAGCTGAGACGCAATAATGCCACAATGCATACGTTCAACTTTCTTGGCTGTGAGACATTTATCGTCTCAAATGTGAGTCAAGACAATGAACTGTAGCAGTTAGAGCATATTTACTTCATCTTGTAGGTTGCACACTTTTTGCTAACAAGAGTGTCACACATATCGATATGATATTCTTGGATGCATTTCACGACCTCGAGCAGTCCAGAGGGTTTTCATGGGGAGCGGCTACACTTGTACATATGTATGATAATCTAGATTATGCGTCTTAGCACCACGACAAACATCTTGTAGGGTATATCACTTTGTTGCAGGTAATTCTCTTGACATTTATCATTACTATTTTTCCAATATTAATATGTAATATTAACGTATGTTTTGTCATTGTTGTATTTGTAATTGTAGTGTTGGATCTACAAGCATTTCCCAACTATTGGGAATGTCATTGCTAATGAGAACTACCATGAGAGCCAACCATGTGTTTGTCACTGGAAGGGTGCGAAGGCATTACCAGTGACGACCTATCACAAACGATTAGTAAGGTTGATGCTAGATGATATTTGTCTAACACCATATGGTAATCACCGTGGGTTCAGAGAATTTTAGATTATTTCTCTATTTTTTGGCCATATTAGATGAGGTTCGTTCATTGTCAAACACCAACCAGAGAGGGTGCTAAGATAGTTTGGATTTGTTCAGTCGATTCCAAACTCCAAAGCTCTCCATCCCCATCCACAAAGGAGGTTGATGATAGATGGATCCACTTTTCACAATACCTTGCAGCGACCAGAGACTTGGTTACTGTTTCTAGTCAGTGTGTTGTTGGGTATACGAAGTGCTTTTATCAGATATCTCACCCATTGATGAGTCTGCCACAGCTTGGGGAGCCTCTTGGACATCCTCCCATGGTGCATCATCTATTACCATATCCACCACGTGTGTTGCCTGATGATACAACACTTATGCCACCTCTTTCTGCAACAGTAGCTGTTGATGTTGAGATGCCTCGACATGCAGTGGTACGATACACTTATAATTATGTTTCACAATTTTTGAAATTAATTGCTCCAATATGTACTTTTAATATATGAATTTGTCATTGTCTCAGGATGTGTGCCAAAAAATAGGAGAAAGCTTGCAACACATGATAGACATAAGGATGGTTACTGCTGGCACAGATGCATATAATATAATAAACCAATGTATAAGATTAGCATGCAGTGTTACCGAGCACGAAAATGTTTATATGCGTTCTAGACGAATGAGGGATGCATAGGGGAGAGATGGTGGTGGACGAGGTTAGGATTGTTGTATTATTTCGTTGACTATATATTGATGTTATCCAACTATTTATATATGAATATTATAATTTCATGCGTTTAATTTAAATATGACTATTATAATTGTTGTGTAGGTTATAATTTTATTGAAAAAAATTGTCACAATTACGCATATCTAGGTTACAAACATATAAACAATAACAAAATGTTCAATCTTCTCGTAGATCAACATGTTGTATGCGCAACCTCATGAAATTAGTATACTGGTGCATTCATCTAATATAAGGAATAGGCCACTGTTTTGCTTGATAGTTACAGTGTGTTGACCATAACAAAGCAGTTAATGGCATAGGACATCCATCTTTCAAGAAAACCTATTACAATCACCAATGTGAATATAATTATTAATAACATGTGTTTTAATTATGAAAATAAAGTAAAACAGTCATTGTTATACCTGGACAAAATGATTGTCATAGACATGACATATACATAGAATGCGAAGAACAACACTATCTCTAGGCGGTTGACTTCTAAGAGGAAAAAATGTCATGCTTTGTTGGAGAGAAAGAGAAACAAGGATGGTGTTATATCTTGATGCAATGACATAACCCATATCGGTTATATCCATCGACTTATCCATAGTTTCCTGCATGTAAGAAATTTGGTTATTATTATTAAAAAAAATTATCCAAGGCAGTGTGACAACAAAAAAGTTACCTTTGACAATCCATCAACATGTAGGGACCGCTTTAAATGCTCAAATCTATGTATGCCACAAAACAAGGTTATATACTCATCAGATCATTGTCCAAGTTCTTTGAGCAAATGGTTGCATACCAAAGACCATGAATCTTAACCATAACCTAATAAGGCAACAATTACACAATATCTAAAATTACCATCGACTTTAACATCAACAATGTTTTATATGAAATCTTGCATGCATGGATGAAATTGATCCAACATTGGCATGTTCTTGTTTGATTTAGTTTGATCAGATGATGATGCATACCATTTTTGTGTGGACCAACTATTTTGCACAAAATATAATTGATAACGATTGTTGAATGGCTACAAAACAAATAAAACTACGATAATTTTGTAGCACATGATTAACCTAGGTTGACTCAAATGTACGATCAATTTGGTTCCAACTTCAATTCATTGATAAACAACAGGTGGACTTTTATCGAACAATTTGTAGACAATGAACAAAAATTGTAGAAACACAAATTAGAATTGAAGAAAAATGTAGAAACTGGCAAAATTGATAAAAGCTGTTGTTAAACAGATTCAAGAATATCAATCCAATTCACCAAACTAAGCAATATGAATTATCATAGTTCTCAAATAATGATCATATTATGAAGGTTCATTCAATGTCATTAGAAGTAATTCCATTAAATTAACTTCTAAATCAATTGAAATCACAAACCAGATTGAAATATCATCAAAACAATTTGTGATTAAAATTCATAGTTAGGAAATGAATCCATAACCTAATTTGTTTTCAATCCTAAACACATTCACCACATTCATAATCATGAAAAATGAAGAGCGGATTGAAGAAGAAAATGAACATTCACACAGAAGAACAAAACTCAAATTCTCCTTGCTTGGACTAGATCCTTGGATTGATTGATTGTTTAGCCTTCCATGATTATCATCAGTGGAAGATCCACAAAATTTGTGCAAGAAAATAGAAGAACATAAAATGAATGAAGAATAAAATTGAAGAACAGTTGAGAGAAAAAAAGAGAAAAGATTTTCATTCTGAAAACTTGCACAATAAGCTAAAAATTATGTTTGTACCAAATGAAGTTATTAACTAACTAACTAACTAACTAACTACACTAATATATAGTGATTGAGTCAGTAGGAAATGATAGGCCTTGATTAGGCCCATCTAATCTAACTAATTATGCTAATTACACCGATCAAAGTTCAACTCGCAGCCCAAGGCTCAAGTGCGGATGTTCCGACTTTCAAGCCTAAAATGACCCTCAAAATGATAGAATTGGCCTCGGCTTATCGTAAAAAAATTGTATCTCTTTTCCTTATATTTCTAGGGACTACTCATATGCTCCATTTAGAGTTCCTTAGAATCCGATAGGTTCTGCACAACGAAGATAGGTCAAGTAAGCATAAAACCTGAAAATAAGCAACAATAATCAAGTAAGCTCAATTGTTTGCCTAAGACTAAAAATGAGTTAAAATGAGAAAATGAGAGTCCAAGAGAAGTCAAATAAGTTAAGAAGAATAAAAATAATATTAAACTAAAAATGTTCAATCAGTAATGCATCCACATACTCAAAGTAAGACAGATCCCTCTTTGTTGATCTTTGGTGTTTGGTCAGCTATTTCTTTTGAGCACCTTTTGTTTTGACATTTCCAAGAGGAGCACAAATAGAAGTAAGATTAGGATATGCAAGTTCTTTAAGTTTAATCTTTAGAGTCACTTTGCCACACATATCAAGATTTTCAAACCACTTGGATATGGCTTCAATCTCTTCGATTATGTGGACTTCGCACTCATCTATACCTTGGTCTGAAAAATTTAACCTCCGCTAAAACATATGGACGGTGTCAAGCAATATGCTTCCAACAACATATCTAGCTACCTCACATGCACAAGGCAGACCATGCATAGTTCTCATAACACATCCACAATGAGAATTTTCAATGCATGCATAATTGACTTGCTCAAACTCAGCAGCAATTTGGTTTAACGCATACCTTGACACCATGCCGATAAGTCTCTTGTACAAGATAACTTTAAAAACATGTCCGACCACATGTGTGCTTCGCTCAAAAGATGTCTTTATTTCACCGTGTTGCAAGGTGATCATGTTGTTCATGACATCCCAACACTACATACATCTCTAAGGCTATTCTGTAATAGTCTCTTTAAGGTCTAATGGGCAGACTCAACCCTGTAGTTAAACAGGCAAATAATTACTTTCAACAACACGCATATTCTTCAAAAATCAATTTAAATAGTGTTAACAATTTTCATACTTGTTAGTTGTAGTGTTTTCTAGATGCATGACTTTATTTGTCCACGTTGTTATAAATCTTTCTCTATGGGGATTCAAACATGTGTCTTTCCCATAGTCAACAAACATTGGCCATGGTGAGCAAGCAATTTCAAACTTCATAAGACAATTTTTTTCCAATCTGTATAAAGCTTACGGATTGCTTCATAAGACATCTATCTGTCAATAGAACCTGTTACAATGACCAATGTTATGAAATTTCAATGAATGAAATAATGTCAAACGGTCAATGATATACCTGAACAAAATGGTTACCAAATACATGATCAATACATAGAATGTGATGAACACCAATATCTCTGGTGGTTGGCTTCTCAGAGGGAAAACCATCATACTTTGTTGGAGAGAAAGAGAAACAAGAATGACGTTATACCTTGATGCAATGATGTAACTCATATCGGTAATATCCATCCGCTTATCTATTGTTACATATACGTAACAAATTGTATTAGTGTTATAAATAATATTTAAAAGGAATCCAAACTATTGGGAAAACAATCTTTTTTTACCTTTGAAAATCCATCAACAAGTAGGGACCACTTTAACTTCTTAAACCTATGTAACCCACCAAACAAGGCTATATATTCATCAGACCATTATGCAAGTTCTTTCAGAAAATGACTGTGTACCAAAGACCAAGAATCTTCACCATGACCTAATAAGGCAACAATTACATGATATCCACAATTACCATTAGTTTTAACATCAATGATGTTTAAAATGAAATTGTGCGTAAATGGATGAAATTGATCCAGTATAGGCATGTTCTTATTCTTCATTATTTGATCAGATGAGGAACTAGAACATTTTTGTGTGGAGCAACTATTTTGCACAGAATGTAATTCATCCACACACTCAAAGTAAGACAGATCCCGCTTGGTTGATCTTTGGTGTTTGGTTAGTTGTTTCTTTTGAACACCTTTTGTTTTGACCTTTTCAGGGGGGGACACATCGAATTTAAATCAGGATATGCAAGTTCTTTCAGTTTAGTCTTTAGTGCCACTTTGCCACACATGTCAAGCTTTTCAAAACGCTTCGATATGGCTTCCATCTCTTTGGTTATGTGGACTTTGCACTCATCCAAACCTTGGTCTGAAAAATTTAACCTCCGCCAAAAAATATGAATGTTGTTAAGCTGTATACTGCCAACAACATATGTAGCTAGCTCACATGCACAAGGTAGATCATGTGTAGTTCTCATAACACATCCACAACGAGAACTGTCAATGTCCGCATAATTGACTCGCTCAAACTCAGCAAAATTTGGTTTAACGCATACCTGGACACCATGCCGATAAGTCTCTTGTGCAAGGTCACTTTAAAAACATGTTCGACCACATGTGTGCTTCTTTCCAAAGATGCCTTTATGTTAGTATGTTGCAAGGTGATCATATTGTTCATGGCATTCCAAACACTACATAAATCTCGAAGGCTATTATGTAGTAGCCTCTTTAAGGTCTAATGGGCAGACTCAACTCTACAATTTATGCTCAAAATAATTACTTTAAAAAAATCAAAGTTATTCAAATCACAATTAAAACAATTTTGACAATTTTCTTACCTGTTAGTTGTAATGTTTCTAAAATTCACGACTTTATTTGTCCATGTTGTTACAAATTTTTCTTTGTGGGGATTCAACCATGTGTCTTTCACATAATCAACAAATGTTGGCCATGGTAAACAAACAATTTCAAATTTCATAAGACAATCATCATATTGTTTCTCAGTAGCACAACCCAGAAGACTCCCCCATGCTTCCATGACATAGTCCCATGCGTCTTTTTGTCAAATAAAAGTTTTACATTTTTCCTTCACATTCTTGTTAATGTCAAACCGACACAATAAATTGGTTGACTTAGGAAAAACAATTTTCATTGCATTCATCAATGCTGAATCTCTATCAGTAACAATCACCTCCAGGAAAAATTCACCTTTCATAAAAATGCTTCTAAAGCGTTCAAGGCCCACACAATACGTTCAGTCTCTAAATAAGCAAATGCAACTGAAAATGTCGTCTCAGTGGGTGTCACACCAACAATGTCAAGTAAAGGTAGTCTATACATGTTTGTTTTATATGTGTTGTCTATCAAGAAGACCATATGATATGCGTTGCTCAACTTCACTACATCTGGATGTGTCCAAAATATGTCACGTACAACATTGTCATCCTTTAATCTATGCCAATGAATATACATGTCGCGTTCAAGAAGTTTCATTAATTATTGCATTTTAGTATTACTGCCTCTTAAACGCGTGTGGTATGAATATCTTGCATTGTATACTTGCTTAAAACTTGTATAATTATTGACATTGTGATCCTTCATAGTTTGAAGAATATTCTTTGGTTTCACCATCGATCTTGGCATATCAGCAACAATAATCTTCTCATCCTCAGTTAGTCAACTAACATATGGATGTCCACAGAATGACTTAGCCAAAACATGATTATGAGTCCCACATATTAAGTTCACCATCCACCCTTCACCTCTCGGGACTGGTTTTGCTCGTAGCTTAAAATGACAATCACATTTTCTAGTGCTAGTCACTGT
The DNA here is from genome assembly GCA_007407185.1 of Glycine tomentella. Taxonomy (NCBI): domain Eukaryota; kingdom Viridiplantae; phylum Streptophyta; class Magnoliopsida; order Fabales; family Fabaceae; genus Glycine; species Glycine tomentella. Next base: position 255,575 of record PYAF01003090.1, read on the forward strand.
TGGTACCAAATCTTTTTTGAATGCTCTATACTTTCCACTATTTTCACAACCAATTAAAACAAACGATGTCCTTTCCTTCTTTCTAGTTGACATGTCATACCTCATTATGATAGCTACAAAACCATTATCATATGCAGCAGTACAAGCCTATTTCAGTACGTCCTCACGAGAATGAAACACCTACAAAAATGGATAAGACATCTATAATCTTCTTATATCATTCATTTAACAACTTTAACCAAATTTAAAATCATATAAATACCCTCAGAAGTATTGAAAGCATCAAAAAAATCAACTGAACCATTAATATTTTCAAACGCAACAGGTTCCTCTTCGATGTCTTTGTTCATATTAATTTCTTCAGACATTATATTGTCATACATCCACTCATCGTTGTCCATCTTAACAAATCAAAATAAAATTGTTCATTAACAAAACAAACGCATAATTATAATATTTAACGACATTAAACTAATAATATAACACAAATTCAATCAATTTTATTAGCAACATAAATATTACAAATTCAAACTAAATACAATAAATTGTTCATTAAGATATAATAAAATATCCTAAACAAAACATTCCAATTGCAAAAAATAAAATTAAAATAAATTATAAGGCTAAGTATCCAAATTACCTAAAGTAATTCATCCACATTAATGACAAGTTGTATCCAATTTTACCTACTTATTATATCATTATTTTTAAATTAAAATCATTTTTAATAAATATCTTAAAAAATACAAAAAAAACATTTGTATGCAACATACGGATTACGTAATCCGTATGAAGCATACAGATTAACAAATCTGTATGCTTCATACGGATTATATGAAACATACAGATTGCCTAATCCGTATAATCCATACTGATTATTGGATCCGTATGTACAAAAAAATAACCCATACCTCAATATCACCACCGAAAACTGACTCCATTGCACCCAAATATAATGAGTGAGTCCACCACCACCACCCAAAACAAGCTCCTCCATCAACAAAAACACTAATGCACAGCCACAAACAAACAACCTTTTCAAAAGTTAACGGGGAACGAAAGAAAGCAAATAAAACTACACCACACAGCCTCAACAAGAAGAAGAAACACACGAGGGAAATTTTGGAATTTTTAGAAAATGGAATGATGTATTAGAACTTGTACTGGTGTATGAAGCAAAACTCTCTTGTAAGAGGCAAGTTTTACTGACACCACCCACATTTGGCTAATTGCACCCCTAGCAGATTTTTTGTTTTCTAAATCTCAAGCCCAATTTCTTATGTTTTGTTTTTAGGCCCATAATTATATGTATTAAATCATATCTATTTAACTATAATACTAATTTAAATAATTAAAATCATAATTTTAATAAATTACACCAACATGCTAATTAAATTAATTTCAAAGATCACACTAAAAAAATCACCAGGTTAAGTAATTCACTCAAATAAAATTGAATCAAATAAAGTTCTATTAAATAAATTTAACAACAAATATTAAATGAAAACTTAAATCAAATATCATGAAATACTTTTTTCATGACAAAAGACTATCAAAACCTTGATACTAATTTATCTAACGAATTAATTTCAGTTTACTGAGCGTTAAATTCCTTTCAATCAAATTTTATTTTAAGAAATGATTAAATTTCTTAAAATATATCAAACAACTTATGTTTCTTATGTGGGAAAATCGTGTTGTTACAATTACCTTCAAAGTATCCTCTTGAACAAAATCGAATTGGATTGTTCTTATTAGGTGTGTGAGATTAGAATGCATATCAACATGGTGCCTTGGGTATGAAATTCTCGCGATTCCTTGGTGCCATTTTCTGCCCCTTGCCATTTCAATAAGCCTTTTTGCGCTAATCATGATGGATAAACGACCAACATTTTTTTTCTTTATTATTATTTGGAGGTGAATTTTAAATAATTACCAAAAATAGAATTAGTCATAGCATCTGTTATGACTTTTGAGTTAAAAGTTATAATCGATAATACGATTTGTAATTTTTTAACTAAAATTGTAAAATAATTTACGATTTCAGTGTATTTTTTTAATTTACAATTTTAAAGTCGTACTCATATTTTTTAAAATTAAAATTATAAAATATTTTACAATTTCAGTTTAATTTTTTTTTGTTTATGGCTTCAAAGTCGCGAGTCAATTTTTTTATGACTTCTAAGTCATTAGAAATTTTTTTTTATTTAAAGTTATTTTCAATTTTTTTAAAAAAATTATAAATTATTTTTTAATTTAATTATGTAATACAAATTATTATACAACTGAATTTGTAAACTATTTTACTTATGAAATTGTAAATTATTAGGTGATCCTATACCATCACTAGAGATCAATCTCTGTACATTTAATCAAGTGTGCTGTAATTATTTTCTCTTAAATTTAAATACTTTAATAATGTTATTCTCTTTTCCCTTTGTCCCCTCCACTTTCATTCATGCACCGCTTCCTTCTTCAACAGGGTTCACATGCATCACATTAATTTTCTTTCTTCTCACAAAGATCTTCAAGAGACGGTGACAAAGAAAACCATTTTTAAAAAGTGATTAGTGTTTAACTATTTATTTTATCATATAATCAAGTGCTGTAATTATTTCCCTTAATTTTAAATACTAATGTCACAGAGAAATTGATTAGGATTATAAACAAGTGATTATTCAGGATCACCTAAAAATTTATCCTATCAAATAAAGTGTTCGAGTTATTCACTTGTAATTAGACTATAAAACCTTTATATATAATTTATATTATTAGTATATTCTAATTAAATTCTTTTTTATATAAACTCTTCATTATATAAAATGGATAAATATAACGTGTTTGAATTGGAGGGCAGCAAAACAAATAGGTCAAGTATTCCATTCAAGATCTCTTCAAGCAGCTTTCCAGTTTGAGGACCAAAGGCAAGAATTCTAGTAAACTCTACGTCATACTGACTTGGATTGCCACTTTAAGATTTGTTGTGCACTTGTGCATGAACCTTTAAGGGTCGAGACGAGAACTTCAAGTTCAACCCTCAAATAACATAAACAAATTAAAGCTCAACTTTATATGATAAAATAAATAGTTAAACACTAATCACTTTTAAAAAAATGGCTTTCTTTGTCACCGCCTCTTGAAGATCTTTGTGACAAGAAAGAAAATTAACGTGATTCGTGTGAACCCTGTTGAAGAAGGAAGCGGTGCATGAATGAAAGTGGAGGGGACAAAGGGAAAAGAGAATAACAAGATAGCCGCAAAAATTGACGTGTGAGCCGAAAGCAAAAATCACGTAGCATTCATTTTCATTTTTCAGCAATCAACTGATTCTCGTAGATAGATAGGCCATGGTTATTAATTATTGCAATTGCGAAGTTTCATGTCGCATAGTGCCCTCAATCCCACGCTTGCATATGCTATGACTCAAACTTCAAACTTTTCGGAGTTCAACAGGGGAGGTGGTTTCAGTTGCCACTATCAAGCTCCATGTTAGTCAATAATATTCTCTTGTACTTATCGTTGATTACTCAGATTATTTAAAGGATCTCAAATATGACTTTATGAAAGTACTATTAACTATAATTAATTAGCACAAGCTCCTTTTCTTGCATGTTATTCTCTCGGACTAGTTTGAATGGGGTCTAATATATATTTATGAATATCAAGTAAAAGGGATCAACACTCTGATTTGGTTAAGAAAAAACATTAGGAAAAAAATGAGAATGGAAAATAAGTAACATCTTTAATTCTTTTTTTATATTTTTATTATTTTCTGTCACATTGCCATCGAAGTATTAAATAAGTAGAGGCCGTTTTTTCAATGTACTTTAAAAAATAAGTATTCACTAAAAAACTGCCCAAGTTAGATTACCTTTTTTTTTATTATTTATATATCCGCATGCCTAAACTAATAAATTAGGATAAATATGGAAATTCCCATTTGAATTTGTTAGACAATGAGAATTTGATCTTTCAAAGACAAAAAATTAAAATTTTATTATCAAATGTGCAAAAAATAAGAAAAATGTGTCATTCTATTAAATGTCATTTGTTAATTCTAACTCTCATTCCACGATAAACATCTTGTGATGACATAATAGTTGGCAATTGCCATGTGTAAAAAAATTGACTTTTCAATTTCATTTTCTAATATAACTATTTGTTGTTATTTTAATTCTTAAACTTAAGCATTTATTGATATTTTGGTCCCTAAACTTAACACATAATGTCATTTTGGTCCAAGATCTTCTACCCAAATCAAATTATTATCTTATATGCTATATTAAAATTTGTAGAATATTAGATAAATTAATTAATTAATTAATCTATTTTATACAATAATGTTAATGATGAAAAGACAGATTAAAAAACTTGACCATCAATAAAAGAAGAAAAATAAAGTCTTAAAATCATTTTCTTACGTAACTTTTCGATGGGATACATGTAGTACATCCTACCCCTATTTCCTTTTCGGTCTTTGTACACACATCATTATTCAAGGGTTGAATATTAGAGGACATGATCTCATTATAAGTTAAAAATATAGTACCGATGATTTCAAATATAAAATATAATTTATGTATACTTGACAATTATTTTTCATTTAATTTTCATTATAGCATATAATTATTATCATTGTAAACAAATGTCATTTATTATAGTTATGCTAATAATTTATATGTAGTGTAAGACTTAATTAAAAATTCAAAAGTGCTTTCAGGAACCAAAATGACAATAAGAATTATATACTAGTAGTTAAGTCCAGGGACCAAAATCTTTGTAAGTAGTTAAGTTTAGGGACCAAATTAAAAAGTCAACTTTATGACACATGACAACCACATAGGTGACACATGGAAACCATCAGCTACCACATCATCACCAATAGTGCCACATAGGCACAACTGTTTGAGTTATCAGAGAAAATTAATAGTAAGATTAATTTGTCGCACATTTTGCATATTCAAAGACAAAATTTTAATTTTTCATCTTTCAGGGATTTAATTGTCAATACCTAACAAATTCAAGGACGAATTTGAGTATTTATCCAATGAAATTAAAGTGTTTTTCCCTTTTGAGCTAGCTCAATCTAAGAACTAATCCTTCAAATCTACTTAGAAATGTTAGGAATGCACTTTTCAACACACTCTTTTTTGAACATACTATTTTTTATTAGTTCAAATTTATTGAAAATTACCAAATTTGATGACTCACTTTATTTAATAGACTTCTCTCTTAATTTTGTATTACCTCTGTTCCTATTTAATTTATAAGACCAAATTTTTAAACTTATTTGTTCCTTTATACAAAACTCAATCCATATTGTCTTATGCACTAATTATTTTTAGATTAAAAATATCCATATTAACATGCATTTAGAAAAAAGAGAATCATTAATGATAATGGTATTTTTGGAAAAATGTATAAATTTATTACTATCAACTAAATTAACAACTATTTATCTTAATCTTGGTGAACTAGGTAATTGGGTTTTATAAATAGGAATAGATGTAGTATTATTTTAATAAATTTTAACTAATGAGAGAGTGAGTTAGAAAAAATATATTCCCAGCCCTCCTCAAATCTAATTCATTTATGAATTTTCCTCCAATCTAGTCAAACATTTGATTTTTCATTATCATGGGAGAGGACAAGAAAGAAGATTTTAATTTCAACTTTATAATTGAAAAAATGAATACGTGTATTGTTGCTTGAAAGACATGCTACTCACTCTTGCTAACTTGATTCTCTTGGCTATTTCGACCTACACATCAACCAAGTTATGTTGTCCCATAAGCATTTTGTTACAAAATTGATGCCACAATAAGAAACATCAAATAGAGGACTAATAAGAACAAGGACTTCCACTATGGAATCTTCCATGGTCAAGAACTGAGAAAGATGCATGAAGAAGATGAGAGAAAGGATAGTCTGTAGAGAAAGTAACAAAAAATGGTGAAGGATTCTCATTGATTATTTCAAGCTAGAGGTATAGGTTTATATAGTAATACAACACCAAGTAACTAACTAATTGTACCAACTAATTATAACAGATTCAGTTATAACTAACTAACTGAACCCAACTAATAATTGCTATTTATATGTAAATTGTGCATTTAAATTACATAGTAATTATCTTCTTTTTCCTCTTGTAATGCTTCTTTTATGATTGAAACGTAGAAATTTAGCTTTTTCTAAGCTTTTATCCACTAAATGCTAAAATTAGTTGATTTATAGTGTATTGGTTATATTTCTTTGTAGGATTACACATTAAAGACTTGAAAGATGGATTGAGGATCTAGAGTAGCGCACACATATGGACTTAGCCCGCATATGGGCTTAGAGCGTCACTAATATAAAAAGTCCAATAAAGCAAAATGTTGATTATAAAAAAGGGTGAGCAGTAACAGGCAAAAAGGAGGAAGCCAGAGAGAAAAATATAAGACACAAAGGAGAGAAAAATCCACTCCATAGAAGTTGGCTTATGCCCCCTTTTTTTTATCAGTTTTCTTCCATTCTCCTTCATCAATTGTTGTTACCTTTTGTTTATTGTAACAATTCTCACTATCTATTTAATGTTATTTCATATTATTGTTCTTTTCTAAATCTTCTGTCATGTTTGTGGTCTGATCATCCATGTGCATGTAATGGGCAAAAGAACCAAAAGGGTGTTTTTTTAAAAAATATTTACCGATAAGGTGCGTTTTCAAAAATATTTGCAAATCTGGTGCAGCGGGGGCCCTATTTTTACCAAAATGGTGCTGTGCAACATGCCTGAATCAGGCATGTTACAACACGCCCAATCAGGCATGTTGCAGCAGCCCCATTTTGGTAAATAAGGCCCCCTCGCTCTGTAGTTCCTTTATATATTGGCTTCCAGTGTTATCTGTCTCTGCTAAACTGCCATCGTTCTGGTATTTTTTCATTTTTTAAGAGATTTTTGAAGGTGTTTTGAGTGACGAGAAGCATGCGTTCAAGTGGTGATTCTGTTCGCGTTTGAGGGATTAGGGTTTGCTGGGCATGGTTAGGTTGTGTTTAGGGTACGGTCATGTGACGTTAGTTTGTGGTTAAGGGTTTAGGGTTTAGGGTGGGCATTTATGTTTGTGAC
>PYAF01003090.1:277781-291993 GCA_007407185.1 Glycine tomentella
CAAATAATTAGATTGTTGGGTTTGTTTATGGCCCATTTCATTTTCAGAACTCAGTCACTACATATTAGTGACTTTAGTGAAACTTGGGCACCACTCTTTACATTTCAATAAACAAGTTTTATTTTTCTTTCCTTTAGTTTTTAGATCAAAACCCTTGCTCTCATTTTCTCTCTACTGTTCTTCCTTGTTCTTCATTTTCGTTTTGTTGTGCTTCCATTTTTGTGCAACCATTTCATGGGGCTTTCACTGATGATGATCATGAAAGGCTAAATCCTCAATCAATCCAAGAATCCAACCCAAGCACAAGGAGAATTTGAGTTCTGGTTTAGTATTTCGAATTCTACTTGAATGTTCATCTTCTTCTTCAATTACTATTCTGTTTTTCATGATTATGAATGCGTTTAGGATTGAAAGCGTATTAGGTTATGGATTCATGCCTAATTTCGAATATTAATCACAAATTAATTGGATGATATTTCAATTAGGGTTGTGGTTTCAATCAATTTAGGGGTTAAGTCGATTGAGTTGCTTCTAATGAGATTGAATGAACTTTCATGATAGGATTAATTTCTAAGAACAATGATGATTCGAATTGCTTGGTGAGGTGAATTGGATTGATGTTTTAAATTCTGTTTTACATTACTTCTTTTGAATTCTGTTTTACATTACTTCTTTTGAATTCTGTTAGTTTCTGTGTTGCTCTTTAATTTTAGTTTACGTTTTTGCAAATTTTACTTACGCACACAAACTGTTTGATAAAATTCCCCCCTTACTGTTATTCGTAAATTGAAGTTAGAACCATATTGATCGTGTCTCTGAGTCGACCTAGGTTAGCTCTGTGCTACAGAATTAGCTTAGTAAAATTGTTTTGGTGCGTGTCGACAACATGTTTATCAGTGACTTTGAAGACTAGATATCTCAAAACGAAGGATACAGTAACTGCCGCCCAGGCCGAGGCTGAAAAGACCAAGGAGGAGTTGCAGGACGCGCTCGGGAGGACCGAGGTGCTTGAGTGTAAACTCCGGGACGTTCCTGTTGAACTCGAGCAAGCTTTAGCCAAGGCTACCTTCATGACGGAGAACCTGAACGAAGTCAAGACCGCGTTGGAGGTGGCCGAAGCTGTGGCTAAAGAGAATGAGTCAAAGTTTTTGGGCTCAGAAAAGGAGGCTACCGACTTGCGGGCTAAATTGTCGAACTCGGAAAAGGAGGTCGCCAACGTGCGGGATATGATGGCGTTCGTGGCAGAAGAATCTTTTAAGAATGCCTTGGCCCAAATCCAATGCCTTAACGCTGGGGTCACTCTGAACGTCGACGGGGCGCATTACTTATCCTATGTTCGTGACTGTGTGGTTGCTTCATATGACGAACAAGAAGATTCTGCCGTTGCGACTGAGGATGTTTCTGAAAGCTATCTGGTTCCCAAAAATGATGACGCTTGAAGGGTCGGGATGCCGGTTTCGAATAGTAATTTTTAATTTCAATGGTCCGGGCTATGGCTGACCGTTTTTGTACAATTATTGCACTCGTACAATGTCTTTCTATAATATTACTTACTACTAACTTGTATGCGCATAATATATTCGTTTGGCTCCAACAGCCAAGTATATTATTATTCGAATTATATTTCAGTACTCGGTTCTTGATTTTGCCTCAAGCAATACTTGGTGTAACACGACCACTGTGGACCGCGCCAACCTGATCAGGGTTTGGTAGCACCTCGTAATTACTTGAGACTATATATGTATTGTATGTATGGGGGATATTCCATCAAAAGGAAATTTTATTTATAAATATCGAAATTCATAACAACGTTATTCGTATTCATGATCTCGATGAAAGATTGGTATGGAAGTGCCGAGAAACATCGGCCCCCCTTCCTCTCAATTAATGGGAAGCACATGAATGATACATAAAACCTTGAAAAAAAAATACTTGTCTGTCGATGGGAAGATACGAGACCTTGCAACTTTAGCTGTAGTATATTTTCAGCTTGTCGGTGTTCCACATCCGCTTTATTGCTATTTTATCAAGAGTTTCCAATACGTAGGCACCTTGACCGAGATTTTGGGTTACTTTGTATGGTCCTTCCCAATTAGCTACCAGCCGGGCATTTTTGTTGCTGATGTCGGCCCTGCGCAAAACCAGGTCACCTTCTTGGAAGCTCCTCGGTCTGACTTTGCCGTTGAATTTCGCAGCAACGAGTTGCTTCGTGGCCATGTCCCGGGAGTGCGCCTTAGTTCTGGTTTCTTCAATCAGGCTGAGCTCGTCCGCCAATGCCTTGTTGTTTGCATTTTCACCTTCTCCAAGTATAGATTTCCTTCTCTAGGAGGGTTGTCCGATCTCCACTGGTATCATGGCCTCGCATCCGTAGGTCATTCGAAAAGGGTTTCTTGGGTGGACGTGTGGGTGGTGGTTCGGAGTGCCCACAGAACATAGTATAATTGTTCCACTCGAATCTGTCTTGACGATCATATTGTCAATATACACTTCTATATTTCGACCGAGCTGTTGTGCAAAAACCCTGTTCATCATCCCCTGATAAGTAGCGTCGACATTCTTCAAGCCGAAGGGCATCACATTATAACAGTAATTGGCCTTGCCCCCTCTGAATGCCGTTTTATCTCGATCTTCCGGGTTCATGGGAATCTGATTATATCCGAATAGGCATCCATGAATGACAGCGTCTTGAACTCGGAAGAGCTATTGACTAGCTGATCAATGCTGGACATCGGGTAGGAATCCTTGGGACATACTTTGTTGACATCCATATAATCGACGCAGACCCTCCATTTACCGTTAGACTTCTTGACCATCACGACGTTGGACAACCACGTGGTGTATTGAATCTCTCATATGAAACCGACCTCCAACAATTCTCTGATATGCTTTGCTAACGCTTGCTTTTGTTCTGGTCCGAGATTCCGCTTCTTCTGGGCCACTGGTTTCGAACCGGGGTACATTGATAATTTATGACAGCAGAAGGTTGGCCTTATGCCCGGGATTTCTGAAGCCGTCCACGCGAAAACATCCTGGTTTCTCCTGAGGCATTCTATCAGTTCTGTTCTAGCAACCGGGTCATTTATTTTCCCTATCTTCGTGATTTGAGAGACTTGAGATCCAATTTGCACTTCTACGAGTTCATCCACTGGTTTCGGCCTCCATTCTTCAACGTCGTCTCTGACGTCAAGCTCCACCAAATTGACGGGCTTGCTCTGCTGCTTTTCGCCAGTTGTCTGCTCTTGGTTCTCTTGAAGATGTTGGGGTGGACCGATCTCATTTCCTCTCACCATGTTGAAATAACACTGGCAGGATTCCTTCTGATCTCCACAAATAGTCAACACCCTGTCGTTGCTGCCTATCATCTTTAACTTTTGGTGTTTAGTGGACATCAATATATCCCATTTGTGGATCGTAGGCCTGCCGAGAATAACATTGTACGGTAGAGGGAATTTGGCAACAACAAATTTCACCCTTTCTGACTTGAACGCGTCCTTCGTTCCCAACATAAGTCGTAACTCGATGGAGCCTTTGATCGCAGTATTTTTTTCATTCAAAACTTTTAACATTGTCTTACACGGTTTCAAGTCTACCTCGTCCAAATTCATTTTTTTGAAAGCGGTCTAGGATATGATGTCTGCTGAACTGCCATTATCTACGAATATCCTCTTTACTCGACAGTTGGCTATAGTCTTGGTAATCACCAGGCTATCTTCATGACCGGGGATCACATCTCTCATATCTTCCTCGGTAAAAAAAAAGTATGGGGAGCTCGGGTTTATTAGCACGTTCTTTGAATTTGGTTTGCCCTCTTATGACCAAGACTTCTCTGAGGTATTTCCGACGCTGGTTAGCTGTATCTCCTCCTCCCCCCATTGCTCCCGAAATCACATTGCACTCGAATTCCAGCTCTGGGAACTCGTCATCGCGATGTTTGTTTCTCTTTTCATCCTGGTCTTTCTGGTCGTCAGTCTGGTTGCTTTTCCGCTTGCCTCATTTCCCTTGTGTTTTGATGACGTACCGTCGCAGCTTGCCTTCTCGGATGAACTTTTCAATAGCGTCTCTCAGATCCCAGCATTGGTCGGTCATGTGACCCGGTCCGTTGCGAAACTCGCAAAAACGAGAGTAGTCGAGGCCGGTCTTCTTACACATAGGCCAAGGCCGATCTACCTTCTTCATCTCTATAAGCGCCACCTCTCTCCATACTTGTGTCCTGGAAGTATTTAATGGAGTATATTTGTCGTATTTGGTGTCATATTGTCTGGGAACGACATCGTTATTTCTACCGGGATGGGTATTTTCGGGGTTTTGGCGGTGTTGCAGGGGAGAATGTTTCCTTTTAGGTATCGTGTTAGCGATCTCCATATGCTCCAGCTCCAGGTATTTTTTTGATCGGGCCCTAAATTCCAACAGAGCTTTCACTGGGTTTTTATAAATGGATTTAGCCAGTCGCGAGGATCCACTAAGTCTTGCTGACAGCAAGTGTACGTGCACCTATTCCTCCAAGTCCTGTACTTGTAGTGCGGCCTCCTTGAACCGATCCAGATAGCTTTGTAATGTCTCCCCCGACTGCTGATGAATCTTCCCCAACGCGAACTCGGACTTGGGCTGTTTGTTAATCGTTGCGAAGTTAAGCAAGAATTTCTGGCCGAAACCCTCAAAATTGCGAATGGACCGAGGTGGGAGCGTGTGAAACCATGTCTGTGCTGCACCGGTCAATGTGGTAACGAAAATCCAAGAGATGATTGGCTCATCAATCCCTCAGACGCACATTTGCATATCGAACTCGTCAATATGCACTTGCGGATCCTAACTTCCGTCGTACTTGGACAAAAAAGATCTGTCAAAATCTTCTATGAACTGGGCATTTACGATCTTGTCCATAAACGGGCTATTATTGTGCTGGCCATGTCGGTACTTTCTTCGGTATACCTCGGCCCCTGTTCTGACTTGGTAAGCCGGATTCTACAGTGATTTTGCCGGGCTTATTTCGTTGATCTGATGTGGAATCTCGGCCCGTATACCATGGTGTTCTGGATCGGCCACTCTTGTCTGCTGATGAGATGGTGCGCCGGGTTCAAAATGAATATTCTGCTCCGCCGTGCTTATGTCTACCTCCTGTTGATGCTGCTGATGGGTATTCAAATGTCTTACCCCAACTGATCTGGGGAAAGACGGTTGCCCTTGGGCCGGGTTCTCAATATGTCCAATGCATTGCCCCATGTGCTGTAACCAGTGTTCTCCATCGTGTTTCCATCTCGCACAACGTTCATCTAGTTGTGCGATCATACTGTTCATATCTTCCTGACGTTAAAAGGCATGTCGCCTTTCAAGCCGTTCGATCCAGGATAAAATGGATTCCAACGCCTTGCTAATAAAGCGCTGAATCGGCTCTTGCTCTATCTCAACAGGCACAGGTGGTGGATTACTCGACGTGTCCGTTCTTAGCGGTGCTGGCGATGAAGCAGTATCTGAAATTGCATCTTCCACCCGGACTGTATGTGGTGCTCTAGCCACGGGTGGTTCTTCATTCTGATGACTTCTCGTGTTTACCATGGTGGGAATCGAAATTTAACGTTCCCCACAGACGATGCCAATGTTCTGCTCGTGGTGAACAGAAATGTCCAACAAGGTTTGTTGGTGATTAATATGTGATCAACTCTCTCTCTTTGAGAATGCTTATGGTGATGCAAACACCTCAGGGAAGATGATCACAACGAACACGAAACCATAATTGGACGTGAGGTGTGTGCTCTGTGTGAATAGAAAAGAGAAAGTCAGAATGTGTATGTACCTTTCTTCACAGAGGATACTCTATTTATAGGATACTGACCTGAGAATCAGTTAGAAAATATCACCCACGAAACATACCGAGAATCCTAAAAAACTGGTGATCATGGCCTTGAACGGTTATCGCCACCTCCTCACTATTAGAACTGACTCAATAGTATCGTTTGACTAAGTCCTGTTGGGCCTTTTATGACTTGGTCCATTCCAAATATCCGTAACAAAAACTAACAAAAAAAAATAGAAAATTAAACTCTATGTGCAGAACTTGAAGAATCTATAATGATGATTTTATTTTGATACTTCATCATTAGCAACATGTGTAATGGATTTCTAACGAGTAATTAATCAAATCACATTCTTAATCTGTTAGCTGAACATCTAGAAGTTACTTTATTAATTGTCTTACAATCTATGCATTATATTAGGCCTGTTCGATCTAAGATAAACATATATATGCTCCATAAATTAAATTGAGATAAGATCGAGTTTAACAAAAATATTCATTTGAATGCACCAAGCTAGTCACCTGTGCGTGTTTGAGATAGAGATTATTTTTCAAGGATTTAAAAAATAAAGTAATGCCCAAAATAATCGGTATTGTTATCCTTGTATTTAAGACAAATTTTCAATATATTTTACTTAAACTATTTTTACAACTCTTTAGAAAAGAGTCTCATTTGTACTTTCTTTCATTTTGATTTCACTTTTTTTGATTGCAAAAGAGTCTCATTTTTTTTTTCTTATTTCGCTTTGATCATGCACTTAGCATTTTATCATGTGACAGAGGTATGATGGAGATTAAATAAAGTAAACCGAACTCTCATTTTTCAAAACAAAATTGTCTCTTACAAAATGAAAAGGTGTGTGAAATTAAAAAGTAAATGTAAGGCATTTAATTTAAATTTTATCTCTCATAATTAAATATATCCAGTTCTAATTTAACCAAATCACATTTTTAATAAAAGAAAATAACAATATTGAGAGGATGTCAACATACTCTCTTTACACTCTTTTTAATAATTTTTTTTAGAGAACTTTTAATAATGTTTATTATTGGATGGAGTTTATATGAATCTCATTTATATGATGCTGAGTGGTATACTTTATGGAGTCACTATATATGTGTAAAATATTTATTAATTTTATTAATTATTAATTTTTGTTAGAAATTGACTAATTTCTTTTAGTGGAATTTCCTTTTCAATTATATATTTTTTTTTATCTATAAGACTTAAATTTAAAATCTTATTTAAAAAATATAAACACACTTCCACTTAAACCGAAAACTACATGTTAGTGGGTGTCATATATTTAACAAGATTTATGTGAATTTTAATTTAAGAAATATATTGAAAACATCATCTCTTAAGAGCACCTCCAATGCTCCTCATCAAAACAACTGATCACTTTGTCTCTTTAAGTGGATCCATATATACCATCTAAACTTTAAGAAACTCAATTAATTTTCACTACAATAAAAGTACCTATCAACAAGTTGTTTAACACTAGTAATATATTTTCTCTCTATCTCTCTCTTCAAACTCTCATATTCTCTCTCATACATTTATACACAAAAATGTTAAGCAATCCCATAAGAAATGGTTGCTTATATAAGCTCTCCAATTTTAAACAACCTAAAATCACCCGCAACATACTAAAATAGTATTTTATTTTTAAGCAACTCATACAACGTAACTAATCAACTCACATTGAAAATACTCTAACAAGCCTAAAATTTAAAAGAAGAATGAGATTATTTTCAGCCTTTTAATTAAAGTCTTCATTTACATGTTTATTCTTTATTTTATTGTAAAGGAGTATTAGAAATACACTTTTTAATATACTCTTTAAAACACTTTACATAATTGGTTAAAAAAATTGAATAGTACAAAATCATGAAAGAAAACATTAAATATTATGTGAGATCTATCTAGTTTTTATCACTTTCAATAAATTTTAACAAATTAGAGAGTGTGTTAAAAAAGTATAATAAAAAATATATTTTTAGCATTTCATCACGCGGAAGTTAATGCCTGTGAACTATAAAATACATTTTATGAATACAATATTGAATTGATTATACTTTAACACAATTGGAAGTAAATTTTTAATCAAAGAAGTATATTTTACTATGATAATTAATATAATTAATTTTGAAAAGATGTGTACATTATTTTAAGTGAGATATTTTTTAATAGAATATAACAATTAATGATATCAATCCTTTTTCATTGTAATTTTAATAACATTTCTCTATCCATTAGCTTTTTAACCATTGTCCTAATAGAAAAATAACTGGGAAAATTAAATTTAGAATGGAAATTAATTGGAGGGAGAATATATTTAATTATCTGGTCACAAGCATGTTAATTAATTATGCTTATGCCCCAAACAGTTAAATTACACATTCATCACAACTATACAGATCTACTTCTCATGCCATATAATATCAGAAACATATCACTTCTGATGTGAAGAAATGTGATTTTACCTGAAGTTTAAGAAGCATTATTTGAATTATGAAAACCATAGACAGAAAAAAGTAGGTTTTGAACAGCAAACATCATACTTACACTTAACATAGTGTTCAATTTTTGTCGTGAAAATCACTCCCTCTAAAAAAGCAAGAGTCACAATATTCTCCCCTCTTGGGAGCAGTACTCGTGTTATCTCCAATCTGCTGTTGATCAGACACAGCCATAGAAGAAGTAGTGGACGATGATGAGAACAAAGTTGAAGAACTTGAATCATAGAAAGCCTCATTGGGATGATGATGATGATGTTGTTGAAGGCCTGAAGCAACACGTTGTAGATCATCATCATCCCTACTCCAAAGAAGCTGCGCGTACTGCATTAGATTTGGAAACCCTTCTTCTTGTGATGATGATGATAACAAGGGTTGTTGTGGTTGATCATAAACATGCTGTGATGATGGTAGTGGTAGTGGAGTTGGTGGTGCAAGAGCTGAAGAACCATAACAGTAACTATGAATATTTTGAGGATTATTATTATAATGTGATGATGATATTGGAGGAGGAGGAACAAGAACGTGTTCTGGGAAATTGAGCTTGGCTTTGGAGCCTTTGAACTTCAAAGCAGCAGCATCATAAGCAGCAGCTGCAGCCTCTGCCGTGTCAAACGTGCCAAGCCACACTCTAGCAGCCTTTTTAGGGTCGCGGATTTCGGCAGCCCATTTGCCCCACGGTCTCTGCCTAACTCCTCTATAGTGTCTTTTTCTCCCATTGCCTCCTTTCAATATATGAATTAATTATTGCATACAAATAAATAATAACAATCATGCTTTAGTTAGGCAGATTTTTTTTTTGGTTTGGTCCAATTTGTCATTTATGAAAACACAACGTCAACTAGCTAGGGTAGGAAATTAAAGTGCCAATGGAAAATATTGCTGATCACTGAAAATACCGAACTAGTTGTCTCAACAAATCAACATCATTATTGTAAGATAGACACAAACCTAAGATGGAGATTAATTGAAGGGAGATAAGTATATATTATAAAAGGAGTGTCATTTCAACTGGTTAGATTTGGCATTTCAAGGTAAAACATATTTTACATGTGCATCAACCAACAACTTATTTATTTATTTTTTAAAAAGATATACCCGTTTTGTTTTTCCCTTTCTCAACGAGAGATTCAGATTTGCTAATTGCACTCAGTCTAGTAGTAGTGACAATAATTTCATAGATATTTTGAAAACGAATATAAATAAGCAGATCTTTCTTAGGATCTCCTTATATATATCTCTTTGGAGTTCAAAAAAAGAAGGGGAAATGAATTAAAAAAATTGATCCTGAATGAAATTATTGATAAATAGTGCTGTATAAAAATAACACAAATGATAATATATATATATATATATATATATATAAATTGTGAAAAAAAAAATTAGTGCATGAACCTGGCAAATTTACCTTGATTTAAAGGCTGTTGGGATGGGTCCTGAGTCCCAATCAAGCAAGAATTGCTTATTTGTCCATATTGTGGGATTGGTGTGGAAGGGGTGCTATCATCACCGGTATTATTGCTTGGATGTATAAAGGAGAATTGAGAAGCTTCTTCCCCTTGGCTCTTAGGTGGAGATGGCAGAACAGAAAAGTTGAAACCTTCCCTCTCCTCCCTTGATGCATGATCAGAAGGGAAAGGCCTCTTCCCATGCCTTCGATCCACCTTGTTCAACTCTATGAAAGGTTCTTCTATAGTCTTATTTCTATGAACGCAATAAATTGGCCTCTTTTCTCTCTATGAGTAAGCTTGATGGTGAACTTGAAGCTATAGATATCTATATGCCTTCACATAAAGCAGATCTAGAATTTCTTAAAGAGAAGAGTCATAGAATATGAACGAAACCAATATCAAAAGAAGGACTCTTATCATCATCTTTTAAATAAGAAAGAGGAGTTAAAAAAAATATATATTTACTATAGACTACGGAAAAGGAAAAAGATAACCCTTGCTTGTTACTTTGAAGACGGGTTTATTTCTCCAAAGGAAATGAGGGGGAAAAAAACAAGAGCTAGCGAGTTTTGTTACTCCAATAAGAAGGATGAGAAATTAATTAGCTTCCTTGATTTTTTTTTCTTTGCAAATAGGTATTTTAAATTTTAATTTTGTTTTTATCGATATTTAAATTTTATTTTGTTACAATTGGTCATTTCTATTAAATTGAACTTAAATTACTAATAAAAAGCAATTATATTAAATTTCAGTCAATCATTTATTTTTCTTGTAATTTATTTTTAAACATATTTAAAATATAATCAAATTTTGAATTTAAAAAATAACCCAAAAAGAGAAATCAATCAAGCTGGGAACTAATGTAAGTTCTTATGATTCTTTGTTTTGTCTTTTATGTTTTTTCTTTTGAATTTCAATTTTGTATAATGTTTGGAAAAAAAATAAATTGTAAAAGATTAAAAAAAAAAGACTGAGATTTAAGGTAAATAAACATTTGACGTCACTTTTCTATTAACAAGTTAATCTAAACTTATTAAAAAAAATGACTAATAGCAAAGATTGTAAAATTTAAGAATTAATGAAGAAGGTTGAGTACTGTTGTTCAATCCAATGAATTCTTGTTGATTTTAATAAAGAGGTAATGTTACGTAGAGCTGGACATGTAGTATAAGGCTTGTGGGTTGGTCTATTTTTAGGACAAGGAACTATATGAACTGATTTAAAAATGGCCTTTTTTGGACTAGTTAGCCTATATCTATTTTTTGGGTGAAATCTAGCCTATATAATCACGAGTAAATGAGTTTGGATCCATGGGTAAATATGTTCATAGATCAACTTTTTAAAACTAAAATTTAAATAAAAAGTTAGTATTTTTTTTTAACTTTGAAACTTACTGTTTCATTTCTGTTTCAATTTTAGCTTAGGCAAAGGAACCTAAATGATATTTTTCTCCTAAGTATTTACCAATAGGGTGCAGTTTGGAAGTTATTTACAGGAATGAGGCAGTGCAACACGCCTAAACCAAGCTTGTTTAAACACGCCCAAGCTATGCGTGTTTAAACACGTCTGGTTTAGGCGTGTTGTAGCTCCCCCATTCCTATAAATAGCCTCCAAATTTTACTATTTACCATTCCATCAGTTTTCACGATCTCACTAAAAGTTGCTCTGCCTTTTCTCTAGAGTTTGTGTGTGGATATTTTTTGAAGCGAAGCCCTGCCAACAAGTAAGCGAATTTAATTCCTTTACATATTATTTTATTTAATCTGTTATATTTTTTAATTAGAAAATTGTTAGGGTCATATCAAACTGTTAGTGATGTAGTTATATTTTAATAAAACAAATGTTAGGTTAGTTAAAAATTAGGCTTTAGGATTTACGGTTTATGAATTACATTTTAGTATGTAGGGTTAAGAAAGTTGTCAATTATTTAATATGTTATATTTTTTAATTAGAAAAATGTTAGGGCCATATGAATTTGTTAGCGACATAGATTTAGGTTCATAGAGAGTTGTTTAGGTGTATGTTGGTTTAAATGGTTAGGGTTTGGGTTAAATGGTTTGGATTTAGGGTATATGGTTTAGGATTGGTGGTCCAGGGTTGTAAAGGGTAGGGTTTAGGGTTTATGGTTTCGGTGGGCATGGGTACATGGTGTTAGGGTTTAGGGGTTATAGGGTGTTGGGGTTTGGGGTCTAGGGTTTAAGTTTCGGTGGGCATGGGTACAGGGTGTTTTGGATTTGTTAGCAACATAGATTTAGGTTCATAGAAAATTGTTTAAGTGTATGTTGGTTTAAATGGTTAGGGTTTGGGTTAAATGGTTTGGATTTAGGGTTTAGGGTTTAGGATTGGCAGTCCAGGGTTGTAGGGGGTAGGGTTTAGGGTTTAGGGTGTCGGTGGGCATGGGTACAGGGTGTTAGGGTTTAGGGGTTGGGTGTTGGGGTGTTGGGGTTTAGGGTTTAGGTTTCGGTGTGCATGGTTACATGGTGTTTGGGTTTGAGTTTAGGGTTTTGGGGTTTGGGGTTTGGGTTTGGGGTTGGGTTAAGGGTCTAGGTTTCGGTGTGCATAGTTACATGGTTTAGGGTTTAGGGGTTATAGGGTGTTAGGGTCTAGGGTTTAAGTTTTAGTGGGCATGGGTACATGGTGTTAGGGTTTAGGGGTTATATGGTGTTGGGGTTTGGGGTTTAGGGTTTAAGTTACGGTGGGCATGGTACATGGTGTTTGGGTTAGGGTAGAGGCGGACCCACGGTGGGGCACATGATCGCAAGTGCGGACATAAAAATTCATTTGCGGAGGATCGGGAGCCTGCTAACGCATTGATGGAAACCCGAAAGAAAAATGGAGCAGCAATGCATTTGGGGTTTACGATTTAGGGTTTAAGTTTTGGTAGGCGGGTACAGGGTGTTTGTGTTAGGGTTTATGGTTTAACGTTTGTGATAGATAAGAAAATTTTGTTTGAATGATTTGTGAATCATACATATTTTGTTTAACATGGTTTTTAATTTCTATATTAAGATACTGATTAGATGGCTGATTCATCTTCCGACTGATTCGTCGCGATTTGGATCTGATCATGAGGGTGAGCCCATGGATCCAACAGCCTATGTTGTCCCTACCCCATACAAGTGGGGCACTTTGCGTAGGTGTACTTAGCGCACCCACGTTTCACAAGTTGTGTGGAACGAGGGCACAACTTGAGTATTGATGACTCGACGTGGTAAGGTGACAGGGGGACCACATCACGACGATATACCTGATGTCGTTTGTGATATGTTGTGTGATGCTGGTTTTCTTCATGTCGCACGCATGCGACATATTCAGGTATGCAAGTATGAAATGAGTAAAGACTTGTTATTTACATAAATGTACTTGTTAATTAATTAATAATTTTTTTAGATGGATGCTGGGCTCATTAGTGCTCTGGTTGAACAATGGAGGCCAGAGACTCACACCTTCCACATGCCACAGGGAGAGATGACCATCATGTTAGATGACGTTGCTGGTATTTTGGGATTGCCCACGGGGGGCAATGTCGTTACTGGAGTGACGGTAGCCGATTGGGTGACCGTCATTGAGGATGCTTTTGGTCACGAACCTGAGGAGGACACCGAGTTGAGAGGTAGATATTTGCGCCTGTCTTTCTTTGATAGACATTTTGCGCATTAGGGTGAGGTGGTTCCTGAATTGGTTCACATGACGCGGTTTATGAAGGCCCACATTGCACGACTTATTGGAGCATGGCTGCTGAGCGACCGATCTGGAGGTAGCATGATCGCAGGACGTTATATCCTGTTGCTTGCTGTAACACCCCCGTGTATACCCGGTGTATTAACATTATATAATCATCAGATTAGCGCTTAAACAAAATAATTAAAAACCTTTTTAAAACATGTTTATATTGCGGAAGCATAAAACCAAACCATCTTTCTTGATTACATTATGTATGGAGACACAACCCACATCAAGCATAAACATGCCCCTGCTCAACCAGATCATACAATCAACCATAGGCAGATAACATAATATCTCAAAGATATAACTATACAGGAGTAAGCACAACAGAACGAAACCGGATATATACATAACCAAGTTATATACAACAAATGATCCCGAGGATCCTTCCTCACATAAGAGGGCATACATATACATCAGTATATACAAAACAAAACACATGCGCAACGCATGTCTTCCCTCATAGGGGTATACAACATAACAACAGAATGCTGAGCCGAGCTCCAAGCATACAAAACACATCAACATAGCTGAGCCGAGCTCCAAGCTATCCTCTGCTGCCCGAGGCCAAGCAGGTACCGTCTCTACTGGGGCCTCCCGCCCTGAGACTGCTCCCCTCTGCTAGAAGCATCACCTGAAAAACAATAACCCCACACGGGGTGAGATATACATCTCAGTAAGCTCAGGGTCCTTGGAGGCATCTCCTCCACCCTGGCTCACTCAT
>PYAF01003090.1:307576-320441 GCA_007407185.1 Glycine tomentella
AACTTTTCAACACACAACAACAATTCTTCACAAATTATTTCTTTTTACTTCCAATCACTTAGACTTAATATTACTGTGAATTTCACCCCAATCCCTGTGGAGACGATACTCTACTTACCCACTTTTATTACTTGAAACGAGCGGTGCACTTGCCGTGTGCTTATTTCGCAACAAGTTTTTGAAACTTACAACGACAAAACGGTACGCTTGCCGTGAGAATACCTAACAACGCTTAACAACCATAATCCAATGTTAATACCTGATGCATACGAGTCGTTACATTTTATGGTATCAGAGCAGTTTTATAGGGAAGCATTATGTATGGTGAATTTTGTGTTGCTCATTAATGGTCTAGGTGTTCATTATGAATATTGCATGTGTGATCATTGAGTGTGAGCATGATCAACTCACCCTGTTATGTGACATGTGCAGTGCCATGGTGAGGACCCGGAACAATAGTGAGACGGCGGGTGCAGATGGACAACCCGACCCAGTGACAGTGCCTTGGCAGCTATGCAACTGGAGATGGCTGCAAACAGACAGGCTAATGAGGCCTTGCCAAAGGTTAATGAGGAGCTTATGGCAAAGTTGAGATCTCTGCATAAGGAGGATAGAGTATCTTCTTCACAGCATACTCTTGAGGGCGAGGGTAGTCGCCATCAAGGTGGAGGTAGCCATCATTCTGATGAGCCTAGTCACCACAGAGGGGACCGATGGTCCCAAGCTGATGTTGAGGAGGATACAGCTGCTAGAGGGAAGATGCTCATTGCTTTTTGTAAGCATGACCCTCCAGCCTTTCATGGGGAGTATGATCCCATTGCTGCTGTCAGATGGTTGTAGGCATTAGAGAAGATCTTCACTGTGATGGAATGTTCAGACCATCAGAGACTTCTCTATGCTACATACATGCTTCAGGGAGATGCTCATGAGTGGTGGGTTACCACTTCACAACTGTTGAGAGGCCAGGGTGAGGTTATCACCTGGCAGGTTTTTGAGGCCCAATTCCTGGACAGATACTTTCCCAGAGATGCCAGAGAGCAGAAGCAGGCCAAGTTTGAGGGTCTTGTTCAGGGGAAGATGTCAGTGGACGAGTACTTGGCCAAGTTTAATGAGTTGGCTAAGTATGCACATTTCAGGAGGGCTCTACCTGATGCAGAGGTTCTTGTTGCTAAGTACCAGAGGGGACTTAGAGAGAGTATTGAGGAGAAGATAGCTGGTAGTGGATCTCGAGACTTGGGTAGCCTGGTGAGACAGTGCCGCCAGGTGGAGGATATGATTAGGAGGCGCAGTGACAACCAGCCTATTTCCTTGGAGAGACAGGAGGTGAGGAGACCCAGTGGATCAGGCCCTACTGGGAAGGGCAAGGGCAGAGACTTGGGGGTTTCTTCTCCAGCAGACAGATTTAAGAAGGGCCCCAGTCAGAGAGGAGTACCACAGAGGCCCGCTTCACTGCCCAAGTGTGCTACTTGTGCGAAAAATCATTTGGGAGTGTGCCGCACTGGACAACTGATATGTTATAGATGTGGCAAGCATGGCCACTATGCTAGAGAGTGTTCGCAGGCGGGCGGCCGAGCTGTAGCTGCACCAGTAATTTCAGTAGCACCTCCCACGGGACGAGTCCACACAATGGATGCTAGAGAGGCAGCCAGAGCTCATGTCATAGATTCCGGTGGTGAGTGAGTTTGTTGATGTTTTTCCAGATGAGATTACACAGCTTCCGCTGGATAGAGGGATCGAATTCTCCATTGACTTGGTTCCAGGTGTGGGACCCATAGCCATAGCTCCTTACCGTATGTCTCCTTTAGAGTTAAAGGAGCTGAAGGTGCAAATTGAGGACTTATTGTCTATGGGGTTTAATAGACCGAGTGTCACCGTGGGGAGCACCGGTTCTTTTTGTGAAGAAGAAAGATGGAAGTATGCGGCTATGTGTGGACTACAGGCAGCTGAATAAGGTTACTATAAAGAATAAGTATCCTTTGCCTCGGATTGATGATTTGCTTGATCAGTTGAGGGGAGCCTGTTTGTTCTCCAAGATAGATCTGCGATCTGGATATCACCAGATTAGGATTAAGCCTGAGGACATACCGAAGACTACCTTCAGGTCGAGGTATGGTCATTATGAGTATCAGGTCATTCCCTTTGGTTTGACGAATGCCCCTGCAGTGTTCATGGACTATATGAACAGGGTATTCAGACCATTCCTAGATCAGTTTGTGGTGGTGTTTATTGATGATATACTGATCTACTCTAGAATGGAGGCGGAGCATGTCGAGCACCTTAGGATTGTTTTGCAGACATTGAGAGATAACCAGTTGTATGCTAAGTTGTCTAAGTGTGAGTTTTGTCTTTCAGAGGTGAAATTCCTGGGCCATGTGGTTTCTGCAGCTGAGGTAGCAATTGATCCCAGTAAGATAGAGGTTGTGATGTCTTGGGAGAGGCCCAAGAATGTTTCAGAGGTTCGTAGTTTCCTTGGTCTAGCAGGTTACTATCGGAGGTTCATTCAGGGCTTCTCACAGATGGTGTTACCTTTGACCCGCCTTACCAGAAAAGGTAGCACATTTGTTTGGACTCATGAATGTGAGGAGTGTTTCCTGAGACTGAAGGAAAAGTTGACCACAGCTCCAGTATTAACTCTTCCTGATCCCGAGGGTTGTTTTGAGGTTTATTGTGATGCTTCCAAGCAGGGACTTGGATGTGTGCTGATGCAGGAGAAGAGAGTGGTTGCTTATGTATCCAGGAAGTTGAAGCCACATGAGGAGAATTATCCCACACATGATTTAGAGCTTGCAGCTATTGTGTTTGCTCTAAAGGTATGGAGACATTACTTGTATGGTGCTAAGTTGGTGGTGTTCAGTGACCACAAGAGCCTCAAGTATCTTTTTGATCAGAAGGAGTTGAATATGAGGCAGAGACGGTGGATGGAATTCCTCAAAGATTATGACTTTGAGTTGAAATATCATCCCGACAAGGCGAATGTAGTTGCTGATGCCTTGAGCAGGAAGCATGTGAGTATTGGATGCATGATGATCTCAGACTGTGAGTTAATTGAGCAGTTTAGAGATATGCACCTGACCATGACAGAAGGTGCTAGTGGTCTTGAGTTGAGAAAGACCAAGGTTGATAATGAGTTGATTCAGAGGATCCGAGAGGCCCAAAAGTAGGATGATGATGTGAGGGCCATGATTGGTCAACAGGATGTTTCTTGGGAGACTCATGACTTGGTGTTGTACCAAGATCAGATCGTCGTGCCTAAGGGCGAGCTGGTGGATGCAGTTCTATCTGAGGCTCATAAGGGCCAGTTCAGAATTCATCCAGGTGCCACCAAAATGTATCAGGACCTTAAGAGGAAGTTCTGGTAGCCAGGGGTGAAGAAGGACATAGCTGAGTATGTGACTAAATGTCTGGTATGTCAGAAGGTGAAGATTGAGCATCAGAGACCGTCAGGCCTACTGCAGTCGTTGCAGATTCCAGAGTGGAAATGGGATAGCATTTCCATGGATTTTGTAGTTAGACTACTGAGGTCTCAGAGTGGATGTGACTCCATCTGGGTAATTGTTGATAGGCTGACCAAGTCTGCTCATTTCTTACCTGTTCGGACTGACTATACTGCAGAGAGGTTGGCTCAACTATATGTCAGAGAGATTGTCAGACTGCATGGTTTTCCAGAGAGTATTATCAGCGACAGAGATCCGAAGTTCACTTCTAGATTTTGGAGTGCGCTTAAGGAGGCTTTCGGGACTCAGCTGAGACTTAGTACAGCTTACCATCCCCAGATCGATGGTCAGACAGAGAGGACCATCCAGACTCTGAAAGATATGTTGAGAGCATGTGCTTTGGAGCAAAGTACAAGATGGGATCGATACCTACCTCTAGTGGAGTTCTCATATAATAATAGTTTTCATGCTAGTCTAGGCATGGCACCTTATGAGGCTTTGTATGCACAGATCAGGTTTATAAATTCTCTCGTTTTCGTCCAGGAAATAATATTTGAATGGCCGGAGGTGCAGGACTCCTGTGTGTTGGACTGAGGTGGGTGAGAGATAGCTTCTTGGACCTGAGATGGTTCAGGAGACTTCTGAGCAGATCCGTTTAATCAGAGATAAGTTGTTGAAGGCTCAAAGTCGACAGAAGAGTTATTATGATCATAAACACTGGCCACTGCAGTTTGAGGAGGGCGACTATGTGTTTCTGAGGCTGTCTCCAGTCACAGGCGTAGGACGGGCATTGGGTGTGAGGAAGCTCAGTCCTAGGTTCATTGGTCCTTACCAAATTCTCCAGAGAGTAGGACCAGTAGCTTACAAACTAGCTTTGCCTCCCCAGTTGTCAGGGCTACATGACGTTTTCCATGTGTCACAGCTGAGGAGATATGTGCCAGACCCTTCGCACGTGGTGGAGCCTGACATCGTCTAGATTCGAGAGAATCTGACTTGTCCTACACGGCCTATACGGATTCTGGATAGGATGGAAAAGCAGATCCGAAGTAAGACCATTCCCATAGTTAAGGTACAATGGGAAGGGACGACACCTGAGGAGGCGACTTGGGAGCGAGAGTAGGAGCTGGTACAACCATACCCCGAGTTACTTGACTGGTATGTCTTTGAATTTTGAGGACAAAATTCTTAAAAAGGTGGGGTGAATATAATAGCCTTCTCTCTCTTTCCTTTAGCCCTTCTCTCTCTTTCCTTTCTTCCTTTTCTCTGCTTCTGCCATTGATGAACTAGAGAAACTTCTTAAACACTCAACTGTTGACCAAAACTCTTCACACCCTACATGAAAGTTGAAAGGAACTACTCAATGAGCTAAATTCCATCATCACTTTTATCTGAAAATCATCAAACTGAGAGATCCAGTTCTCTAGGGAAATTTACAAAGTTTGATTCTGAGGAGAAAAGAAATTGCCATATGTATCCAATGAGGTCTTAAGCGAATGTACCTATTCAGATGATCTTCCTTAGGCATTGGATTAAGCCCTAAGGGAATGTACTTGTTCAGATGATCTTCCTTAGGCATTGGATGAAGTCCTGGAGGATTATACCACTGGGTGGATGATCTCTCTCAGACCATGTGATATATGTGTATCTATTATATTGTTACACCTATGTTATGATATACATGTGATATGTTTTATGGGAGCCGTGATGGTTGGATTGTGTGTGATGCCAATTTTGATACTATATGCCATGGAAGTGAACCAGGGGGAGGAAAGACCTCCAAGGACCCTGAGTTTACTGAGATTGTTATCTCATCCCTGTTGGAGATTATATGTTTTGCAGGTGATGCTCAGGAGCTGATGGTGGATCCCAGGGCAAAAAGCCCGTGCAGGGATAGGTTCTGAGTGAACCTTAGGCATAGATTCTTGAGAGCTTGTTGGCTCATCTATTTTGATTATGCCTGATGCTTTGATCTTGAGGGGTTATGTACAGTTTTGTATAAACATTGTATATTATAAGAATTCACTATATATAATGTACAGTTGATGATGTTAATGACGTTTGATGACTTCATTTTATTTAAATGCTTCCATTTTCATTATCTGTGATAATTGCTGCGCTTAACAACCATAATCCAATGTTAATGAACCGAATGCATACGGGTCGTTATAGTTGTAGCATTAGTTACAAGACTTTGATCTCCACTTACCACTTTTTATTACCAAATATTTCTGATGCAGAAAAACTATAGGACTGAAATAAGATAATCATTTACTTTCAGCTAAATGTGACAGAGGTGGTTGTTTTGTTTATTGAACAGTTTGACGATATTTTCCTCATCCTTTCTCAAAATATTGGTGTGTTTGTTTGCATAAACTTTTTTATTAAACCTTATTGCCTTAGAAGGAATAAGCAGAAGGCTCTGGAGTAGAAGGAGAAAACTTCTGCTCAGGTATGGGTGATTAATGTGCTTAAAGCAGTGGCACTGATTTCCATTATTCCTTGAAATTGTTGTTGTTTGTTGTTTGCAAACTGTTAGCCTCCTCAGGTCAAACTTCTTATAATTTATTCACTGTGTGATAGGTATGATCATATGTGCTCTTTTAACAATTTAAGATCTACTTTTGTCAATGTGTGGCACACTTTTGTTTGATTGTATGAAGGCTCCACAACCCACTCCCTCCCAAATATCTAAGTTCTAGCCAATGGTTCAACTTGAAACTATCCATTGTGAAGTCTGAGGCTTGTTTTGTTTAACCATTGATTTTGAATGTGTTGAGAATTATCAAATTTGATTGTAATGCGTTAGTCCTTTGATTAAGTTCACGCAAACACTACAATGTTAGGGTCACCTCCCATACTGCTCATTTGCAATTGAGAGACAAGGTGGAAGTTTTGATACCAATTGATAAGAATCATTGTAGATTGGAGAACCACACAATGAAAGGTAGTTGTTGTGGTTGGGGAATCCAATGCCCTTTAATCCACACTAAATAAGCTCATGCTTCAGATGTATCAGATCCAATCTCATATCTTGCAATAGGATCCCAACATTTCCCATTCTCGTTTTCTCCATAAAATTACAAAAACGTCCTTATTCTATGAACGTGGTAGGAAACTTAAAATAATTACTAGGTTACAAATAATTTACAAATTAAAACTCTGTTCCTCTCTCCACATTCCCCGTTTTCCTCCATTGTTTACCTGCCGCACATTTCCTTTACCATTGCACTATCGTCCCCAGCTTTTCATTCAAAAAATAAAAGTGCAAATAGTTCCCTTACCTTGAGACATTTTTCGTTTAAGCAGTGATAATTGACAAAGTATCTTTTTGTTGGGACCCTATAGAAACAACAAATTTTTACATTGTCACTTATCATTTTAGTAAATGGAATGTAAACTATGCTATAGAATGAAATTGTAGTTTCATCCTAATTTCAGGATGCAAGTTAATATGGTCTTAACATCAGACAGGGCTATTTATTTTGTTTGCAGGTACATGTAAGTCAGCTTGTTGCAAGGGATGATAGTTAGCGTCGAAGTCGACATTATTTGAGGACTGTATCACAGTTGTGGATTTGTTTCTGTTGCCATCAACGAGGTTGTTATGTTGTTTGTGCCCATTGTATGAGGTTTGTGTGTCTTTCGTACACTTTTTTGCGTAGCACACTTAATTGTTGTAACATGTGTTATACCTTGTTTTTAATTTATCTCAATTTTTAGTGAACCTTAGTGTCCCGTTAGAGATTTAGTACAATGATTAATATAGTGAAATCTATCAGTTTAAGCATTTAAAAGATCATATTATAGTTTCTGCAGCCACGCATCCCTATCCCTAGGTGATGAACAACTGTTATTCTAAATAGGTCAGAAATTAGAATCCCAACGTCCCCATTGCGAATCCTAACTCTAGCTACTTAATCAGAGTGATCAATTCCAAATAAGAATAGAAAATAAGTGCAGAATAGAATAAAACAATCAAAACATTATTATTCAATACCAGTCAAAGTTACAGAGGAGTCTTCATCAGTTCATGGCCTTCCCACAACACAAGATTTAGCCAGCCATAGACCTCAAGAAAACCAAAGCAGTTGAATAATTCATGGTTCTGCAGAAATCCAAACTTTGATTCTTGATTTCTAGGGTTTTAGAATGTGGAATATGGTTGATAGAAAGGTCTCCCAGTGTGTCTTATCAGTTCCCAGAGGCCTCGTATTTATAGAATGATTTAATTAAGGTAACACTGCCCAAAACAAAGCCAATTTTCGAAACAGATAATTTAAAACAAGAAACTGGATCTTTTCCACGCGACCCGCGCGCGATCCCGCGCTAACCGCGCGAGTCTTTCGAATGCACGGTGCTGATGGCGTGAAACTCCACGCGGATAGCGTGAAGTCTTCGAGCCTGGAGGTCTGATGCTGAGCATAGTGGCGTTGATCGCGTGGATGTGGCGCGGTCCGCGTGACTTGTTTGAGTTGAATGGCTTTTAATTTTGTCCTTGGCGCGGATCCGGTGCTGATGGCGCGGTACTTGCGGCCTTACCATGCTAATCGCGTGAACTCCCACGCTGATCGTGTGGGATCTTCGAAACTGAAGCCTTCTATTCTTCATCTGGCGCGATCTGCGCGAGTTCCTGCGCAATCTACACGGTACTTGAAACCTTGTTTTCTTCTTTTCTTTGCTTTGAACTCCTTTTTTTAACCTGAAATTGCTTAACTGGTAATGAATGAGATTAAAAACAATAAATTAACAAACTTAACTAATTCTAACCTATTTTCCTAATTATTTAACTAATTTATAACCTAAAACTAGCCTAAAACTAAGATGTGTTTGCAACACATCAATAGGTTCTATTTATAACAGCTTTCTAATTGAAAATAATCAATTAAACACGCTCATATAATCGATTATGTTGCATTTGTAATCGATTAAATCAAGAATGTAATCGATTAAAGTGCTCCTGATATGTTCTGGGTTTGAGCTATGAACATTGTAATCGATTATTCCGTCATGTAATCGATTAAACCAGACACTCATGTTTTTTCTAAATGCACTGTGTAATCGATTACTAATTGTGGTAATCGATTAAGACAGACAGACCAATATTTTCAAATGAACTATGTAATCGATTAAAATGATATGTAATTGATTAAATCAGCAAAACATGTTAGCCATAGGCATGATATGTAATCGATTACGAACTTCTGTAATCGATTAAGACAGACAGTATGATTTTTCAATTTTAGCCTAGGTAATCGATTAATTTGATATGTAATCGATTACATTGTTCTTGGTTTGTTTTCCAGAAGGCACGAAGAACAAAAAAATCAATGCCAACATATCTGTAATCGATTAAAGCAGGAAAACTTCATTTTTCCAAAAACTTGATTTTAATTTGCCTTATTTGTTAAATGCTTTTGAATTGGCCCTCATTCTAACAATCCTAAATGAATATTATGCATGATATGCACATTGGATTATTAGATAACACATCTTCCCTTTTACATGAATCAATTGATCTTCAAGCTTCCAAGGCACTTTGTTATGATGCATGTTGAAAGCACAAAACTCCAAAGCTTGATTCCTTGTCCATCCTTTCATACTTCCTCTTGAATCAACACAAACAAGACCATGACAACCAAAGGTGACAACAATCAAGGAATTAAAAGATCTATCCAAGATGTCCATAGCTGCATTATTTGGTAAGCTTCTTGAGTATGAATTAGAAATGTCTCAACTAACACATGCAGAGGATGCAAATAAGAAACACAAAAGTATAGCCTTGAAAGTTGCATCCTCTAATGTGCAAAAAGAATAAGACTTAAGTGAAGAATATGGTGATGAGAATCTGAACCTAATAGTCAAAAGATTCAGCTAGTTCATGAGAAAGAACAAAAACAAAAAGTTCACAAAGTTCAACAACAACAACAACAAAAAGAGTGACAACACCAACTTCGAATGTGATAAGCAAGGCCATATTAAATATGAATGTTCTATTTTCTTGAAGAAGCAATTAGGTGAAAAGAAGACAAAGAAAGAAGGAAAGCCAAAGAAAGCAAATGTATGCCTAACATCAATAGTTGATGTTAGACAATGTCTCAACAACTTTTGAATCATAAAGTGAAGCTAAAGAAGCAAATGTATGCCTAACATCAATAGTTGATGAAGATGAAGAACTCTCAGGTGCTGAAACATAAGTATGTCTTAGAGCAAAATCATCATTATTGTACCTAGACAGTGGATGCTTTAGACATATGACAGGTGACTTGTCCATGCTTACAAATCTGACTTTGAAGGATGGAGGATTTGTCACTTATGGTGACAACAACAAAGGAAAGATAGTTAGAGAAGGAAATATAGGAGATATGTTTAAAACCAAGATAAAAAAATGCTCTCTATGTGGAAGGTTTAAAGCACAATCTCCTAAGTATAAGCCAACTATGTGATAAAGGATTCAAGGTTTCCTTTAATAACAATTGTTGTTTGATATGTGATGGTCAATCCGATGAGGTTATCCATGTAGGTAAAAGAAAAGGTAATATCTACTTACTCTCTATAGAACATGCATTCATTCACAACACTAATTGTCTAGTAAGTAAAGTTGATGAATCTTGGCTATGGCATAGGAGAGCTAGTCACATTAACATGCATCACATGAACAAACTTATTAGAAAAGACATAGTCATTGGCTTACCTAAACTAAAGTTTGAAAAGGACAAACTATGTGATGCTTGTCAAAAAAGGAAGCAAACCAAGATTTCTTTTCCAAATAAAAAAATTGTTTCTACCTTAAGACCCCTTAAATTGCTTTATATGGATTTGTTTGGTCCTTCTAGAACTATAAGCTTAGGAGGTCATTTCTATGGGATTGTAATAGTTGATGACTATTCTAGATTCACATGGACTTTGTTTTTAAGATCCAAGAGTGATGCTTTCATTGCCTTTAGAAAATTAGCCAAGCTTGTTCACAATGAAAAGGGAAGCAAAATTATCTCAATAAGAAGTGATCATTGTGGTGAATTCCAAAATGAGCATTTTGAAAAATTCTGTGAAGAAAATGGAATCAACCACAATTTTTCAACTCCAAGAACATCTAAGCAAAATGATGTTGTGGAGAGGAAAAATAGATCCCTTGAAGAAGGTGCTAGAACTCTTAATGAGACAAATTTGCCTAAATATTTTGGGGTGATGTTGTGAGTACAGTTTGCTACACTTTGAATAGATTACTCATATGGCCTATTTTAAAGAAAAATCCTTGTGAACTATATAAAGGTAGAAAACCAAACATCTCTCACTTAAGAGCATTTGGCTGCAAGTGTTTGGTTTTAAATAATGGTAAGGAATCACTTGGCAAGTTTGATGCTAAGGCTGATGAAGCTATATTTATTGGATATTCATTACAAAGCAAAGCATATAGAGTCTTCAATAAAAGAACTTTACGCATGGAAGAATCAATTCATGTTATTTGTGATGAATCTAACTCCTCTAAAGAGGAAAACAAGTGTGAAAATGATGCAGGTCCTTTAGAAGAGTATATACAACTCAATGGATCAAATGAAAAGGAAAAGGAAGAACCAAATGTAGAAATGGAACAATCAACATCTATCCAAAAGCCTAAGGATTGGAGAACTACAAGAGATCTCTCCCTTGACAACATAATTGGTGAAGTTACTAAGGGAGTATCTACTAGATCTTCACTAAGAAATATCTACTGTAATATGGCTTTTGTTTCTCAAATTGAACCTAAGAACATTGACCAAGCTTTACTTGACGAACATTGGATGCTTGCCATGCATGATGAACTTAATCAGTTCAAGAGAAATGAAGTTTGAGAACTTGTTCCTAGACCTTCTTCTCACAAGCTTATTGACACCAAGTGGGTTTTTAGGAACAAACTTAATGAAAGTGGCATCATAGTCAGAAACAAAGCTATATTGGTTGTAACAGGTTACAACCAAGAGGAAGGTATTGACTATGAGGAAACCTATGCTCCAATAGCAAGATTAGAGTTCATTAGATTACTAATTGCATATGCATATTTAATGAATTTTAAACTGTTTCAAATGGATGTAAAATGTGTTTTTCTTAATGGATATATCGAGGAGGAAATCTATGTTGATCAACCTCCAGGCTTTGTTGATTTTAAATATTCAAACCATATTTTTAAACTAAAGAAAGCTCTTTATGGATTAAAGCAAGCTCCAAGGTCCTGGTATGAAAGGTTGAACAGCTTTTTGTTAGAAATATATTCCCACATAATGGAAATATTATTAGTTACAACTATTAATGTGAATAGTTACAACTATTGATGTGAATAGTTACAACTATTCATATGAACAGTTACAACTATTGATGTGGCCCAATTAATAATAACCGCTACAAAACGGTTACAAAATGCATTGATATCAAGCATTGATATGGTATATGATGGACGTACCAAATTAAAGACAATTATGTATAAATAGGGTTGGTCCTCTCTCTCCTTCATACCAAGTGTTATTCTTCCATCAGAAAAACACATAATAGGAAAAGAAGACTTAGAGAGAGAAATCGCCCTACCAGTGTTGATAAATAAAGAGATGGTTGTTACTCCATCATCAGCGCTTCCGGGTATGTCTTTAACCTTCTTACATTGGTGAGAATCATGATTTCCCAAGATCCTTTATCATGTTCTTGATTTGTGTTTTATGAACATGATATATTATGTTATTCTAACATGTGGTATCAGAGCACTTGTTTAGGAATTCATGATTTTCCTCATATGATGATTGAATATAAATGTTTATTTGTCATATGCATATCTGTTTGAATTCTATGGACGGATCAATTGGTAAACAATTAACATGATGTGTATATGAGATTGGTGTTGTTTATGTATATATTTTATATGATGTGTTGCTCCTTTTGTAAAATAAAGATCTATAATTATAAGTTTACGTCAGCAAGGTTTATTTTACAATTGGATGATAAAATGGTTGTTGAGAATGATGACTTTAATTGATGTTATTCCTCAATTAATCTATTTTATTTTACGTTGATTGTAAAATTTTTGGAAACGATGATATCATAGAATCATTTATTGATGATAAATATTGTACCAAAGTTATGTATTGTTGATTAATGAAGTATGTATAAAGGCATGACTTCCGCTGTATATAATATTTTATTTTAAAATATTTATTGATGAATTATATTATGATTATATCATGAAATTATTTGATTAGTTATTTTCACACATTATGTCATGGTTTGTTAGTCACCAAAGTGGCCAAACTAGAAGTGTGAAAATAATATGATACTTATGTATTTGCATGCATTATGATTATAATTTGTTAGTCACCAAAGTGGCCAAATTAGAATGTTATCGCATGCATAAAGTTGTCATTTATCCATGTACTTATGAAATACCAATAATTGAAATAAATTGGATAAAT
>PYAF01003090.1:320541-339874 GCA_007407185.1 Glycine tomentella
GAGAATCATATTCTATAATTAGTGACATTATGTGGTAAATTAATATTTTAATTAAATATATTTTGATTATCCAAAGATAACAGATATATATTTAATTGAAAATATGTTTTGCCTATTAATGTTATGGTATTTAATTATGTTTAGTATATTATAGTAACTACCCAAAGGAGTGCTATTTTATACTGGTATGATTTTATTCGAACCGCAATTAAGAGCATATGTTATTATTGTGGCTGTTTTCATGAATTCTCATGCATCATCTATTACTATGTTTATTGGTGAGAATTTTCTGAATGGTGTGAACAAGTCAAATTCCACTTAGGTGTTATGGATCTTGACTTGGCACTCCTTGAGGATGAACCCACTGCTATTATTGAAACTAGTAGTGAGGCAGAAAAATTACACCATAAAACATGGAAGCAAAGTAACAGGTTGAGCCTTATGTTTATTAAGATGATTGTTGCCAACAACATTAAGTCAACTATTCCACAAACAGAAAGTGCTAAGAAATATATGCAGTTTGTGGAAGAACGTTTCCATTTAGCAGACAAGTCACTCGCTGGTACTCTTATGGCATAGTTCACGACCATGAAGTTTGATGGGTTGCGAACTATGCAAGAGCACATTATTGAGATGACTAATCTTGCAGCAAAACTAAAGACCTTGGGACTTATGGTTGAGGACTCATTCTTGGTTCAATTTGTTTTGAACTCGTTGCCTCCTGAATATGGACCATTTCAAATTAACTATTACACTATTAAGGATAAGTGGAATGTTAATGAATTGGCCAGTATGCTTGTTCAAGAAGAAGGACGATTAAGGAATCATGCGAGTCACTCTATTAATCTCATGGGTCAGAAAGCTGGGAAAGGATTAAAAGTAAAGTCAAGACACTTTAAGAAAAAGAAAGGAACAAAAGGATATCAAGTGCCACTTCTGCACGAAGTTTGGTCACTATCAAGTTCAATGTCCTAAACGTATGGCTTGGTTCGAAAAGAAGGGTAATTATTTATCTTTCGTAAGTTTCGAATCAAATTTAGTTGAAGTTCCTAATAACACTTGGTGGCTTGACTCTGGTGCTACAATTCATGTTTCCAACAACTTAAAGGGATTCGTTACGATCCGAACTATAAATCCAAATGAAGATCGTTTTCTCTTTATGGGAAACAGAAAGAAATCTTCAATTGAAGGCATAGGACTTATCGTCTGGTCTTAGAAAGTGGCTATCATTTAGACCTATTACGCACCCTTTATGTGCCTTCATTGTCTAGAAACCTTATTTTTGTTTTTATGTTGGATAATAATGGCTTTAAGCTTATGTTTGGATCTGGAGTTTTCAATTTATATAAGAATGCTGATCTTATTGGTTCTGGTATTCTTATGGATGGTTTATATAAATTGAAACTTGATAATGTTTATGCCGAATCACTACTTAACATTGTTTTCAATGTTGGCTTAAAACGTGGCATCAAGAATGAAAGTTCTGCTTTCTTGTGGCATAAAAGATTAGGTCATATATCTAAAGAAAGAATCATGAGATTGGTGAAGGATGAAATTTTGCCAAATTTAGATTTCAATGACCTTGAGTTATGTGTGGATTGCATTAAGGGAAAGCAAACCAAACATAATAAGAAAAACGCTACAAGAAGCACCTAGCTTTTAGAAATTATACACTATGCCAGGCACACCACAATAAAATGGTGTAGCAGAAAGGCGTAATCGGACATTATTAAATATGGTAAGGAGTATGATGAGTAACTCCACACTACCTAGAAATTTGTGGACTTATGCGCTTAAAACTGCGACTTACTTGCTAAATAGGATTCCTGGTAAGGCAGTTCAAAAGACTCCTTTTGAATTGTGGACAGGAAGGAAGCCTAGCTTGAAGCACTTGCATGTTTGGGGTTGCCAAGCCGAAGCAAGAGTTTATAATCCACATGAAAGAAAACTAGACTCTCGAACTGTTAGTGGGTACTTCATTGGTTATCCTGAGAAGTCTAAAGGGTATGTGTTTTATTGTCCAAACCATAGTCCAAGAATTGTAGAAACTGGTAATGCTAGATTCATTGAGAATGACGAAGTTAGTGGGAGTTCTAAAAGGGAAGTTGTGGAAATAAAGGAGACTTTGGTAAATATTCCTTTGCCTGTAATTGTTCCTCCTTCCACAATTTCACCTAATGTTGTTCCAATCGTTGTAGAACATGATAGCAATGATGAACAACATTGAATGAAACAGTTCTCCCGGAAGATACTAACTTGCAAAATACTAATGCACAAGAACCACAAGGAATAGAATTAAGAAGATCCCAAAGGGAACGAAAGTCAGCTATTCCGAATGATTTTGTGGTTTATTTGCAAGAATTAGATCATGATATTGGAATCTATAAAGATCCAGTTTCGTTTTCACAAGCCATAGAAAGCATTGAATCTGATAAATGGATAGAAGCTATGAAGGAAGAGCTAAAATCCATGGAACAGAACAATGTCTAGGAACTCGTTCAATTACCAGAAGGTTCTAAAAGAGTCGGTTGTAAGTGGGTCTTTAAGACAAAACGCGACTCTAGTGGTAACGTCGAACGATATAAAGCCAGACTTGTTGCCAAGGGTTACACTCAGAAAGACGGCATCGATTATAAAGAGACTTTTTCTCCCGTCTCTAAAAAGGATTCATTTAGGATAATTATGGCATTGGTGGCTCATTATGATTTAGAGCTGCATCAAATGGATGTGAAAACAACCTTTCTTAATGGTGATCTTGAGGAAGAAGTTTATATGGATCAACCCGAAGGTTTTTCCATGGAAAGTGAAAGAAAGTTGGTGTGTAAACTTAAGAAGTCAATATATGGACTTAAGCAAGCCTCCCGACAATGGTATATAAAGTCTAATACCATTGTTACATCTTTTGGATTTAAGGAAAACACTGTTGATCGTTGTATATACCAAAAGATCAGTGGGAGTAAGTTTATTTTTCTAGTCTTTTATGTTGATGATATCTTACTTGATGCGAATGATTTATCGATATTGCATGAGACTAAAGATTTTCTCTCAAAGAACTTCGAAATGAAAGATATGGGAGATGCGTCCTATGTGATAGGAATAGAAATATTCTGTGATCGGTCACAAGGATTGTTAGGACTATCTCAGAAAGGATATATTGAGAAGGTTCTTGAGAGATTCAATATGAGTAAGTGTTCACCTGGGATTGTTCCTGTACAGAAAGGTGATAAATTTAGTATCATGCAATGTCCAAAGAATGATGTTAAACGAAAAGAGATGGAAGTAATTCCATATGCTTCTATTGTTGGAAAGCTGCAAAGAAAGTTTTAAGGTACTTTCAAGGCACGAAGGATTACATGCTCATGTACAAAAGATCCAATGAATTGGAAGTGATTGGATATGCGGATTCAGATTTTGGTGGATGTCTTGATAGTAAAAAGTCAACTGTTGGCTATTTGTTTATGTTGGCTCAAGGAGCCATATCATGGAAAATTGCCAAACAGACTATCGTTGCTTCATCCACTATGGAAGCATAATTTGTGGCATGTTTTGAAGCCACAATTCATGCATTATGGTTGCAAAACTTTATTTCAGGGCTTGCGGTTGTCGACACCGTTAGTAGGCCGCTGAAAATTTATTGTGATAATTCTGCAGTAGTTTTCTTCTCTAAAAACGACAAATACTCTAAAGGTGCCAAATATTTAGAGTTGAAGTATTTTGTCGTTAAAGAGAAGGTTCAGAAACAAAGAGTGTCAATTATGCACATCAGAACTGAACAAATGATGACAAATCCTTTGACGAAAGGGTTGCAACCAAAGCTATTTCAAGGACATGTTGAAAGTATGGGCCTTGGTTGTATTAAAGATTATTGATGTGTGACATTCTGAGCTCACTTATGTGTTTCTGACATACATTATGTTTTTTTGTTATCTTATGATTGTATATACATTATGAAATCTAACAAGAAAGTCTTTGTAAGACATTATGTGGACCATTATATTTCCTATATATTATGAATGATATATGATGAGTTGTTGATGACGTAGTATATGGAAGGGAATGCGTTGAATTAATAATGCACTACCGCCATAACTCGCATTTGACAACTTATCATTTTATGATGGTCAATGCAAAAGATGTATTGAACATGCATATTATGATTAATCAGGCCAAGTGGGAGAATGTTAGAAATATATTCCCACATAATGGAAATATTATTAGTTACAACTATTAATGTGAATAGTTACAACTATTGATGTGAATAGTTACAACTATTCATATGAACAGTTACAACTATTGATGTGGCCCAATTAATAATAACCGCTACAAAACTGTTACAAAATGCATTGATCTCAAGCATTGATATGGTATATGATGGACGTACCAGATTAAAGACAATTATGTATAAATAGGGTTGGTCCTCTTTCTCCTTCATACCAAGTGTTATTCTTCCATCAGAAAAACACATAATAGGAAAAGAAGGCTTAGAGAGAGAAATCGCCCTACCAGTGTTGATAAATAAAGAGATGGTTGTTACTCCATCATCAGCGCTTCCGGGTATGTCTTTAACCTTCTTACATTGGTGAGAATCATGATTTCCCAAGATCCTTTATCATGTTCTTGATTTGTGTTTTATGAACATGATATATTATGTTATTCTAACACTTTTCACTAAGCCAATCATTCATAAGAGGACAAGTGGACAAAACATTGTTCATCAAAATATCTGTCAATGATATCTTATTGGTTTATATGTTGATGATATCATTTTTAGTTCAACTTACCACTCCTTGTGCAAAGAATTCTCTGTCTCTATGCAGAATGAATTTGAGATGTATATGATGGGAAAATTAACATTCTTCCTTGGTCTTCAAGTGAAGCAAATGAAAAATTGGACATTTCTCAACCAATCAAAATACTGCAATGAATTAATCAATAAATTTGACATAGAGAAAAGCAAAGATGTTGCTACTCCTATGACAACTTCAACTTACCTTGATTCGGATGAAAATGGCAAGAAGGTTGATGAGTCAAAGTATAGAGGAATGATAGGATCAGTATTGTACTTGATAGCAAGTAAACCAGATATAATGTTGAGTGTGTGCTTGTGTGCTAGATATCAAGCTAATCCTAAAGAGTCACACCTCACTGTGGTCAAGAGAATCATCAAATACCTTAAATCATCCATAAAAGTTGGTCTTTGGTATCCAAAAGGTGCATCACTAAACTTAATTGGCTATTCAGATTTGATTTTGCAGGATGCAAACTTGATGGGACAAGTACTAGTGGAACATGCCACTTGTTGGGAAGCTCATTAATTTCATGGCATTGCAAGAAGCAATCATGTGTTGCTCTTTAACAGCAGAAGCTGAATACATAGCAGCTGGAAGTTGTTGTGCACAAAGTTTGTGGCTTAAGCAACAAATCCAAGATTTTGGTGTAGAGTTGAAAGAAATTCCCCTGCTGTATGACAACACAAGTGCAATAAACCTATCAAAGAATCCAGTCATGCACTTAAGGACAAAACACATAGAGATCATACATCACTTCCTCAGAGATCATATTTAAAAGGGTAATATCAAAATTGAGTATATTGATACAAACAATCAATTGGATGATATTTTTGCTAAACCCTTATTTAGAGATAGATTCTATGATCTTAGCGACATGCTAGGAATTCTTGATGAATCTAATATATGAAGGCATGCCTATGATTTGTTTGACTACATGATATGCAATCAAAATTGACCATGCATCACAAATGATTGAAATTCAAAATCTGATGGAAAAAACAATGTTCATGCTGCATCATTAACTAGTTTAATCAATTACTATACATATTAATCGATTATTTGTAACTTAAAAGACAATTTAGAGTCAAAAATTCTCTGGAGTAATCGATTACCTTAACGAATTAATCGATTACTTGATGTTTAAATGCAATCCAGAAATAGATATTCACTAGAGAAATCGATTACTTTATCGGATTAATCGGTTACCTGCTGTATAAAGCTATTTCTAAATAAGAAACTCTCTAGAGTTATTGATTACCCTGTATTTTAATCGATTACATAACACTTGAGAGCTATTTTAAAAAAATAAAAACTCCCTGGAGTAATCAATTACTGTGTCAGATTAATCGATTACTTGTTGCACAAAGTTATTTTGAAAAGTTAAAATCCTCTAGTATAATCAATTACTGAGCTTATGTAATCTATTATCTATGGTGTTTCTGCAAAACTATACAATTTTCAAAATTCCTAATTGACAATCTTATCTTTAATTTCAAATTTGAAATCTGGTTTAGTAAACCAGACATTCTTGGAACACAAAATAGTTGTTACGAAGTTTTTAAAATTCAAATTTAAACTTCAAAAAATCTCTGTAAAGTCAAGCTATCAAAGGTTAAAACTTCACACCCAAAAACCTCTCTCTCTCATAACCCAAACCTCTGCCCATTCCATTCTTCAACCAATACACACCATGTCTTCCCCTAAAAGAACTAAAACCAGCAAGAGGAAAGCTAGAGAATCCTCAAATGTTGCAGTGAACAGGGCCAATACCTAGTTCACATCTGAAGTGGATAGAAATAACTACATGCAATTTCATGCAACTAAACTGGTTATGCCCCCAAAATATCTTGACCTTAACTAGTTTGTGGGTGAGGGATTTCAATTCCCTGCCATGTTGGATGCTCAAGGAC
Organism: Glycine tomentella; assembly: GCA_007407185.1. Lineage (NCBI taxonomy): Eukaryota > Viridiplantae > Streptophyta > Magnoliopsida > Fabales > Fabaceae > Glycine > Glycine tomentella. Next base: position 327,242 of record PYAF01003090.1, read on the forward strand.
TGAAGAAGTTTCTTGAGATGAAGGGTACTTTCTACCTTGAGGATGGTGTCCTCCGTTCCCAAGTGAAAGGAGTTGTCATGGAGATAGATAACACAGTTTGGAATGATGTGGCTGGTTTCTCCTGTGAAGGAATAAGGAGATTTGAAGAAGAGGTTGGAGGGTACTCCAAAATTGAGACATATAGAGGGATGTTGTTGGATCCTCAAGCTAGATTGAAGACCAGATTGGGGGTTGGACATATGACAAGGGAGGATAGATTGTTGCACCATATCATCATTTATATCCTCACCCCTAGGTCCACAAATCATGCCCAAATCACAGATGATGATTTGCAACTAGTGCATGGCATGAAGACTGGAAATCAGATTAACTGGGTTCTAATCCTTGAGGAGACCATGATGAAGTCTAGGAGGCTTCTTAGCTATCATTTCCCCTATGTTGTATTAGTCTCAAGGTTTATAGACTATTTTTGGGATTGATGTCTCTAGTGAGATTGTGAACAACACGACTGAAATCACCAATCTCATCTTTGTCAAACATCTCAACAAGCTGGGGTTAATGCAGACTCCAAATGGATGGTTGATGGCTGGAGAACAAGCTCCACAAGGTGGTGGTGCAGAAGGAGAAGAAGTTGAAGAAGAAGAGGATGCAGAAGTTGGTCCTGCTGAGCAGTAGTGGACCCCTTTTGAATCCCTAATGATTCAAAAGATGGATCGATTGTTGGCTCTGCATCATGAGCATACAACTGAAGTTAATTCCTCCTTAGAGGAAATTACAACTAGGCTAGAGAACATAGATCCTAGGGTTGTTGTAATTCCCTGCTTATGTCTGTGTTGGTTGCTTTCTCATTTTATGTTTTCTTGTACTGGACTTTATGATTAATGAATAAAAATCTATTTTTTGTTTCCATCTTCCTCGCTTATCTTGTTCTCACTGGTATATTTTGTCTTTGATAAGCCAAAAAAGGGGGAGAAAAATGAACATAAAGAACATAGTGTGTAAGTGCAATTAAATTCTTATTTGATTTACTCTAAATTGTTTATTGCTCTAATCTGAACTTAATATCAAATTACCTAAGATAGGGGGAACAATATAATGAATATACATTGTTTATGCAAAGTATACTTGACACTTGTTCTTGGCAAAAAGCTGAATTGATTTCAGATATCAAGTATAAAGCTCCTAGCATTCATCCCTTAAAAGCACATGAAGGCTACATATGTTCAATTGAAGTTTGGCATAATCAAAGCCAAAAAAAGGGAGATTGTTAGAAACAAGGGGAGCTTGAAAAGGATCAAGTTTGGCATAATCAAAGCTCTTGTCCACAAATTTCAATATTCATGTTTCATTGAAAGGTTTCTTCTTGGACAAGATTTTAAAGAAGCTATTAGAGAGTTTGGTCTGAAACGTGTTTGCTTTCAACCTTTATCAAGATTGGTAATCATATGCTTTCATATATTGTGGATCATCGGGTTGTTTCTCTCCCTTAGTTTCTATGTGTAATTTGTTTTCAGTTTTCTAATTGTTCGTTGCTATTAAAAAAGTTTCTTAAAGATTTTCTAGAGTAAGGTTTTCTAGAGGGAAGAGTGGAGAAGGGTTTCTCTTAGTCTTGGTCACTAGGTGTCTAAAAGAGTTTTAGATTTATGTTCTTAATCTGGGGTTGATTAAGGGTGATTGTTGTAAGTTTGTAAGAACTGAATTTTGTGAATAGTGGAACTCTAATCAAGTTTTGGTTAGAAGAACTTGGATGTAACTTCTCTTGTTAAGAGGTGAACCAGTATAAGTTCTTTAATCTCTTATTGTTATCTTAATTTGTGATTCTTTGGTGAAATCTTTATTACTTAACTAGTGAAGGTTTTAGCAATTGTTTTCTTGAGTTGAGTGGTTTGATTGATTGAAGCATTTTTGGTTTAATTGTGATACAATCTTATTACACTGATTCTTTAAACATTTTTAAAAGACCAAGTTTTAACCAATTCACCCCCTCTTGGTTATTGTGTGTGTTCATATTGTTTTCAATTAATTCTTAATAAGAGCTAAATATTTGCATAACATCCTCAATAATGCAAGTAAATTGAAATAATGTTGCATAGAAAATTATTTACTATAACTTCGTATGTATAAAAATCATAAAATTATACACAAAATTTAAGAAGTAAATAAATAATATATGCATATAGTTATTCAATAAGCTCATTAATATTAATTGGCATAAATTATTTATAATATTGCATGCTTAAACAAATACCATAAATAAACATACAATTTAAATAAATAAATAATTTAAACACATAACTCATAACTCAAACAATTTATTGCATAAATAAATTAATTATAAGCAACTTTAATTAATGATATAAATAATTATTAATTAAAGACACTAAAGCATTTTATAAAACTTATATAGCAAAAACACCGATATGGCTAGCAACATACAAACAATTATAAAACCTCCAAATGTTTCAAAAGCAACATGGGCTAGCTAACATGCATAGGGGCCTTTTAGGGAAATTTTAATATAATTAATTGGTCAAGGCATGGTCCACGATAGTACAAAAAGAAAAGAAAAGGGAGGAAGGAATGAACAAAGGATCGAGTGTTTTTTTTTGAATAAATCAATCTACGCTACATTGTCTTCAACCTTGAGACAGGTCATTATGACCCGGTTGTGCCCCGCATACCCGAAAAAAAATCGGTAGTTTCCAGTCATTTTCAGCACTGAACTTCATATTTTAATTCATAGAAAGCTTAGAAACTCAATTTCCATATGATTCCAAGTCTCCTTAATAATTAAAACGTTTAAAATAGAATACTCATATTTTAATAAAACAACATTTCAAAAATATGAGTTTCAAACAAAAGCAAGGCAGATGCAAAAAATGGACTTTGATACCAAATGTAAAATAAATATATATGTCTGAATATGTTAACAACCATTTAAACACATTTACATCAAACAGCGAAAGCAGAAAAGAAAAATAAATTTCAGAGGCACCTACCTCCAACAATTGCTATTGATCTTTCTTAAACCTTCAGAGTTTTAGCTTTCCAGACCCTTACTCCTCGCTCAAACTCGATGGTGTGTTTTCTGAAAAGAGGAGTAGGCTTGGTGACCTAAAAAAGAGAGCTCCCAATTCTATTTATAGAGCTATGCCCATCACAGATCTCAACATTCATGAGATAGTATCATGAATTAGTGTGTTAAACGTGGCCCGTAAATAAATCACATACTGAAATTATTATCCCTAAAAAACAGATACTGAAAAACAGATATAATGAAACAGAAATCCAACGGTAGATGCCTTAAATGCCATATTTTATGAGGAATGTCAATTGAAAGATTTTTATATCATTATATGTTATTTATATGTCGTTGTAAAGTTCTTATGACACTCGCTAAGACTTGTCTCATTAGTTTAAGGTAACATTTTCATTGGACTTAAAATAACATACGCGAACCCTTGACATAACTTTATTTATTTATATTTATGGTTAAAGCTTTTCCGTATATGTTTGAGGTCCTCCTAAGTATTGATCATTTTTAGGTTTTATTGATCACCTTATAATGATTGTGTGGTACTTTGGGATGCCAAAATCATGAATGTTATATATAGTTATCTTAAATCTCATCATTTTTTTTTTGTTTGTTGATTGCTATAACTACAAAAAATTAGTGAAATGGTGTGTTGGGTATGTTATACTATATGATGTCTGGGTTTAATTGGTGTCTTGATTTTAATTGTTACAATGATTGGATAATTTATCGGAATTACATTGCTATGTGAATATATGAATGTGCTGCTGGTTTTTTTATATTTAAGCTTAATTGCTAATAGCCCACACGATATGGTATCTTATTATTTTTAATGGATTTAAATGTTATTTCAATTGTGATTTCAGAGTGTTTGGATTTTTTGAATAAATATTGTGGTTTAAATTGAATGGTTGTTTTACATCAATTTATTCAATTGTTTTTACTTGCAATGATATATATATATATATATATATATATATATATATATATATATATAATAACATTCAATTGGAACATTAATTGTTTCACTCTTTGTTGCGCTACTCATGGTCATGAGTTTTTTTGCGTTTCAATTTCAATTGCTACTGTTATGTGGATTGGAAGAGAGAGCAAATAGTGCAATTGGAAAAACCAAATCAGGGAAAGCTAAAAATATCCAATATTGAACACGAATCCAAGTATGCACTATGACATAAGAAGTTGTAACCACTAAACCAAACCACACTATTGGTGTTTCAAGTTTATTGTAATTTATTTATTTTCTTCTTTATTCCATTGAAATTAATTTCAATTGAATGGATATTTGAAAGGGTTATCGAGAATTGGTATGCTCCCTGCTATTCAACTGTTGTGAATTGTTATTGTTGATTTGTATAATAATATTATATTGGCTCAAACGTGAATTGTTTAAACTTTAATTTCAATTGTTACATTTATTATAAATCAATTCAATTGAATAGTTGCTAAGTTGATTTCCATTTAATCAATCCTTGATTGCTCCTGTGTTTATGCTATAAGTTCGTGTCCGTTGTTAATTATTGATATTAGTAGTTTTTATGCGGATATTAGTTGTTAAATTTCAATTGAATTATGTTATATGATACGCACATGTTAAGTAGTTGAACTATTATTAGACTCCCTTATACATTAATTGGTTTTTATGATCTGGAAATGATTATATAATTAGAAAAATAATTAAGGGTAAAATTTTCTAGGCTGGGATTTGAATCTAACATGAAAGGTGAAATTTGAAAGCTCACATTGTGTCAATCAATGTCATTGATATATTGATGCACTAAATATATCAAATGAATATATGTTAATAATTGGAATATGCCTTATACACTATGTTTTAAAGTCAAGTTGTTTCATATTTTTCGCTTCTAAGAATTTATTATGATCTTTATTTAGTTGAAAGTTAAAATTAAGAAGCTTAAATATATAATTTTTTAAGTACAAAACATGTCAATAATACAATTAATAATTGATGTATGATTCGTAAGGGGGCTCTTTAGTGATGTGTTGACCACGTCGTTACATTAAAAAAGATGTGGCATTGAAAAATAATCCAAAACAAGTCAAATTGTACATTGAATAATAGTATCATAACATTTATTGAAAAGTTTTTCACTTTAATAAAGGTCCAATATTTAATGTAGTAGGTTTGACTATCAAAAAGAAAAATAATATAGTTGTAGAAAAAGATAAGATGTTAATAAGTTAGTATTACATTGAGACCATAAATTTGATTATCATTTTAATAGAATTCCAAATAGGATGTAGGATGTGGTATTGAAAAAAAAAATAAAACAAAATAAGTCATATTTTAAATTGAGTGATAATATCATAAAAAAATTTAAAAATTCATCGCTTTAATAAATTCCCAAAATTGAATGTAGTATATTCGACTACCAAAAAGAAAAATAATATACATAAGAAAAGATATAAAATTTTCATAAGGTAGTATTGAATTAATACTAAATATATTACTATCTTACCTTTAGTTATATGCATCTAGCTTTAATTATATTCTTATTTATCTAAGAGATGACAAATTTACACAAAACATCTATAACTATTCTAATAATTGTTTTTTATGCACTATTTTCAAACCGTGCCAAAAAAATAAGTCCAACAAGATGATATAATTTATTATAAATCTTGTCATTTTAATAAAATTCTAATTGGGAATGTGGTGTTGTTTTACGAGAATGGATGTGGTATGCTTGACTACCAAAAAGAAAAATGAGACACCCCAAAATATATATATATATATATATATATATATATATATATATATATATATATATACTAGTTTATCTTATGTTACACTATCCTAGTCCTAGTTATATCTCCGTTGTTTCTTAAAGATGAAAATTTTGCATAAGATTTTTCTCTTAAAAGTTTTGATAGTCGTTCTTTATTCATTGTTATCTAACAATGTCATAGCAATTGCAACTCACTTTGCTCACTTAATAGCACCTCAAGAATATGATTTTAATAGTGTTGGTCATATTTTAGCACACAGTCCCACCGTACTAGATGCAACTCATGACAATTCATTACAACCTAATAATGGTCATATTAGAAGAGAGAATCTAGCTAATCCATATCCAATCCACCAATATTCCTTGCATAGAAGTAAAGTTGATCATATTTTAAGAGAGAATCCAACAGGTCCAGATTCAATCCATCATAAATCATTAAGACCTAATAAAGTTGATCATATCACAAGGTTGCGTCCAGGATGTCCAGATCCACATCACCATTTCTCCAAACAATCAAGAAAAATTAGTCATATTTTAAGAGAAAGTCCAATGGGTGGAGATTCAATCCATTATAAATCTTTGAGATTTAATAATGTTGATCATATCACAAGACTGAGTCCGGGAGGTCCAGATCCACACCACCACTTCTCCTCACCATCAAGAAAAGTTGGTCATATTTTAAGAGAAAGGCACAATCCATATCCAATCCACTATAGTTCTTCACAATCCAATAATTAAATTCATGTCTTTGTCAAATCTCTCTATACTTGAATAAAAGAGACTTGAAATAACAAGGACGGTTGATTAAAACCATAATTGTGTAACAATTGTTGGATTTGATCAAATTTGATCATATCAATTATATTTAACAAAGAATTAAATTACTCACATTAATGATATTTATTACATGGATATTAATATAACACTTAATACTATTAACATAGTAATTTTCAAAATACTTTATTTAAATAATATTAGTATTAAATTTAATAAATATAATATATCTATTAAATTTAATAATAAAAATATAAGTCTATTAAATATTTCACATTTCCTTAGAATCTCTCTTTCTATATCTCTTTATCTCTTTCTTTATTAATCAAATAAAAAGTAATTATTATAAAATCTGATACCTATAATAATATATTTCAAAACAAAAATATGATTGGAAAAGTTAGATATATAGATAATAATAACATTAAATATTACATTTGAAGTCTATTTATTTAAGTTATCTGACTTAAAAGATATTTTACAAATAATTTATATTATGTATATTTTGTTAGACATTTTTTTAAAAGATATATTAAATTATCTATGTGTGAAAAAAATTAAACACGCAACAATCACGTATTACAAGAGAAATTAATCTCTAATTTAGTGAGTCATAAGACACTCTATTGTTCTTTTTCTTATATCTATTTGTAATGGATTAATATTTATTAATAATATCCAATTTTGGTGGTTCACACTTTAATGATTACCTTCCATGATTTAAATGTGGAACCATCAAAATTAGTAATTTTTAATAAATTTTAATCAATCACATAGAGTATTGAAAAAAGAATCTAGCTGGCATCCCATTTTTAAAATAATAATAAAATTATATATACTTGAAGAAACATTACCATTGGTTGGTACTTCAACCTTACAATAACATTAATTAGACCTAATCAAATGGACCGAATTATTTCATTTAACAAAAAAATAAATTGCTAGCATTAATTTTATTTATTAAAGATTTTTTTAAACTAATATTTCAATATATTCCTATATCTATTTTTTAATTGCTCAAAAAGTTATTTTTTTAATTAGCTAATTTAAAATATATTTCACAAACAATAATAATTAAAAGTGATGATTTTTAAAATATGTACTTAAATTTAAAATAATTCACAATATGGTTTTCTAATTAATAATTAAGAATAAATATTAATAAATAAATTAGAGTAAACTATGTTTTTAGTCCCTAAATTTTTTCACATTTTTTATTTTGGTTCCTAAATTTTTTGTTGAGTAGTCCTAGTGCTCGAACTTTTTTTTCTGTCCAAGTTTTAGTTATTTTTGTTAGATTTGGCCATGAAACGATGTGTAACGCTAAACTTATTGTTATTTTATTATGATTTATTTTTTGACGATTTAAAATCATCAAAATATGATTAAATAGAGTGTTTTGTTGGATATTAAATAATTTCTAATAGGTAAAAACTTCCAGAAATTACTTCCCTAAGAAAAAAACTTAAACTCTTATTCTTCCAAAATCAAACGCAGAAAAAACATATAACACATCCATATCAAAATTCAAATTCTCATTCTTCTAAAATCAAACCCATAAACAAAACATATAACATACCCATATTAAAATTCAAATATACAAAAGAAAAAAAAAAGGTTCTTAAGCCTCTGAAGTTGTGTTTATTATGTCATGAAGCACAAGAGGGAGAGTGTGTGGCTACCAAGCAAGCATTACTACAATCAAGCATTTTAAAGACGATTATTGCACACATTTGCACGAAGGTTTTGAACCGTATTTGAAGCTGATGTCATGAAAAATCAAACCTTTCCACGATGGTTCATAAATCATCTTAGAAGGTCAAATTCTACGTTGGTTTTGTAAGAAACCATCCTAGAATCTTTAATTTTTTCTTTAAATAATGTTAAAAAAAAAGTCAGCATTTAATGACGGTTTTTACAAGAAAACTGTCTTAGAAACATAATTTTTTAAGACGATTTTCCTATAAAAATCATCTTAGAAGCCAGACTTTTTAAGACAGTTTTCTCGTAAAAATCGTCTTAGAAACTAGACTATCTAAGACTGTTTTACAAGAAAACCATCTTAGAAAATCTCTCTTCTAAGACGATTTTTCGATGAAACCGATGTTGTTAATTTTTATTTAATAATTATACTATGTGGCTGCATCATTGAGGCATCAAATTGAAATGATTTATGCTATGCTATTAGACATTCACAAAATGTATCAAATATATAATGGCATTTGCAATGCAAACAATTTGACAGAAAGATGATATGCCTAACTCAACTCTAAATTCAAATTAAATCGTAGTCCTCAAAGGTATAAAAGGCTTTTGGAGTATGGACATGTATACATTTATAAACACACCAGAAGATAATCTCTTCTTCACCTAGGACAGAGTCACATTGCAAATAAGATCTTAAAAATATATACCAAGGTGAAACTGAAACGACACTAGAGATACTATGCTAAGTGATTTGCTTTGGTTCATATGTCACCCTATTCATTACTTGGAATTGCACATAGAGGAAGACCCTTGTCCACATGAAGCGTAAAGACCTTGTAAGTCACATTTTGTGTTCCATTTTCCAGTTTAAACCTAAAGAAACGAACAAGAGCCATTGCTACTATTTTCATCTGCCTATATGCAAAGTCCTTCCCTAAGCAGATAAGAGGTCCAGCCTGCAATGACACATTAAATTACATTAATTCTTACACTATATAATAAATTTATATAAAGATAACTCAACATAATCAATGAGTTAAATATAACTATTCATCAACACCTTAAAATATGTGAAGACTGAAGAAACATCGTACAACAAAGGAAATAATTCATAATAAAAAGACAAAAAGAAAGAAAAATACACACCAATCACAACAATGCTACCAGCAGCATGATCCCATATTTTTTCATGGTATCCTTTGTGAGGGAAACCAAATATATAGCCCCATCTCCTCTTGACAAAGCTCCATATTTTGCTTGGCTATCAACTCTGACTGGTGGTGCTTTGACACTGAGTTTTTGTCATAAAGTAATAACAATCAACAAATGTCTGAGATTAAATCTAAAATAGCAAAATGAAAAACTAAAAAAAAAATATGAATAAAGAAAAATGTGTTAACTATAGAAACAACATTACTTCTAGATAAGTCATGTGAGGAGTGTGTTGCTTCAAAAGATTCGAAAAATGATGCTTCCTCTGGATTATCAATATCACAGACATGCACCTGGATGATCATTTGGTCATAGGATGACAATATTTTATAAGCACCAACCCTAATTTGTGTAGAACCACTCAATTCTTACATATATGTTCCATTACCAACCCAGTTTCTTCTTAAATTTTTCATTTCTATAACTTTAGAAACATAAATTTAATACCAATCTCCTCTCCAATTGCAAACACAAAGCATCATTTGGGTAATTCTAGATTTGTGCACTATGCTTCAATATTCCATCCAATTCAAACAAAACCTTCACCAACAACATCTTTGACTTCACATGATTCTTAGTGCTCATATACAATAGGTAATCCAAGTACATATAATATAAGAACTTATTTTGGTCATTGAAAGCAGAGATTTGAATATTTATTTTCAAAGCTGAAACCTCTCTGCATACTGCATATGTCTGAAACAAAATTGGGCACCCTAACTCCATCTTGTGAGTAACACTACAAAAAAAATTGGAATTTCCAACGGCCAAAATCCATCGTTAACATAAAAAATCCGTCAAAAATTAGAAATTTCCGACGGACAAAACTTCGTCGATAAAACGGTCATTGCAAATTTAATCGATAGATTTTTTGTGTCCGTCAAAAATTTCCAATGGAAATATCCGTCGGTAAGCATCCGTGAGACATTTCTGATAGAATGATCCGTGGGAAATTTCCGAGAGAAAGAACCGTCGCTAATTTCTCACAATTATTCTGTGGGAGATTACTGACGGAACTATATGTTGCAAATATTTGTCGGTAACTTATGTTCAAAAATTTTGCATTTAATTTTTTTAATTAACTAAATTTTTTTATTTATATTATTTAACATCATTATAGAAATTAACTAATAATGTAATTAATGAAATACTCCAATTCATAAATCCAAAACAAATGTTAAAAGAATTGACTTAGATTCAAATTAAATCTAAAATAAAAGCACAATGTCTAATATGTCAATAGTAATTTTGTGTTGCTAAGTCAATAATCAAAATAGTCATTGTCAGAGTATCTCTACTAGTCATCAAGTTGTTGTTGCTGGTTGTGTTGTTGCTGGTCATCTGGTGGTTGGTCATTGTTTTGTTGTTGATAGTCATGTGATTGGTCATTGTCTTGTTATTATTGGTCGAGTTGCTATTGTGATTGGTCATGTGAGTTGGTCATTGTCATCGTTTAAGCAAAAAAATAGGAACATTCATGAATCGCATTCATAATCATGAATCGTAGACAATTATACTTAACTTCCATACTAAAATGGAAAAAATTAGTAGTAACTCACTCAAAGTAGCCAATCCATGGATCCATTTAAGTTCATAACCATGCATGAATAAAATCTAGAACATCATTTTTTGTAGGTTTCAAATTAATAAAAGTTTCAAGACCATGAAGGCATATTAGACAGAAGTTGGAGTGAAAAGAAACTTGAATGGAACCTCATTATTACTAAAAAGCATTATGCTTGTATGGAAGATTCTACATATTTCAAACATAATAAAATCATGTGAATAATACATATGTCGTTCCCAAACTCCAATCAAACGATCCATTGTCATTAGTATTTATGCCCCACAATAGTAATGTAACTTAAATTATTCTTAATGAGAATCAAGGGTTTAATTTTAACTTTTTCATATTTTCTTTATGTTTATTGTAACACCCCGTAGGCCTCCGGTGCGTTATCATTAATCATATCAGATTAGCGCTTAAAAACATAATATAAAACTCAGCGGAAGCAAAGAAACACTTTTTTTGATTCATTATGTATGGAATAAAAGCACATCCCATAAAACATACACACAAGACAGATATTTCACACCCCTGCTGATCCAGTTTCTCATACAGTACACATATAGGCAGATAATCAGAAACATTACAAGTATACTCAGGAGGAACGTCATATATCATAACAACATCAGTTCTGTACATACATATATACATCAGTCTCACACCACACCGTGGTAATACAAAAGAATATCTGCCCTCATCAAGGGTATACAGAACTGTACATAACTCAGGTGTACATGCACCAGCCCTTATCAAGGGTACAAAACAGAATCAAAACAAAACTGAGCCTTCAAGCTCCCTCTGCTGCCACCGGCCAAGCAGACATGTCTCCACTAGGGCCTCCTGCTTTGAGACTGCTCTCCTCTTCCAAAAGAGTCACCTGTAAAGGTAAATCCCCAAACGGGGTGAGATACACATCTCAGTAAGTTCAAGGTCCTTGGAGGCATCTCCTCCACCTTGGCCCACTTTCCATGAAACACACATCAGGCAATCACAAGCAAATGGCCCACTGGCCCGGCCCTCATAACAATATGAGCAAGTCATCCCTACATGGCGGAGCTACCTCAACTCCTGTTGCAATAACCGCACACTACAGCAAGTGCACCGCTCGTTTCAAGTAATAAAATAGGTAAGTAGAGTATCGTCTCCACAGTGATTTGAGTGAAATTCAAAGTAAAATTTAGTCAATGTAATTGGAAGTAAAACAGAAATCGTTTAAGAGAAGTGTTGTGGATTGGATTGGTTGTTTGAATGTAAACAGACTATAAAGAAATAAAGTGCAGTAAATTAAGTAGAGTTGTTACCAATGGAAGAACAATTATGGTCAGGCACAATCTCTTTTGATTCCTACCTCTTTCACTCAACTGGTTACAATCATTTGCTAACTCAAATGATATATCTTTCCTAGTTTAGTAAACCCTAATTCCTTAGCGATTTCACCCTTTAACAAGAATCCTAATTCCTTAGTGATTCCTATCAAGCATGTAAAAGACTATATCAATGGTTTGCTTATTTCTGATTGTTCAGAGAATAAATCTTTTCTAGTTTAGCTAATCCCTAATCCCTTAGTGAAT
>PYAF01003090.1:355245-365753 GCA_007407185.1 Glycine tomentella
TTCCTTCCCTGGTTGCAAAATTCTTCTAGTACCAACTCCACGTCTTCATCATCCATTATTTGAAACCCCATGAACTTCTCGTGTTGCCATAATCTTCCAGTCAGTAAAGTGATTGACTGATTGATATTCAGACGTAATTTTTGCCGTATCTTTTCATGCAATTCGGTCAGGGTTGATGTACGTCGCACTGTGGTTCCTCATGTTTCCCCTTCAAAAATCACACCCTGTTGGCCTTGATATTTTCTTCCATTCCAATATAAGACAACACGAACAGAATTACCACCTGAACTCATGTTTCTCGTCACTCACAACACCTTCAAAAATCTATGAAAAATGAAAAAAACACCAGAATGATGGCAGTTTAGCAGAGGTAGACAACATTGGAAGCCAATATATGAAGGAACTGGGTGGGGGAGGGGCGCTTATTTATAGAATTGGGGTTGCTGTAACATGCCTGATCCAGGCATGTTACATAGCCCCAGTTTTGTAAATACTTCATGTCACACAGCCCCATTTCTGTAAATATTTGTGAAACAGCCCCTTATCGGTAAATATTTTGAAAAAAAACACCATTTGGGTTCTTTTGCCAAATATTGAATATCAATTAAATGATTAAATGATACAATTTTAATTATATGATACAAATAAGGATAAAACATTTTGTCAAAATAAATACTATTAAAAAAATACTATTATTAATACCATATACTCAAATTTTAAAAATACTTATTTTCATAAATATATAACAATTTATAGGAATTCAAATTTTTCATTAATTTTTACTAAATACAATTAACTCAAAATTAATTTATGATAATAAAAATGAATTAGAAAATTTTTAATATTAAAATAAAATTGAATTCATTGACTCATCAAGAATTATTGAGTTAAATATATTGACCTAATTAATATAAAAAATGTTTTAAAAAAAATTCTTCTTTAAGAAACAAATTTCAACTTCTATGGTACTTCAAATTCAAAATTTTATAATAAAAATTTAGTGGAATAAAATTGTTGTATTCAAAATAATCTAAATATATATTTAAGCAATTTGTGCATATTAAACTTTTTTGGAAAAAAAAATGTAAATTTTCATTACAAAGCTGTCAATAGATGTCTTAATATAAATATTAAAACATTTTCAATGGATTCGATTCCATAACAAACTTAAAAATTTCCCACGAAATACTTTCTATCGGAAAAATCCATTGGAAATACAAAAAAAAAAAAATCGACGAAAAATATTTCATCCGAAAATCCGTCTGTAATACCAACATTTCCAACGGAATATTTTTCGTCGACAATTTTGCTTTTTCTTGTAGTGTAAGAATTTATTAATAATTTGTGTGATGGCCTTAGCAAGAAAGATTGAAAGCCAACTTACCCCATAGATGATGTATCCAGTTCCTTCTTTGAAAGGGTTATTGTTATCATTGACACATGCCTTGTCATCTCTAAACTACAAGATGGACAAGCATAAAAATAGTGTAAGGATTAAGCAAGCTAGCATCCACCTAATTGGATGGAATGTTTAACACTTGAACCATTCATATTTAAAATACTATTAATCAGAGACTGCACTTACGGAAGGATGCCTTCCTCCAGGGGCTCCCAAGTATCAGTTTGTAACTGTGAATGGATGCTTGTTTTGGACAGAGAACATTGTCACATTGGAGGAAACTTTGTTTTGGGTGGCTATGGAGGTGAGTGACAAGGTTAGTAACAAAATGATTATTTCTTTCAACACACATAACAATATGCTTGGCAAGATTGAGTTACCCCCTTTGGTTAAGGATTGTGTACAAGGATTCAATTGCAGTCATTATTTGTTGTGTTTAGTTCAAGTCATAAATGTCTTGCCTCTTGAAAGCCTTAGCCCTTTATACGTGTTGGTTGGAGATTTCGTGCAATTTTGTGATGAAGTTGTGATTGATGTTGTTTTTATACTTACGTCATGATTTCTATAAGAAAGACTAATAGGAATTAAAGTTGTGTGCCTGCATACATACATACATACATACATATATATATAGGTGGGGAATCCACTTATGCAACCAGTATATTTTGTCAAACTTTACTATATCTACTGACACAAACATAGAGAGAGAGGGAAGGAGGAAGGGAGGGAGGGAGAGAGAGAGAGAGCGAGAGAGCGTTGGTTCCTTTCATTTTAATGGTCTACATGATTTAAATTAAGAGTGTAGAAGGAAAATAGATCCTCTTAGTGAGTTTTTCCATGTGTTACGGTCATGTGAAGAGAGACAAAGAGTAAATATATAACCTACGGAAAAGTGGGCTAGTCCGACCAATCTTGGTTGCACAATGGAAAGAATAGGGCCTCAACTGTGGTGTTGTTTAGGGTCTCTTGAACTCAAATGAGAAGATCGATTCCCCAAATGAAGCCTCAACTGGATAGACGATATGGTTTCAGGGAGACATGTTTGAAAAGATAAGTAGATAATCAAAATGGCTAAAAAAATACGAAGTTCAAGTACTGGTTGATTGGTAATAGCAATATAAATTTGAGTTTTGTTTCATTTAAAGGTCTATAGGAAATAAGTGGAAATTTCTTCCCTGTTAATACAACATTTTAGCATTCATGCAGATATCTATATTAATTGACGCAATGTTTTGAACTTATACTAGTTTAACATTAGTACTCATTTGTTGTCAAACCTAAGTTCAGTTTCTGCTGTGGGCTATTGAACAAGTTTATACAACCTGTTTCTTATGAATCTACCATTAAGAGGTCCAAATTATAGTTTTAAAGTATGAGACTAAACAAGGCTCTTTTTCTTGTTATGTTTGTTTAATATATATGCATTCTTAATTCAATATCAACGAAACATAGGGAAAACGATCGGTCTCCACAAAGCATGAATAAGAGGACTGATTAAAATATAAAATACTACTAAAAAGATAGGGAGTGGAATGAAGTTTTGTTGCCAAAGACTCAACATTTCTAACAACAAATCTGGAGTAGATTAGAGTATTCAAGAGAACACAGTACAAACTCTAATTAGCACAGTTTTGGGATCTTCAGTACTGTTTTGAAGATCTTGTGAATCTTTTTCGAAACATTGTACTCCAAAGTATTGGATTCTTGGCACTTTGTTTACTACCATTGTTTACCAAGATTGGATCAGCCAATCATAGAAAGTATTACTTTGAATATCTTTCTATACTTGCAAATAATATATTTGACGTGTTGTCAGGACTACCAACAACAGTCCAGGATATTTACTATCTACAGACAACAACATCAAAAACCTTGGTTCTTAATCCTTTTAGAGAATCTTGGTAGTGAAGGGTTAACCCTGCCTCGTAATTTTGGGAAAAGAACATAAGAGGCAGAAAGGCCAGCTTTGATCCATTACTATGTTATTATGTATGTTCATTTGCTAAAAGTTCTTAATTTGAAAGCACTGCATAAACTTCACCAGAACAAACTACCATTGCAATTATTTAGCTCAAAAGGCCAAACACAAAAAAAAAAAAAAACAATCAAAGAACATATACAATTTACATATATTAATTTGGAAACTGTAGGGCCTTCATATAAGTTTTGGATTTTGGTATACATACTTAGATACAATATGGTCAAGCAAAAAAGAATTCTTCCACTTAGAATATATTCACAAAATATACATGCACGCAGAAGCATAAAATTACAGAACATATCATTGTAGCTTTTTACCTAGTTTATGCAATATACTATTTTGGGTTCTTACCTTCTACAATGTGGCGTGGCAGAGGAAAAATTGAGACTCAGGGTTCATAGCTTGTTCGTTGACAGCGACACAAGATGATGATAGTAGTGGTGCGATGCAACGGCACAAGAGACAAACCACGACGGTGCGACACTGAAGTGAAAATACAATGCTAATCAAACAAACCAAGAAGAGGGCTGAATTGGTTTATATCAAGGATTTAAAATTTTATTCAAAATAAATTGCGGAATATGTAAGATGGATCGTATCACATAAAAACCTTTTGAAATACAGAATCTTTCTTTCAACCAAAATCATCCTTGGAATTCAAGTAATGTCTGACAGTAAATCTTGTTGATAATTTCTTAATCACCGAAATTCATCAATGAGAAATGAACAAAATTAGAATAAAGAACACACCAATTTATACTGGTTCACCTTTTAACCTTGGAGGCTACATCCAGTTGCTTCCAACTAACACTAGGTTAGAGTTATTACTATATCAAAGAATCTTTTTACAAACAGTTTACAAGTGATCTCTTTATCAACACTAGACAAAGATATAGATTCTAAAACCCTATTAGAATACAAATCATCAAGATACTGAGAATCCTACTCGAAATCTCAATCACTAGAGAACCCTACTCTAGCATGCTTAAAAAGAAACTCAAAGATATTTTTCAATACAACATAAATTGTTTAGAACAATTAAAAAGATAGGTTCAAGATAAACACAACTTGATATCTTTCATGTATGAATGAATGAAATGATGTTACCACATTCTCTAGGTTGTAAGAAACAAATTCTCATAATCACAATCTTGAAAACCTTCTTTTTCTTAAACATTTCTTCAAAAATCCATAAATCTTTGATCACACATGATGTTTGAACTCAGAGTAAAACAAGAATTTGGGCACTTATGAAAGCTAAAAAACTTTTGGGTAAGTCACTCTTGTAGTGAGTAAATCTCTCAATGTCTACTTATAAGAAAAAGACTCATCAAGCTTTATAAAAAACAGAATTAAACTGTTCATCAGCTTTCTGGAAATGTTTCATGAACAAAATAATTGATTAAACCGGATTGTAATCGATTAAAGCAACAACCCATGAAAGTTTAAACACTTATGTAATCGATTACGATTCATGGTAATCGATTAACACAGAACGACATGATTTCCAGAAATAGACTGTGTAATCGATTACAAGAAATGGTAATCGATTAAGTCAGCAATGCAAGGTTTTCTTTTAACACTATGTAACTAATTAAAACGAGCATGTAATCGATTAAACTGTTCTTCAAGGCTTTTCCAGAAATGTTTGAATGTCTTTAATCGATTAAACTTCTTGTGTAATCGATGTGAGACAAGCTTTTTAAACAATTAAGCCTTGAGAACTTATCATTTTGTAAAACCATTTGATTTCTTTGAGATTTAAAAACATGAATGCATGATCATGAGAATGCTAATGAAAGATCACAAGGCATTTAACTTGAACCATTTAGACAAATTACAAATGCCTTCAAGTGATTGGGCATGTAAAAAGCTAAAACAAAATCAAGTTTTCAACCTTGGTTCAATCTCCTTGCAGCTTCCTTTAAATTCAACAATCTCCCCCTTTTTGGCTTTGAGCATGCCAAATCAAATTTGTCCATTTGTCTATTCTTTTGATTTCTTTAGAGGGATAACTGATTCCTGAAATCTAAGTCAGCTTTTGGAAGATCAAGCATAAGCATCATTCATTCAAAATTATGCTCCCCCTTACTTGGGTAATTCTTTCACAGTTTAAGAAATTCATGCAGTTCATGTCACATACCATTTTCTCCATATAATATTTCAATCATTACTCCCCCTAAATCAAATATTTCTCCCCCTATTTGGCTTATCAAAGACAAAAATTGATTATAGAAAAAAAATAGGGGAATAAAAAGAGAAAATAGAATTTGTATTCATGATGATTCAAGTACATTAATCAATCAAAATATTAAAATACTTAATCAACCAGCAATCATTAAACAAAGCAACAGAAGAAAACAGGAACATAAAGAAATAGCACTAATAGAGACAAACATAAGCATCCTAGACTAATTTATCAAATTCCTCAAGCACAAGCTTGGCTTCTATGTTCTCCAATCTAGATTTCATCTTTTCCAAAGATGAATTTGTCTCAGCTCTATGCTCATGATGAAGAGACAACAGTGCATCCATCTTGTGAATCATAAGAGACACAAAAGGGCTGTAAGAAGGTTGAGCAGAACCTTCAGCCTCTTCTCCTTCTTCTGCTTCAGCTTCTTCTTCTTCACTTTCAACTGGTGGTAATTGTTGCCCTGCCATCTGCCATCCATAAGGAGTTTTGACTATTCCTAGTTTTGTCAGATGTTTCTCCTTAATGAAGTTGTTGCTGGAATTTGTGTTATCCACAACCTCATTAGTTACATCAACCTTGAAGTAATCTATGAATCTGGAAATCAAGACAACATATGGAAAATGGTAGTTCATCATTAGACTTAAGCATTATCTCTTGAATAATGAGGATCCAATTCATCTGGATTCCTATTTTCAGACCATACACAATCTGAATATCATCATCAATAGCCTGAGCATGGTTTTTGGACCTAGAAGTTACGATATAGGTGATGATGTAGTGTAGGAGTCTATCCTCATGAGTCATGGGACCTGTATTGAGCCTCAATTTCAGTCTCATATGAAGGTCAAGTAACATCCCTCTATAGGTATCTACCCTATTGTATCCTCCAACTTCTTCCTCAAATTTTCTTTCTCCATCAAAAGACAAACCAACAACTTCCTGCCAAATTTCAGGGTTGATTTCTAAGGCTACCCCATTCACTTGAGACAATATTGTCCCCTCCATAGAAAACTTAGAACATGTGTAAAACACCTTCACTAGTTCAGGGTAAAATGTACCCTTCATCTCCACAAATTTCTTCAAACCTTGGGCTTCTAGCAAAGCTGGGAATTGAAAGCCTTCCCTATTAAACCAGCCAAGGTCAAGATGTTTGGAGGACATATCAGTTTGGTGGCATTGAATTGGAGATAGGTCATTTTCTCTGTTTCATTTGAAAACCAGTGGTCTAACCTACTTACTGCTGGGTTAGAGGATTCAGCCTTCCTCTTAGAAAATTTGGTTCTTTTAGGAGTAGACATAATGGCTAAGAGGGAAAAAGCTAAATGGACAGAGGTTCAAGACTCAGATAAGAGACAACAAGGCTTAAGAAAGAAGATGTGAGTGTTGTGATTTAACCCACTCAACATAGACTATTTATATAGAAGATTTTTGGCTCCAAGATTGAAATTTTAAAAGTGTAACAGATGGAAGGAATTAACCCAATAAAATAAAAAGCACAGTAGATTCAAAATTTGAATTTTGGGGCAGTTGGGTAGTTACACATTCCAAGATAAAACTGCAGATTCTGTAATAACTCCATGGATAATCGATTATTTCATAACTAGAAACAATTTTAGCAGAGGCAGTAATCGATTATTTCGAAGTGTAATCGATTATTACAATGAGAATACTAGTTTTATAGCAAATTTCATACCATGTAATCGATTACCATTCACTGTAATTGATTATTCCAGTGAGTATTAGTTTCATAAAAGGATTTTAAGCTTATGTAATTGATTAATTTGATGGTGTAATAGATTATACAAGTACAAAAATCATTCTGAATAGCTTTTTAAGTACTTTTAATCGATTAATTCGATACTTAATCGATTAAAACAATGACTATCAGATTGAATAGTGATTATGCAACATTTTTCGAGTATGAGTGATTTTTAAGATTTATGGACAATCAATGATGCAATTTCATGTCAATGAGCATATACATATCAAGCTAACACACATGAGATTCATCTAGTATCCCTAGCATGTTTCTAAGAGTGTAGAACCTATCTCTATCCAAAGGCTTAGTGAAAATATCTGCTAATTGAAAGTTGGTTTCAACAAATTCAATTTTGATGTTACCCTTTTAGATATGGACTCTGATGAAATGATGTCTGATTTCAATGTGCTTTGTCCTTGAGTACATGATAGGATTTTTGGATATGTTGATTGCACTAGTGTTATCACACAGCAATGGAATCTCCTTTATCTCAACTCCAAAGTCTTGAAGTTGTTGCTTCAACCAAAGACTTTGTGCACAGCAGCTTCCAGCAGAAATATATTTAGCTTCAACAGTAGATAAGGCAACACATGATTGCTTCTTACAGTGCCAAGAGATCAATGAGCTTCCTAACATGTGACATGTTCCACTTGTACTCTTTCTATCCAATTTGCACCCTGCAAATTCAGGATCAAAATATCCAATCAAGCTGATAGGTGTACCTTTTGGATACCAAAGTCCTACTCTTGGTGTAGACTTGAGATACTTGAGGATCCTCTTGACTGCAGTTAGATGGGATTCCTTGGGATTTGCTTGATATCTAGCACACGAGCAAATAGTCAACATAATATCAGGTCTACTTGCAATTAATTATAACAAGGATCCAATCATTCCTTTGTATTTAGACTCACCAACACATTTGCCCTTGTCATCTGTGTCAAGATAGGTAGAAGTTGCCATAGGTGTTGAAGCATCCTTGCAATTCTCCATTTCAAACTTCTTGATCATCTCTTGACAGTACTTGGATTGACTAAGGAAGGTTCCATTCTTTAATTGCTTGACTTGTAGTCCTAGAAAGAATGTGAGTTCCCCAGCTTTGACATCTCAAATTCACTCTGCATTGATACTGAAAATTCTTTGCACATAGATTGATTAGTAGAACCAAAAATTATATTATCTACATAGATTTGAACCAACAATATATCAATTTCTCTTTTCTTGATGAATAAGGTTTTATCAACTTGACCTCTTGTGAAAGATTGTTCAAGCAAAAATTTACTTAATCTTTCATACCATGATCTTAGTGCTTGTTTCAAACCATACAAAGCTTTTCTTAACTTGAAAACATGGTTAGGATGTTTGTGATCAACAAATCCAGGGCGCTGGTCAACATATATTTCTTCTTCAATGTAACCATTTAAAAATGCACTTTTGACATCCATTTGAAACAATTTGAAATTCATCAAACATGCATATGCAAGAAAAAATCAAATGGCTTCTAATCTTGCTACTGGAGCATAAGTCTCATCATAATCAATGCCTTCCTCTTGGTTGTATCCTTTAGTAACCAATCTAGCTTTGTTTCTTGTTATGATGTCACTTTCATCCAGCTTGTTTCTAAAAATCCATTTAGTGCCAATAGATACATGAGTAGATGGTCTAGGAACTAATTCCCAAACTTGATTTCTTTTAAATTGATTTAACTCATCATGCATATCCATTAACCAATGTTCATCTAGCAAAGCTTGATCAAATATTTTTTGCTTCAATCCGTGAGACAAAAGCCATGGTACAACAAAGATTTCTTAAAGAGGATCTAGTAAAAACTCCCTTTGATACTTCCCCTATTATGTTGTCAAGAGAGAGATCTCTAGTTGTCCTCCATTCTTTGTGCTTTTGTAAAGGTGTAGAATGTTCCAGTTCATCATTTGGTTCAACCTTTTCTTTATTATTCAGATCATTAACTTGCAAAATTTTTTCCTTTTGTCCTGCATCACCATCATACTCCAAATTCTCTTTGGAAGGGTTAGTCTCATCACATACAACATGAACAGATTCCTCAACACATAATGTTCTTTTATTAAAGATCCTATAGGCTTTACTTTGTAAGGAATAGCCAAGAAAAATTGCTTCATCAGCTTTAGAATCAAATTTTCCAAGGGACTCTTTTCCATTGTTTAATACAAAACACTTGCAGCCAAATGCTCTCAAATGAGATATGTTTGGTTTCCTACCTTTGTATAGTTCATAAGGGGTTTTCTTCAAGATAGTCCTTATGAGAATCCTATTCAAAGTATAACAAACCCTACTTACAGCATCTGCCCAAAAGTGTTTAGGTAATTTAGTTTCATTTAGAAGTGTTATTTCACCTTCCTCAAGTAATCTATTTTTCCTCTCCATAATACCATTTTGTTGAGGTGTTCTTGGAGTTGAAAATTTGTGGTTACTTCCAAACTCTTCACAAAACTTTTCAAAATGTTCATTTTGGAATTCTCCTCCATGATCACTTCTAATAGAAACTATATTACCTACTTTTTCATTTTGAATAAACTTGGCCAATTTTCTAAAAGCTAAGAAAGCATCATGATGTGTTGCAAACACATCTTAGTTTTAGGATAGTTTTAGGTTATATTTCAATTAAATCATTAGGAATTAGATTAGAATAAGCTAGTTTGTCATTTATATTTTATTATATCTCATTTTATTACCAAAGTGAGTTTTCAGGGCCAAAAAGAGGAGATTCAAGCCAAAAAAAGAAGAAAAGCCAGTTGAAGGTTTTGCGCGGATCGCGCCATATCCCGTGCGAGCCGCGCCACAAGCAAAATTCCAAGCCCCATCTCAAATGCCTCGCGCGGACCGCGCCAATTCTCGCGCGACTCGCACCACAAGCCCAGGATCAACCCTTCCTTGCGTAGACTGTAACGACCACTTCTACTTCGCCTTTTATTACGTATTTATATTTATTTGCTAAAAAAATTTTCGAAAAACAGAAAGGATAACATTCCAACAAATCTTATTTGATTTTAAAATGAATTTAGAAATAAAGGTTCAAAAGAAAATTCCGTCGTTTTAAAAACGAATTTAGAAATTATGAGAGTTTTTACGCATTAATTAAGTCATGACGTTCACCCATACCATACAGTTCATTCATTATTACATATTCAGAGTCCCATAT
>PYAF01003090.1:365853-376720 GCA_007407185.1 Glycine tomentella
TTCTTAAAATTGAACAAGCTTGCCTTCTCCATCCTAGCTTCACATGGACTTGTGGGGTTTGGTGGTGTGTTTTCTCTTATGAAAATGATGACACAAGGTGATATATGAAGTGTATGGTTGGTGCCTTATGTTCTTGACTCAACAAAATCAAATGGTGGGACTTAAGGAGTTGCACGGCTCACTCTCTCTTGGCTGCCCCTAGATGCTTCATTCTTCCCCTTTTTATAGACAAAGTCAAAGCAAGCTCACACATTTCCTCCTAGAAGTGCACGGTTGGTAGATAATGGTAGATAAGGCTAATGAGATTTTTTTCTACATGCATTTATTACAAGATTCCTTTTGTCTCCAATAATAGCTTGCTTATCCTTCTTGCTTTTGACTTGTCCCTTCCTTCACTTCTGTTGCTCTACGTGAAATTCAATCATTCAAGGCCTTTGGGATTTGTTTTCCACCATAGCAAGCTTGGTTGCCAAAATATTGCCTTTTATTTATTTTTCTTCAAAATCCGTATTAATAAAATGCTCACTCCGAATTCATTCACCGTTGGATCTTCTTATAATTTTAAAGGGATATTCCTAACAGACATATCTAACTTTTGACCGTTGGGATCGTGGAAATAATATTTCTAGCTGTCTATGTATTTTACCAAAGGAGACAACATAAGTTTTTAATTATCTTTTACGTATTAATTACTTTCTTATTGGTCCATTTCACTTTTAATTATTAAAATTAATAATCTAACTTAATAAATTAATCTATTTATCTCATAATTAGGAGAAAACTCCAAATATTATGACCATCCCTTCCATATATTTTTCTGATACCAGAAGTAGTCTAGATTAGGCACTTTTCAAATTATCTTCTCAAAATTCCTAAAAACTATTGTTTAGGGTTTTCTGACCCCAATCGTGTTAATAGTGTTGTCTAAAAGTATTCTATCCCATATTCAGGTTCCCACAATTTTCTAAAGTCATCGTGGTCAGTTTTGACCCAGGGGCATTTTGGTAATTTTGCCCCTCCCTCTAGGGGTAAAATTGTCATTTCAAAAAAAATGTTCAAGATATATCTGTATATATCACCCTAAAGGTATTCTGATCATTTTCCAACCATCCACGAGTATTTGTAAAATTTCCTCCTTCAAATATTTTGCTAAAATCCCTAGGGGCAATTTGGTCATTTTCAAAATATCTAGGGGTATTTTTGTCCTTTTTCCCAAATTCTTCTCTACTGTCTCTAGTTAATATCTTACCCCAATAATTGACTGTAATTCCAAAATTTTGGGGTGTTACATAGACTTCACGCGATCAGCGTGGAGTTTCACGCTATCAGCGCCGTCCATTCGAAAGGCCCACGCGATCAGCGCGGGACCCCGCGCCATCCGCGCCACGAAGATCCTGTTTCCTGATTTAAACTTATCTGGTTCGAAAATTGGCACAGGAAAAGGCTTTGTTACCAGAATTAAACTATCTTGAAGGCAATTATAAAAAAGAGACCTCTAAACTGAAGAAAAACACACTCTCTACACCTACACACCTCTCCACACTTCCATACATCATTCTAAACCCTTGGAAGTCAAGAATCAAGGCTAGGTCACTGCAGAATCATGTTTTATTTGACAGTTTTGGTTTCTTTGAAGCCTATGGCAGGCTAAACTGTGTATTGTGGGAAGGCCATGAACTGATGTAAACTCCTCTGTAACTTGACTGGTATTGAATGAGAATTCTTGATTGTTTTATTTTACTCTGTTCCTTATTGTTTATTCTTAATTAGAATTGGCCATTCTATTCAAGTATTGAGGGTTAGGATTCGCAATGGGAACGTTGGGATTCTAATTTCTAACCTTAGTAAAATATCAGTTGTTCATTACCTAGGGATAGGGATGCGTGGCTGCAGAACCTTATAATATAGTCTTTTACATGCTTAACTTTATAGAATTCACCAAGGGATTGGGTTTTTGATTCAGGTTAAAGGGTTAATTCGCTAAGGGATTAGGGATTAACTAAAGTAGAAAAGATTTATTCTCCGAGCAATCGGAAACAACAACCCTTATGATATAGTCTTTTATAAGCTTGATAAGAATTGCTAAGGAATTAGGATTATTGTTAAAGGGTTAAATTGCTAAGGAATTAGGATTTACTAAAATTGGAAAGATGTATCATTTGAGTGATCAAACTTGATAAACCAGTTAAGTGAAAGAGGTAGGAAACATTGGGGATTGTGCCTGACCACAATTGTTTCTTCCATTGGTAACACTTCAACTTATTTTACTGCTTATTTAATTCAGTTTTCTATTCAACTCTTCAACACACAACAACAATTCTTCAAAAATTATTTCTTTTTACTTCCAATCACTTGGACTTAATATTACTGTGAATTTCACCCCAATCCCTGTGGAGACGATACTCTACTTACCTACTTTTATTACTTGAAACGAGCGGTGCACTTGCCGTGTGCTTATTTCGCAACAAGTTTTTGAAACTTACAAAGACAAAACGGTACGCTTGTCGTGAAAATACCTAACAGCGCTTAACAACCATAATCCAATGTTAATGAAACGGATGCATACGGGTCGTTACATTTTATGGTATCAGAGTAGTTTTATAGGGAAGCATTATGTATGGTGAATTATGTGTTGCTCATTAATGGTCTAGGTGTTCATTATGAATATTGCATGTGTGATCATTGAGTGTGAGCCTGATCAACTCACCCTGTTATGTGACATGTGCAGTGCCATGGTGAGGACCCAGAACAATAGTGAGACGGCGGGTGCAGATGGACAACCCGACCCAGTGACAGCTGCCTTGGCAGCTATGCAACTGGAGATGGCTGCAAACAGACAGGCTAATGAGGCCTTACCAAAGGTTAATGAGGAGCTTATGGCAAAGTTGAGATCTCTATGTAGGGAGGATAGAGTATCTTCTTCACAGCATACTCTTGAGGGCGAGGGTAGTTGCCATTAAGGTGGAGATAGCCATCATTCTGATGGGCCTAGTCACCACAGAGGGGACCGGTTGTCCCAAGCTGATGTTGAGGAGGATACAGCTGCTAGAGGGAAGATGCTCATTGCTTTCCGTAAGCATGACCCTCCGGCTTTTCATGGGGAGTATGATCCCATTGCTGCTGTCAAATGGTTGCAGGCATTAGAGAAGATCTTCACTGTGATGGAATGTTCAGACCATCAGAGACTTCTTTATGCTACATACATGCTTCAGGGAGATGCTCATGAGTGGTGGGTTACTTCACAGCTGTTGAGAGGCTAGGGTGAGGTTATCACTGGCAGGTTTTTGAGGCCCAGTTCCTGGACAGATACTTTCCCAGAGATGCCAAAGAGCAGAAGCAGGCCGAGTTTGAGGGTCTAGATGTTGAAACAACATTCTTACTTTGAAAAGAATTTTTAGTTTGTTTACCTCTTTGACATGCTTCACATATCTTATCATTTTCAAACTTAAGCTTAGGCAATCCTACTACTAAGTCCTTTCTAATAAGCTTGTTGAAATGATGCATGTTTATATGACTAGCTCTTCTATGTCATAACCAAGTTTCATCAATTTTACTTATTAGACAGCTAGTATGATGTAAGAATGCATGGCCAATGGATAAAACATAAATGTTACCCTTCCTTTTGCCAATATGGATAACTTCACTTTGATTGTCACATATCAAGCAGCAATTGTTGTTGAAGGAAACTTTAAACCCTTTGTCACATAGTTGGCTTATGCTTAGGAGATTATGTTTCAAGCCATCAACATACAAGACATTTCTTATTATTGTCTTAAAGCTATCTCCAATGTTTCCTTCTCCAATAATCTTGCCTTTGTTATTATCTCCATAAGTGACATAACCTCCATCTTTTAATATGACATCAGTTAGCATGGATATGTCACCTGTCATGTTCCTAGAGCATCCACTATCAAGATACCACAATGATGATCCTGCTCTTAGACACACCTGTAGAATTCAAATCAAGTAGCAAAGAAAGGTGCCCAATTAAGGTTGAGTACATAGGGGTTAGCTACCTTTTTCTTCTTTTGCACCCAAATACACTCTCCATTAGGCACATAATACTTTCTAGCATAGCATTTAAAAGATGTATGTCCTTTCATCATACAATAGTTACAAATTATAGGTTTTGATGAATTTCTAAAGAAGGTGTTATGATTGATTTTTGAATTGCTAAAGTTTCTTTGATTCTTCTATCTTGGTGGTACAAAATTGGTTTTGCCAAAGGAATTTGAACCCTTTTCGTATCCCAAGCCAGAATTATCTCCAGCATATTTCTGCACACTTATCATTTCTGCTAAGTTGCATTTACCTTTAAAAAGCTTTCTCAAAAGATCAATCAAATCACTGTTTTTAGAAAGTAGCAACATATATTTTTCTCCTTGAATCCTTTTGTATGGAAAAATAAAAGTCCAAAAGAGGTCAAATAAGCTAAGAATGATAGACAAAAATTTAACTAAAATCACTCTATCAAAATACCCCACACTTGAACATTTGCACTCCTGGACAAAACTAAACGAAAGACTTAGAGAAAAATTCAAACTAAAGTAGACCAAAAATTTAAAGAAAGGGTATGAATAAGGCACATATATTTTTCAATGGATCACAACAATGCTCAAAAGTGAGAGAGATGGAAAGAAGGAAGAATAATGTTGAGGTAACAAACAATCCATGAAAACATGACCACAAGGTGCAAAGTGAAAAAGTAGTCAAACTTAGAATTAAGAATGCACCAAGGTGATAGAATCCTCTCAAAGGGGTAGCACTCAACCTCATATAATGTGTATAGCTTGTATTTACACTCAAACACCACATGCAACTAGCACATCCAAGCATTGACAAGACTCTAATTCATTCAACTTGAAATACATATGCATCAAAAGATCAAAAGGACTTTATTAACTTGTAATGAATGGCTTAGGAAAAGGTGGATGAGAAAAGGATATTTAGGCCAAAACTTAAGAGAAAAGAGGGGCAATAGGGAGCAAGCCAACAAGTTAAAAGAGGGGTAGAAGCAATAAGATGAAATTTAAAAGAATTTACAAGGATGAAAATGAACCATAACAACTTTTATTGCATATTTCTTTTTCTTTGCTTAAACTTCTTTTTCTTTGCTTATACACAATTTTTTCTTTTTTTTTTCTTTCTTTGAACTTTTGCTAATTGAACTCTTTCTTTTCTCTTTTTCTTTGGACTTTTGCTATTTGAACTCTTTCTTTTTTCTTTTTCTTTTCTTTTCTTTCAAAACAAAACAAAAGACAAACACCCCACACTTGTTTGAAACCCACTCCCAAAACAATTCCAAAGCCCATTTTCTCCCTAAAGCTAGGGTAACATGGTTTTCCATCATTTTTTTTCTTTTTTTTTTAGTTTTTAATGAGCTAAACAAGAAAGAAAAGGCTAGAGGCTCAAAGAGGATGACAATGGATATCAACACAAGGATAGGTTTATTTGGATAGTGGCTAAAAGAAAGAAGGCCAAAATCATCTCAATCAAAGCATGTGCAACAAGGAATGTCAAAAGAGGCAAGGCAAAACATAGAGTAATCTAGCACAAGGGTGAAATCACACATGAAAGAACATATCCACAAGGCTCAAAAACTCATAAGGCATAATTCTACCACACATGGTTCATCTTAAATTCTATTTCTCAAGCCTACTTATCACTTCAACAATTGCAACAATGATTCACATCAAGTATGAAACCTCTCAATCCAACCAACTTTTTAACATTTCTCACAGTTTATGCAAGTTGGCAATCCTATGAAAAACATGAAAAAGTGCCTAAATTCAATAAAAACAGCACAAAACAGAAACAACAGAAACAGACAACAAAAACATACAGACTCAAAAACTGAAATAGACAAACAGAATACTGACAGACAGATAAACAGAAAACAGAAAACAACGAAAGAAACAGATTTTAGAAATCCTCCACCCCCCACTTGAAATGCACATTGTCCTCAATGTGACAATGCAAAGAAATGCAAACAAAGAGACACCAAATAAAATGAGGGAAAAGGAAACTCCCAAAGTGTCGTTCAAGGCACATCCCAAACATAATTTTCTTGATGCATGCAGATGGGAGGATCAATTCCAAGAAGATCAGCAAGTGTCCATCCAGTGGCCTTTTTATGGTCTCTCAAAACATGCATCAACTTCTCTTCATGCTCCATTGACAGCCTATTAGATATGATGACTGAAAGCTTCTGAGCATCATCTAAATATGCATACTTGAGGCGCTCAGGTGGTGACTTCAGCTCCAAGGAAGGTGGTTGAATAGTGGAAGGTAAGGAAAGAGTAGAGGTTGAGGGAAATTGGATAGTATGCTTAGAACCTGTATTTGTACCTGCAACACAATCAGAGTGAAGTGCAGAGGAAATCTCTGCACAAATACTACACATAACAGCAGACTCATCACAGACACATTTACAAGAACCAAGATCAAAGTTAGAAAATTCAGAAGAAAAATCAGAAAGTAAATCAGAAATATCTACACTATCTACTCCAACATCAATGATATCAAGAAGAAAAACAGAATGCTCCTCTACAGGATCTGATTTAGCACCAACAACTGTGGAATCTGGAAGTTCCTTGTCGCTCCTCAAGGTAATGACATTCACATTCTCTGGATTAATCACTGGTTGTGCAGGAATGTTGCCAGAACCTTGTTGCTGCATTTGGTTGACAGTTGTAGCTAACTGTCCAATATGAGTCTGGAGGTCTTGGATGTTAGCACTGACATTCTGTTGAAACTGAAGGTTGGTGGTAGCCATCTGCTTCATCAAGTCCTCTAAAGAAGGTCCAGAAGTGGCTTGCACAGGTTGTGCAGGTGTAGGTGCAGCTTGCTGGAACTGTGGTTGTTGTCTGAATGAGGAAGGTTGGTATTTGGTGGGGGCAGGCTGGAAGGGCTGCTGTGGAGGTCTAAAGGGCTGCTGTTACTGTGGACCAGGACCAATGGCAAGTTGCCTCACAAGGGATGTCAACTATGTTAATTTGTTCTCCAATCTCTGGTTGTCAGCAACCATAGAAACAGAAGCTTCATTTGCAACCTTGGATGTTGCAACTCTAGCACCAAATTGTTGATAGTTAGCGGCCATGTTAGAAATCAACTGCCTTGCAACAAGAGGGGTCTTGTCCATCAGAGTGCCTCCACTAGCTGCATCTATCATACTCCTATCCATCCACATTAATCCTTCATAAAAATACTGAATTAGTAATTGCTCGCTGATTTGATGGTGAGGACAGGTAGCACACAACTTGTTGAATCTCTCCCCATACTCATACATAGACTCTCCAGGAAACTGCCTTATGCCACAAATTTCCTTCCAGATGGATGTTGTTCTAGACGCAGGGAAGAATTTCTCCATGAATCTTCTCTTCATGTCTGTCCAAGTGGTGATATGATCTGGTTGAAGGTACAACAAGTCCTTAGCAACACCATCCAAAGAGAAAGCAAATGCTTTCATCTTGACATAATCCTCATGAACATCATGTGGTCGCATGGTGGAACACACCACATGAAACTCCTTAAGGTGTTTATGTGGATCTTCACCAGCAAGTCCATGAAACTTAAGAAGCAAATGGATCAGTACAGACTTCAGTTCATAACTGACTTCAGTCTTAGGGTATTGAATACACCAGGGTTGGTAAACAACATCAGGTGTAACTAACTCCTTAAGAGTTAGGTTGTTATCAGCCATGATATCAAGATGTGTAGAAGTAGAATCATAATCAAAGTCAGAAGATGCTACACTACTGTCTAAAACTACACTATCAAAGTCATCTAACCTAAAGTTTTGTCTATTTAATCTATGAAATGTCTTATCTATCTTAGAATCAAATGAATGGAATTCACTTGATGTGGACCTAGTCATACACAATGCAACTCATAAAGGCTAATAAAAAGCACAAAAACAACCCTAAAAAGTTTATACAAAAACTAATTTTTTTTTACACCCGCGCGCCTAGCGTGGGATCCGCGCGATCAACATGGAATGTTAAGGAAGTTCGCGCGATCGGCGTGGGATCCACACGATCGACATGGAATGGCTGAACCTACGGCGCTACTAGCGTCGGTCTGGCATGATCCGCGTGGAATGGCTGAACCTGTGGCGCGACTAGCGCCGGTTTAGCGCGATCCGCGCTAGGACTTCAACAGAGGCCCCTGGGTTCGAATTCTGGGCACGATCAGCGTGGATGGTCACGCTGGTAGCGCCAGCTGGGTGTTCTGCTATGTTTTTCTGGGTTTTCCTCTGTTTTTATGGATAAATACAAAGCTAATGCAGCAACCACAAGCACATAATCATGTAATAAGCATAGTTGTGCAACAAAACGTAAAAATGCAAGAATTAAAACTACTTCTATGAACTAATTGCAATGAATTAAAGCTAGCACACAATGAACAGTGTCCCCGGCAACGGTGCCAGTTTTGATATTGCTTTGTCGAGACGCATCAAAAACAATTTTACTAAGCTAATTCTGTAGCGTAGAGCTAACCTAGGTCAACTCAGAGACACGATCAATATGGTTCTAGCTTCAAATCATTGGTAATAATAAGGGGGGATTTTGTCAAACAGTTGGTATGCGTAAAGTAAAACATGCAAGAACACAAACTAAAATTAAAGAACAATGCAAAAATTAACAAGATTATCAAGGAGTAAAGTAAAACAGATTAGAAAGCATCAATCCAATTCACCAACCTAAGCTATTTGAATCATCATCATTCCCTTAAGTTGATTCTAACATGAACATTCGTTCAATCTCAAAAGAAGCAATTCAATCAATTCTACTCCTAAATTGATTGAAACCACAACCCTAACTGAAATATCATTCAATTAATCTTGTGATTATCATTTGAAATTAGGACATGAATCCATAATCCTAACTCGCTTTCAATCCCAAATGCAGTCATAATCATGAAAACATAATAGTAATTGAAGAAGAAGGTGAATATTCAAATAGAATTTTAAATACCAAACCGGAACTCCAATTCTTCTCTTGCTTGAGATGGATCCTTGGATTGTTTGATGATTTAGCCTCCCATGATCATCACCATGGAAAGCCCCATGAAATGAGTGCAGTAAAATAAAAGGATAGCAAGATGAAAATGAAGATGAAGAACAAATGAGAGAAAATAAAGAACAAGAGTTTGATCCTAAAAACTAAAAGAAAGAAAAGTAAAAACTGTTTTTATTGAATATAAAAGTGTGATGTCCAAGTTTTCACTAAAGTCACTAATATATTAGTGACTAAGTTTTGAAAATAGAATGTGTTGATTCAAGTGAAGCCAAGCATCAAGGAATGAAGATCAAACTTCAAGGTTTTGGACTTTCAAACATGCTCAAAGGAAATGTTCAAAGGAAAGCTTGAAGAATCAATTTGATAAATTGTAAAAGGAAGTATATGATCTGATAATTCAAGTGTGCACATTATGCATCAATCATTCATTTAGGATCATTGGATTAATTGATTAAGTAAAAGCAATTAATTAGAAAGGCACTTAGGAAGTAAAGTTTTTGGAAAAATAAAGTTACATAATTAATAATTGATTACAAGAATAGTGACATCGATTATTTTGTTCTTAGTGCCCTTTAGAAAAACAAAGTATGATCATTGTAATCGATTGCATATCGGTTTAATCAATTACTAAGGCTTTTTATGTAAAATGGAACTCTCTGTCTTAATCGATTAAATAGAGTTGGTAATCGATTACAAGCCTATGCATATAGACTTAGAAAAATCACATCGCTCTGTCTTAATCAATTACACATCGTGATAATCGATTACAAAGGATCACATGCATAATAGAAGAATCACAACTCACTGTCTTAATTGATTACATATCGTATTAATCGATTACAAAGCTCATTTAGAAAAACATGTCTGACTGGTTTAATTGATTACTTCACGGAATAATCGATTATATTGTTCATAGCCTAAACCCATAAACTATTAGGAGCATTTTAATTGATTACAGTCTTGATTTAATCGATTACAAATGGTAAATAATCGATTACAAGAGCGTGTTTAATCGATTATTTTCAGTTAGAAATCTGTTATAAATAGAACCTACTTCTCTAAAGTTTGTAACTTTTGATAATACGTATTCTGGGCTTTCAAAAACATTCTGAGCTTTCATTAGTGAGTTTCTCTGAGTTCTAAACACACTTAGCTTCACAAAATTCATATGGGTTTTTGATTCAAGAAGGTGAAGCCTTATTCATTCAAAGCATAAGGAAAGGACTGCATATGTGATTGTAATTTGTCTTTCAACCTAAGAATCATTCATTGTGAGCTTGTTCATGTGATGCATGTTTATGTGACTTGCTTTTCTATGCCACAGCCAAATTTCATAAACTTTGCTTATTAGACATGAAGATCTATGGAATAATGCATGATCAATTGAAAGCACATATATATTACCTTTCCTTTTACCTATATGTAGTACCTCACCACTTTTCTCATCAGAAATTATGCAACAATCCTTGTTGAAGTTGAATTTGAAGCCTTTGTCACACAGCTGACTTATGCTCAACAAATTGTGTTTTAATCCATCCACATACAACATATTTTTTATCTTTGCTTTGATGTTGTCTCCAATATTGCCTTCACCAATAATCTTTCCTTTGTTATTATCACCATAAGTTACATATCCTCCTTCTTTTAGAGTCAGATTTGAGAGAAGGGACATGTCTCCAGTCATGTGTCTAGAGCATCCACTGTCAAGATACCAAGTTGATGTCCTAGCTCTTAGACACACCTACAAAATTCAAATCAGAATTTAATGGAAGGTACCCACTCAAGGTTGGGTCCATAAGGGTTAGCATTTCTTTTTACTTTGGGAATCCAAATGCAATCACCATTAG
>PYAF01003091.1:14786-27904 GCA_007407185.1 Glycine tomentella
GCTTTTATTTAGTCCTTTAATCTAACAATCCTAGATGAATGATTCATGCATGATATGCTCATTTGGATTATCAGATCACAACTTCCCTTTCACATTAATCAAATTGATCTTCAAGCTTTCTTGGCACTTTTATCCTTGAGCATGTTGAAAGCACAAAACACTTGAGCCTTGATTCCTTGCTCATTTGTACATAACTACTCTTGAATCAACAATCTCCCCCTTTTTGGCTTTAAATATGCCAAATCTTCAATTTGATTAAGCACAGATGTTTGGGGATTAAATGAAAAATGCCATTGTTGAACATCAAGCTTTATAAACCTGAAAAAAATTTCAAAATACCTTGCCAAGAAACAAATGTTAAAGCACATATGATTCATGTAACTTCAATTAAGCTTTATACAAGTTGATTAGATTCCATTTTACACATATACTCCCCCTAAATTTCAGCACTCGTTCAAATCAAAATTTTGGCCAAAATTGAACCAAAAAACAGGGGCAAACAGAGTGATTTTAAATTCACTTCCCCTTAATCAATTCTCCCCCTATTTGGCTTGTTAAAAGTCAAAAATAAGATAAGCACAACAGATATTAAAAAGAGAATGCATACTTCATTGATATGAAAGCACATGGGGCAGTACAATATGGAATTAAAAAAAACTGTAAAGAAACAGAACATAACATAGTTCAACCAGAAAATTTAACAAACAGAAACTAAATCTAAACAATCCTAGAACTCAGCAGAGGATTGATCATTCATGTTAGCCTCAATTGAGTCAAGCCTTTCTCTAATTTCTTCTAAGGTGATATGCGCCTAGCATATAAGGTTTTCCTAAGCTTTTTAGAGCAAGAATTAAGCATGAAGCATGGATAATTGCCCCTGTTTTGTCATGATTTGAGCTAATGTGATGAATTGACAGGAAAGCAACCACAAGTGCCAAAACTAAGCAAAATCAGAAGAATAGAGCCAAGTCTGAAGAAGCTGTGGCGCCGTCAGCGCCATTTGTGGTGCCTGGAGCGCCATTCACACTGGAAGTTGGCGCCTAGAGTGCCCATCTCACGGCAAAAGCGCCATTTTCACTGGAGGCTAGTGCCTGGAGCACCATGTCCACGCCTGGGACGCCAACATTTCTGCAGTTCAGCGCCTGGAGCCCTATTCTGGTGCCCGGAGCGCCACAAAACCTTGCCAGCCAGCGCCTGGGGTGCCATGACCACGCCTAGGGCGCCATTTTCTCTAGAAGTTGGCACCTGAAGCACCACAACCACGCCAAAGGCGCCACAGATCGACAGAAGCAGCATTTAAGGGTAAAACAGAGACTTCATAGGCTAGGCTATATATACTTCTACCCTCAGCATTGAATGCACGATTTTGGAGGGAGAAAAACACAAAAAAAGGGTTTTAGAAGCTTGGGTGCCTTAGTTAGGGGTTTGAGGGTGTTGAAGGCCAAGTGGGGTTGCTTCTCCATCTTCTTCTTCTTCCTTGCTTCAGCTGGGTATGCCATTTTGTTTTGTAACATAACCACCCATTATGAGGTTTGGCTAGTTCTTCATTGTAGTTAGGTCTAAGCACTGAATGTAACCTCTTTTGGGATTGTATTGGATGCTATCTTTTATTAATGCCAAGTTATTTCATTTTACCTTGTTGAATGCATGTTTCTATCTCTCTCTGGAATTGATCACTCTAGTTAGATATTGAGAGCTGGGGTTTGCAATAGGAATATTGGGGCTCTATGCTTGGACTTACGTAAAGTGACAAGCTTTACATTAACTAGGGATAGGAGTGTATGCTTGCAACCATTTAATGCATCATTTAATGCTTGACCTAATTAATATCACTAAGGGATTAGGGTATTAGAGTGGGTTAAAGGGTTAAGAACACTACGGGAGTAGGGCTTAGCTATTATTATTTGAAGATGCATGTTGGGTAACTTAGGCTTAATGAAGGTAGTAGACAATGCATGAACAGAAGTAGGGAGCATTTGGTGTGGATTGCCTCAGCTACTTAACCGCATATCTTATTATACTCCTCCATAGTTTGTCTACACACTTATGTTTATATTTAATCCTTAGTTTAGCTTATTCCTCACACACAACAACAACAACTTTATTCAATTTATTTGTTATCCAACTTATCGATTTAATTTATAATCTAATTGGTCAAACAATCCTCGTGGGAACGATATCTCATCTTATCACTTTATTACTTGAGCGACCGGTGCACTTGCCGAGTACGCAACAAGTTTTTGGCGCCGTTGCCGGGGATTGTTTAAGCCAAATTTATTATAAATTTCTATCTTTAAGGTTGGATTTATTTTGTTACTAACCTGCTTCCCGAGTTTATTCGAGGTACCGCTGACCCCGTGAACCTGCAGTTTGATCCTAAGATCGAAAGAGCTCTTAGGAGGAATCGGAAGTTAGCGAGGCAAAGGAAGGAAGCATAAGTATCTAGTTCTCGACCTCAAGAAGAAGAATCAGAAGAGGAACTAGATATGGCTAAGCCAAACCGAGATCAGCCAAGGCCGGAGGACGAACTAATGGAGAATATCATTGCTCCATTATTCGTCCGACCGCCCTGCAGCATTGTCAGACCACCTATTCAGCCAATCATTTTGACATCCACCCATTTCTTATCAGCTTGGTGGAGAAGAATCAATTCGGTGGTGAGGATGATGAGGATCTTCATGACTTTGCGGACCATTTCATGATAATCTGTGATACCATCCAACACCAAGGAGTGACAGATGATGCCATTAGGCTCCGCCTCTTTCCTTTTGCTTTGAAGGGAAAGGCACTCAGATGGTTAGGCCGTCAGCTCTCTAATAGCATAACCACCTGGGATGAGTTGATGGCTAGGTTCTTCGCTCAGTATTTTTCCATGGAGAAGTATAACCGCCTGGTGAAAGAGATCACCAACTTCACACAGCTTCATGGAGAAGCCTTGTGTGCAGCATGGCATCGGTTTCAAGAATTGATCCGGCGTTGTCCTCAGTATGATATGCCAGTTGGGAAGAAGGTGCGAATCTTCTTTAATGGTTTGTCACCGCAATCAAAGCTAGTAATTAATGGAGCTGCTGGAGGAACCATCAGATCAAAGACAGCTGCCCAAACACATGAATTGATAGACTCTTTGGCCAGAACTGAGAATGAGAGCATAGTAAGTTAGCCAAAGAGTGAAGTTATACATTTAGGTAGCACAGACACGATGTTGGCTGAACAAAAACTCCTATCACAACAACTTGCTATCCTCAATGCTATGTTTGATAAGCTAGAGGTCTCCAAAGCTCAAGCTTCATCAATCAAAGCAGGCATGGTTGTTTGTGAGTATTGCCAAGGGGACCATGAGTCCAATGTCTGTCCAACCTTGGTGGGGGCCGACCTAATTCAAGTAAATGGAGTATGGTATGACCAAAGGCCACCCAAAGGTTATCAAAGAAATTACAACCAAGCTTTTGGGAGTGGTAGTAGCTACCCAAAAAGACCACATGGAGGTGGGTTGGACTACAAGTCTAACCACTGCTTGCAACCGCCTCCCATCCCTCCCAAGGAGCCTTCTGAGTTGGAAAAGGCTATGTTGCAGCTGGCTAAGACCACTAATGATCATATCCAAAACACTGATGCCTTCATGAATGAGACTAGGTCTCAATTGAAAAATCAAGGTGCTTCCATCAGAAATTTGGAGACTCAAATTGGCCAGATCTCAAGGCAACTAGCAGAAAGATCACCTGGGCAATTTCCTAGTGATACCGTGGTAAATCCTAGGGAACATGCCAAAGCTATCACCACTAGGAGTGGGCTTGTTGTTGCTCCTAAGGAGAAGACAAAAGTGGTGAATAAAGAAGAGGAGGAGAAGGCAATTCCTCCAGCTGTTGCACAACATGACGAAGAGCCATCTAGTAATTCAAAGGAGCAAGAGAAAGAGAAGGAAAACACCTGAGCTGTACCTAAAAAGCCTTTGGATTTTTCCAGATTTGAAAAACGACCTTACCCTCTGAAGATGAAGCAGCAAGCACAGAGAAAGCAATATGCCAAGTTCTTGGAAATGTTTAAGAAGCTGCAAGTTAACATTCCTTTTGCTGAAGCCTTGGCCAATATGCCAAACTACACCAAGTTTTTGAAGGATTTGTTACCCAAGAAGCACAAGCTCCAAGAATGTGAGACCGTGGTATTGACTGAAGAGTGCAGTGCCATCATTCAGAGTAAAGTTCCACCTAAACTCCGGGATCCAGGAAGCTTTAACATACCTATTGCCATAGGTAATGTTAATGTGGGAAAAGCTTTATGTGACCTTGGTGCAAGTATCAACTTGATGCCTTTCTCAATTTGCAAATCATTGGGCATTTCTGAGTTGAAACCCACCAGGGTATCTCTGCAATTAGCTGATAGATCCTTGAGGAGACCAAGCGGGTTCATTGAAGACATTTTGGTCAAGGTGGATAAATTCATTTTCCCAGCAGATTTTATAGTTCTGGACATGGAAGAAGGAGAAATACCTATTCTTCTAGGTAGGCCATTCTTGGCTACGGCCAGAGCTATCATTGACGTGGCAGAAGGGAAATTGGAGCTGAGGATGTTTGATGAATCCATTGTGTTTAATGTCTTCGATGCTATGAAGGTTCCTATGGATAAGAATGATTGCTTCCAGATTGACGTGTTAGATGATTTGATTCTCACAGATGAGTCTCTTGAGCAAGAACTTGAAGAGATAATGGAAGCTCAAGATGTGGCAGTCATTGAGGAAGTGAAAGAAGCAACAGTTGAGATTTTATAGAAGAAGGAAACTGACCTTGACCATGGGGCTCCAAAGCTGGAGTTGAAAGAGTTACCAGCAGCCCTAGAATATGTATTCTTGGGGGAAGACAAGACCTACCCTGTCATCATTAATAGAGGTCTATCTGAGGAGGAAGAAGCCAAGCTCATCAAGGTGTTAAAGGATCACAAGTCTGCCATAGGATGGTCGATATTAGACTTGAAAGGTATTAATCCTTCATTTTGCACACACAAGATCTTAATGGAGGACGATGTGAAGCCAGTTAGGCAACCTCAGAGAAGACTTAATCCTATGATGAAGGAAGTTGTCAGAAAAGAAGTGGTGAAGCTTTTAGATGCGGGCATGATTTACCCAATTTCTGATACCGCTTGGGTGAGTCCGGTGCAAATCGTGCCCAAGAAAGGTGGGGTCACTATAATCCAAAATGATAACAATGATCTGATCCCCACCAGGACTATCACTGGATGGCGGATGTGTGTAGACTACCGCCGTTTGAATGATGCCACAAGGAAAGACCACTTCCCGCTTTCATTTATTGATCAAATGCTAGAGAGGTTGGTCGGGCATGAGTATTATTGCTTCTTGGATGGATACTCCGGTTACAACCAGATCCCTGTAGCACCTGAAGACCAAGAGAAGACAACTTTCACTTGTCCCTTTGGAGTCTTCGTATACAGAATGCCCTTTGGCCTCTGCAATGTGCCTGCCACTTTCCAAAGGTGTATGCTTTCTATCTTCTCTGACATGGTAGAAAATTTTTTAGAGGTGTTTATGGATGATTTCTCTGTGTTTGGATCTTGTTTTGATGCTTGTTTGATTAATTTGTCTAAAGTCCTAAAGAGGTGTCAAGAGACCAACCTCGTTCTTAATTGGGAAAAGTGCCATTTCATGGTACGTGATGGTATTGTTTTAGGTCACAAAATGTCCTTTAAGGGGATTGAGGTTGATGAGGCTAAGCTTTTATTGATTGAGAAATTGCCTCCACCTGCCAATGTGAATGGTGTGGGTAGTTTTCTAGGTCATGCGAGGTTTTATAGGCGATTCATTAAAGATTTTTCTAAGATAGCTAAGCCTCTTAGCCAATTATTGGTCAAAGACTCTGAATTTAACTTTGATACTGATTGTTCAAATGCTTTTAATGTGCTTAAAGAGAGATTGACCACTGCACCTGTTTTGACTGCCCCTGATTGGAGTCTACCATTTGAACTTATGTGTGATGCTAGTCAATATGCTATAGGAGCTGTTTTAGGCCAACGTAAGAACAAACTATTGCATGTCATTTACTATGCTAGCAAGATTTTAAATGAAGCACAAGTAAATTATGCTACCACAGAGAAAGAAATGCTAGCAGTAGTTTATGCCTTGGACAAGTTTCGTTCTTACTTAATTGGGTCTAAAGTTATCGTTTACACTGACCACGCTGCTTTGAAGTATTTGTTGACTAAGCAGGATGCCAAGCCACGCTTGTTGAGGTGGATGCTCCTATTTCAGGAATTTGATTTAGAGATTAAGGACAAAGTGGGTGTAGAAAACAGAGTGGCTGACCATTTGTCAAGGATCCAAGAGAAGGACCTTCAAGATAGTCCTCAGCTGGAGATTAATGATGCATTCCCTGACGAGCAGATGATAGCTGTTGCAAGTGCCCCATGGTTTGCTGATATGGCCAATTACAAAGCTGTGGGAGCACTTCCTGAAGAACTTACATGGCAGCAGAGGAAGAAGTTCTTGCATGATGCCCAGAGGTACTACTGCGATAGTCCATTCCTCTACTTCCAGTGTACTGATGGAGTCATCAAGAGATGCATTGCTGAATTCGAAGTGCCCAAGGTTCTGTGGCATTGCCATGCTTCAGACTATGGAGGCCACTTCGGAGGAAATAGAACATCTCACAAGGTGTTGCAAAGCGGCTATTATTGGCCCACAATCTTCAAGAATGCTAGAGACTTTGTTGAGAAGTGTGATCTATGTCAAAGAACGAGTAATATCTCCCGTAGGGATGAGATGCCTCTCAATAGCATTCTTGAAGTGGAATTGTTCGATGTTTGGGGGATTGACTTCATGGGACCATTTCCCAAGTCATACTCCAACCAATGCATCTTGGTGGCTGTAGACTATGTTTCAAAATGGGTAGAAGCAGCAGCCTTGCCTACAAATGATACAAGAGTGGTGTCCGCCTTCTTGAGGAAGAATATTTTCACACTCCCCAGAGCAATCATCAGTGATGGAGGCACGCACTTTTGCAACAAACAAATAGAAGGGCTGCTAACTAAATATGGAGTCACACACAAGGTAGCCACCCCATACCATCCACAAACCAGTGGCCAAGTTGAAGTTGAAATTTCCAATAGAGAGCTGAAAAGAATTCTTGAGAAGACTGTTGGGAACTCAAGGAAGGATTGGTCCAAGAAGTTAGATGATGCACTTTGGGCCTACTGGACAGCATTCAAAACACCAATTGGTATGTCTCCATTCCAGCTGGTATATGGTAAGTCTTGTCACCTTCTTGTTGAACTTGAGCATAGGGCCATTTGGGCCACTAAGTTTTTAAATTTTGAACTCACCAAGGCTCATGAAAAGCGTTTATTACAATTGAATGAATTGGATGAGTTTAGAATTGCAGCTTATGAGAATGCCAAGTTATACAAAGAAAGAACTAAGAAGTGGCATGACAAGAAAATTCAACCCAAAGAGTTTGAACCAGGGCAGCATGTATTGTTGTATAACTCAAGGTTGCGGCTGTTTCCTGGTAAGCTTAAGTCTAGATGGTCTGGACCCTATGTGGTCGTTACGGTTTTTCCTTATGGGACCATAGAAATCTCTCCTCTTGATACACACAAACCTATCAAGGTCAATGGATGGTGGCTGAAGCAATACCGTGGTGGTCCTGTTGATAGGGATGTTGTGGCAATCCCTTTAAGCTCTCCTAATCCTTAGAGGATTACCCGTCAGGCTCGTGACGTTAAACAAGCGCTTATTGAGAGGCAACTCAATTGTGTTCTAGTGATATGGTTAATATGTTTTCTTAGGAGTAGCATAGATTTTCAATTCTGCACTCGTTCTTTTAGCTTCCATGTACTTAAGTAATTTAGATTCCTTTTATGATTGCTATGGATGCTGTTATGTCCATTCATGCATAATTTTGACATTGCATCCAGCATATTTTTTGTATGAAATTAGCGTTCATGGGCTTTCAAGCATATTTCTGCAATTATGTGCTTGTGCTGAGACTCTGGCACCTGGGGCGCCAAACTCTCTGGAAACCCACGCCTTAGGCGCCATCATGGCGCCCACTGTTTCTGCCGATCCGCGCTCCTGGCGTGGGATCTCACGCCCCCAGCGCCAGCTGGAATTTCAGGAGTCTTAAGGCGCTTTGAGCGCCACTCTGGCGCCTGGAGCGCCAACCTCTCTGGACTCTCGCGCTCCTAGTGCGGTGGCCGCGCTGGCTGGATTCCTCATTTAAGGTGTGGCGCCTTCAGCGCTATGTTGGCGCTTGAAGTGCCAATATCTCTCTCTCTTACAACCTCGTTCTCCCTCACCCTGCAACATCTCTCTCTCTTTTCATCTCTCCATCTACCAACCCTCACCTTCCTCTCCTCACTCTCAATCTCGTTTGCTTCTCTCCTCATCCTCATACTCACTTTTGCATTCACGATTCCAAGGGTTGCGTGTTCAAAGGAGTCATTGTGTGCTTGCTTTCCAATCTTTTTGCTATGGGTCATGATAAGGTAAGCCCCTTTGTTTTATAAATCAGTGATTGTTTGGGGGTTTGGATTTCTCATGTAGGATGAGGTGTGGAAGTGAATGCATTGCTGATTGTTGACCTGCATTGCTTGGATTATCTATTGCTACACCATGCTAATGTATTGATTTAATTGTGGGTGTGGGTGCATCACTTTGATTGCCTTTGGGAATTTAGGGTTCCATTAGAGTTCTGATGTGAAATGTGTCTGTTCATGGCTGTTTGTTTCACTTTGTTGAGCATTAAATCTG
Source organism: Glycine tomentella (assembly GCA_007407185.1). NCBI lineage: Eukaryota > Viridiplantae > Streptophyta > Magnoliopsida > Fabales > Fabaceae > Glycine > Glycine tomentella. The sequence continues at coordinate 23,542 of PYAF01003091.1, forward strand.
GGAATCCCAACATTGGACTGAGTAGGCATAAATGTTTCTTGTTGGTTTTCCCTGCGATTTGTTTGATGAAATGTTGCTTGATATAGTATAATTCAATTCTGGGAATGGTGTCCAAAATTGGTCCATCTTGTTTTCCACTCTGAATCTTGATTGATCATCACTTATCTCTGCTCACTAGCTTGTATGAAGTGATATAGATGGAATTCTGTTGAAAACAAGCTAGAGTATTGAGCTTTGGATTTAGTTGAATTGAAATGTAATCCATTCTCTGTGTTCTTGCATTTACTTGAACTATTGAAATCATTAATCATGATGCACACTTGGATTGTTCATAGTATGATCCTGCCCATAAATCTGAGAATTCCATTTTAATGTGGTCTGTATCTGTTCTCTTACTTGGTTCCAATCCATGCATTTCAATTACTTGTCTTTAACTCTGGTGCATGTATACACTTAGAACTGGTTTTCAAATCTGTTTCCCATTTTATTTGTGTCAAATTCTCTTTCGAACTTTGGAAACTTATTTGATCGACAGTCATTCCCAAGTCCTAGCTTGCTATGAAATTGTTGTTTGTGGACTTATGCTTCACCCAGCATAGTGACCTAAGTTGTAATGACCATTTTGTGCTGAGTTGTAACTGATTCTAAGTGTCCTTTGCATGTAACTAAGTGTTGAAATCCTTGAGCATAATTGGACACGTCACTGTGGACACTATGGGTCCAATAAATCTGGGAATCTTGGCTAAAAACCCAGACATTGCCCCCAGTGATTGGTTGTGACAAGCATGGCTTACATAGCAAATTATATTGAATGCTAACACTTCATGAATTCCTGATTGTACAAAAATTTAGCTATTCCATGGCAATTGGTTTGCTCTGCTATATGCATTGTGTATAATTCAATTCACCCTGTTGCATGCATAAATCTGGGAATTGTTTCTGTCATGGTTTACAGTTTGTCAGATACTTCAAGATCCCTGAACCTTAATGGCTTGTCATGAAATTGATCTTGATTATTCTTTTGAAACAAGCTTAGGGTCTGATTATTCTGCACTGTAAATTAGCCTTCATGGTTGTCTGTGTTGCAATTTTTTGATTTGAGCACACTCACTTATCACCAAATTGTTGAACATCATGCTGAGAACTTCATTGCACATATCTTTGATATGCTTTTGTATTCAGCCTCCACTTATGCATTCCTTGTTGCTTGATATAGTGTATAATAAATCTGGGAATTGCAGAACTGAGTGCTAGTGCCTATTATTTGCTGCTAACCTAAATGGATGCATTGGTACATGGTATGTTTCTGCTTTTCAGGGAAAGCACGTGGATAAGGGAAAGCAGAAGGCTACCTCTGGTGCTGACAGCAAGCGCCCTTGCTCTTCAGATTACGATGAGGGCCGCTTCCTATCTCGGGAGAACCAGGACCGCTTTGACAAGTGGTTCTCGCCGAAGAAGTTCATTCTAGAGCGCGTTATCGAGTGGGAAGATTTCCCAGACGACTCCCTCATTAGAGAGGTCATTGAGCGCCGTCAGTGGCAGAAGCTGGTGAGCTTCGCAGATGAGAGCTCTAGCTCCATACTGAAGGAGTTCTGTGCCAACGTGGATCGAGCGACAGTGGCCGAGCAGCGGCGCAGCTAGGTACACAGTGTGGTCGTCCCCTTCGACCAGGCATTTATTGAGAGCTTCCTCCAGACCTCTCACGATGAATCTCGCCGATGTGACTTCGTGAAGAGGTTCAACAGGATGCAGCCCCTTCCTTGCACGGGCAAGGCTACCTATAGGGACGACATGCCCCAGATTGCTGATGAGCTCAGGCGAGGCATCACCGGACGCCTTTCTTCCTGGAAGATGAAGACGGGCATGACATACATCCCCGAGAAGCTAAAGCGCTAGGAGCTGAACGCGGAGTCCGATTTCTAGCACATGTTCGTGAACTCCACTATTCTTCCGTCATCTAACCTGACGGATTTGAATGTGGAATGCGCGTGCCTGCTCTACGTTTTGCAGAGAGATATCAACCTTGATATCTCTTATACTCTCTCGGACCGCATCCTGCACATGATTCAGGATGGCAGCCCCCGCTCTCTCCTCACTCACTCCTCCCTCATTTCCCACTTGTGCACGCACGCAGGGCTGGAGATTCCAGATGACGAGCCATGGACGTACCACTCGGGACTACACTGAACCAGAAGATCTATCAGGATTCGGTGCGCCGTACCCTTCAGGACCAGCTCCTCCGTGCTGCTGACCTCACTCCTGAGGAGATAGCAGCCCGGAGCCCGAGGTTCGGACCTCGTGCAGGCCTGGAGGAGCCTATTTCGGAGGTCCCGATCTTCCCAGACTCCCCTCAACCGCACCAGCAGCCTACTACTTCCGCCCATACACCACCAGCAGTATCTTCACCACCATAGGACCAGCCTGCTACATCCAGCTCAGTCCCTCAAAGGGAGCCTATCTGTGAGGAATCTACATCCTACGTGCGGATACAGCAGCAGATCCAGCATCAGGCCACCATCATTCAGAGTATCCAGCAGCAAACCGCTGTCACCCAACGGATGTAGACCCAGCTGGATGTCTAGGATGCTTACTGCCCTATGCCAGCATTTCGTGGTAGATCCCACCAGCTCACCATCCTAGCCTCCACCATTAGCTTTTGCTCTGCCGACATCAGATGCTCCAACATCCCCAGCAGCAGATGCCACAAACACCATGGATGAGGATCAGACACACTGATCCCCCTCACTCTATCTACTCTCATTTATTTTCTATTTTAATTTTCTGTCAGTTTATGTTTCAGCACTTTACATTCCGTTCATGACACTTTTTGCATATTGTTGGCACCGTCAGTGCGTGCCCGTATATACATATGACATTTATGTTGTTGATTCTTAGTTATGCATGAGTGGTTTCCTCTTGTAACGTGTTTTCTGTGTGTTTTTATCTGTCTCATTTGCTGGGGATAGCAAAGGGTTTAAATCTAGGAATAGGGGCACGTTAATCGAGGAAACACGCGTCTTTTTGTTAATCATGCATCTTTTTGAAAAGCGAACCGTAGGCAGATACTTTTTGATAACAAAATTCTTTTTGTGAAGCTATACAAACAAGTTAACTACAATTCATTTTGCGTCTAATTTTAACCTAACCATAGGTGTACATATTAGACATTTTTGCTAAAGGCATGCCGTCCCGGATTTAGATTTTCTTGATCAGTCAATTGTGAATTGGATTTTTGGAAAGCATTGGTGATATGAATCATGAATTGATGTTGTATGAAACTTGAACTGAGCGTGTGAATGCTTGTATGGTTGAATTCATTTCGAAATGGAATGCATTGTTTGATTTGATATCATCATAAGTCTAGCTTGATACTGTAGCCAGTGAGGATTGCGCCTATACAGTTAATTTCTTTTGAGGGATGCCTCACTGTGATAATACACTAGAACTTGATCCATTTCTCTCTGATGCATGCATAATTTTATGTGATAAAGGCATTTTGTTATTTTTAGCCAGGACCAAATAGACTTCCTTGAAATTTTTTTTTTTTACCATTGCTAGCCCCTTGAGATTGAGACCTTTTGTTCAATCACCCGATGCAATATATTAACCACTTTAATTCATCTACCTTGATTGAGATTGGATAGCTGAGTGGTTCAGAAAGAAAAGCATATGAAAAGCAAGGTGAATTCCATTAGAAGCTAAGGGCTGAAAAGTTAAAATAATATAGTCTTCAAGTGAAGTCAATAAATGAACAGAAATAAAAAGCAATGTTAAGAAAAAGAAGAAAGGAAAAGGCAAGAAAATGATAAAAAGGAGTAATGGAATGAAAACCTTTGCTTTGAATTGAATGTGTCTGAAGTTAGCAAGGTTCAATCTCAATGTTTCTTAGCTACTGTCCAAAATTCTCCTTCCCATTAAGCCAGGCCAAGTTACAACCCTTTTGAGACCTTTTGATCAACTTTGCATATGTTATGTTTCTTCTCCTTAGGAACTAGAGAATAGGATCAAGCCTATAGTAGTGCTAGATGTAACACCCCAAAATTTAGGAAATTACAGACAATTACTAAGAGTAAAATGTTAATGAAAGGCAATAGAAAAATTTAGGACAAAAGGACAAGAAGGCCCCTGAACAATTTCAGAAATGACGTTTATATCCCTAGGGTAAGAATGGCAATTTTGCCCTGAACAATTCTGGAAATGACCAATGTATCCCTAGATATTTTAGTAAGATATTTACTAGGAGAAATTACCAAAATATCCTTGGACAATTTCGAGAATGACAAGTTAGGTCCCTGAGGCAATAAATGACCAAAATACCCCTGGATATTTTATTAATGACCAAATTGCCCTAGGAAGTCCAGTA
>PYAF01003093.1:5958-37234 GCA_007407185.1 Glycine tomentella
TTTCAACATGTTTGAAGAATTGAAGAAAAGCTTGTGATCAAATGTAAAAGGAAGGAAGTTTTCTGATGATCCAAGTCATTGCATTCATATCATTCATAAGCTTAAGAATTAAATCACAAGGCATTAGGAAATTGTTTTGAATCTTGAAATAAACTAAGTGTTTTTGGAAAAATAGCATTTCACTGGTTTAATCGATTATATAAGCAACGAATCAATTATTTTGTTCTTGTTGCTTTCTGGAAAATTCTCAAGAACAGTTTAATCGATTACTTTATCGGATTAATCGATTATTTCAACTTAGTATATACATAATCTGCCTTTGTGTCCTTTTTAATCGATTACTACTGAGTTGTAATCGATTACATTACTCATACAGAAAATATCATCACTCTGGTGTAATCGATTACCATTTATTGTAATCGATTACTTAGTTCAAAGCATGTTTTTATAATGTCTGCTTTAATCGATTACCAATTATTGTAATCGATTACATAATACAAATACATTTTTCAATGTGCCTGCTTTAATCGATTACATGTTGGGATAATCGATTAAATTGCTCGTTGTTGTTACCCAAAATCTTTACAGGAGCGTGTGTAATCGATTACATATGCTAATTAATCGATTACAGGAGCATATTTAATCGATTACAAGCGGTTACAAAAATCTTTATAAATAGAATCCTTGCTCAGCTGTTTTCCTAACTTGAGTAATTCGTATTCTGAGCATTCTAAGGCACTCTAAACATTCACAAAGTGATTTTTCTAGGCTCACTAAGTTCTTGCTTCCATGAAACTCATATGGGTCTAAGGGATTGAGTGAAGCAAGCTTTCTCTTTTCAAAGTTTAAGGAAAGCCATGTTCTGAGTTTGTTATTTGCATTCAATCTGGTAATTTCATTCTTATGCATATCATCTTTGGATCATCAGGTGATTTCTTTTCTTACTCTTTGAGTTTGTAATTCTCTGTTAGAATTGTATTTGCTTTTCTATTGTAAATTGGTTTCTTGCATGAAACTAGAGATAGTGTTTCTCTAGGGGTTGCTAAGTAGTGCTCTCAGTTTGGGTTTGGCTTCTAAGGGTATAATAGTGTTTTAGACTTCTAAACTTTATCTAGGGTTGATAAAGAGAAGCTTGTATTTTCTTGTAAGAATATTATTTGCAATAGTGGAACTCTACTCTAGTGTTGAGTAGAAGAAAACTGGATGTAGCTTCATAGTGTTTGAAGTGAACCAGTATAATTCTTGTGTGTTCATTTACTTCTACATATTAATTGTCTCCTTTGTGAATTATTGTTTACTCTTGGTTCTTGAAGCATTACATCTCTTGGGTTGATCTTTGGATAAAGGTTCTTGATTTCTAAAGTGATAAAGATCCATTAAGGGAAAAACTCTGATTTTGTTTAATAAATTTTAAATTACCAAGCCTAACCAATTCACCCCCCCTCTTGGTTAAGTGTGAAGTGTTCCTATATTTTTCACCATGGACATCTTGGAGAGATCTTTTGATTCCTTGATAGTTGTAACATTTGGTTGCCATGGTCTTGTAAGATAGTTCAAGATTTTGATGGTTCACAATGTGAGTGAATCTTGTTTGGAGCTGAGATATGTTTTTTGTGGTGTTCATCTTGAACATTTCATACTCATGAATCAAGGCATGCTTGCTTGATATTCTCTGACTTCATCAGTTCCTTCATGAGTGACTTCCAACATCTCTCACATCTCCTTTGCACTTTTACACTTACAGTTCTAAATAATTCATCAGAAGAAAGTGCATACGTAATTATGTTCTTAGCTTTAAAATCATATTGAACAATTCTTTTTTCTGCATCAGTCATCTCATCCCATTTTGGGGAATCATATTATTACCAACAATTTTCATAGGAACCAAAGGACCTTTTACTATTGCATTCCATGCAGCAAGGTCATTTGATTGAATGAATATATGCATTCTGTTTTTCCAAAAACTGAAATGCTCTCCTTCAAACATCAAAGGACGAATGAGGGAGGACGAATGAGGGAGGCACTCTCTTTGAAGGTAATCTATGTGGTATTTATTTTCTTTTAAAAAAGATAGTGATCTTGAATAACACTCAAGAACCAGCTCTTGATGCCAATTGAAAACAATAGTGAACACACACAATAACTAAGAGGAGGGTGAATTGGTTAAAACAAAGTCTTTAAAAATTCTTTTAAAATAAGCAGCAAATTTAGGATCTTTATCACAATAAGAATGCTTCAATCAATCAAACCACTCAGTTCAAGAATACAATTACATAAAACCACACCTGTTGAGTAATAACAAATTTCACCAAAAGAATCACAGATTAAGATAACAAGAAGAGATTAAGGAATAGAGATCAACACAAGATCTTATATTGGTTCACTTCTCAACAAGAGAAGTTACATCCAGTTTCTTACAACCAACACTAGGTTAGAGTTCCACTAAATCAAACTCTGTTCTTTACAAGCTTTTACAACTGATCACCTTTATCAAACCTAGACAAAGAAATAAAAATCTAAACCTATAGACTTCTAATAAGCAAGAACCAGAGAACACTACTCTGTTCTTCCCTTTAGAGAAGCCTACTCTAGAAAAAGCTTTAAAGAACCTATTTGATCTAAGAACTTACAAGGAATAAAAGTAAACAAACAAATCACTGCAAGAATTTAAGATAGATACAACCTTATGATCCTCAAAGATGAATGAAAGAATTTTACCAAACAAACTCAAGTAGCATGTAAGTAATTCTTGGAATTAACTCTCTTTAAAAAACTCTTGACAAATCTTGTTCAAACCAACATGATCAATGAGGCATGAGTTCTGGGTTTTGAAACAAGATCAATGTAACTCAGAATATCTTTTCTCAAACTGTGAGAGCTTTTGTAAGTAATGGGTATTTCACAAAATCAAATTCTATTTAAAACAAAAGACCTAACAGTTTTTTTTATAGAAAACATTTGTAACTAAATGTAATAGATTAAATCGCCATTTTAATCGATTAAATCTTCATATGTAATCGATTAAAAGCAAACTTAATTGATTAAAATGTTCTTCAGCTTTCTAGAAAAGATTTACGAACAATGTAATCGATTAAAACGAAATGTAATCTATTAAGCAGTTATGCTCAGTTTTGAAACAAGTCTATGTAATCGATTACGATTGAGTGGTAATTGATTAAGGCAGTCATGCATGTTTTGTGTTTTTGTGTTGTGTAATCGATTACGATTTGTTCGTAATCGATTAAAGTGTTCTTCGTGGCTTTTTAATAGATTACACAAGCTAGTAATCGATTAAAACAGTGCACATTTTAATTTTCCCAAAACTTAACCATGAGAAATCAATTTCTTTATGTAAACATGAAAACCTTTATGCTTTAATAAAATCACGTATGCATATTAATGATCATGTTTATACAATGCAAGGATCATAAGATAAGCCTCTTAAACACTTCACAAATAACAAATGCATTGGCATGTGAAAAGCTAAAATCTTTCTTCTAAGGCACAAGCTTCATCTTTGACTTTATTGAATATAAGAGGAGTTGGAAGAAGATCAAGTCAAAGATGAAGCTTGTTGAAGGAAGATTTTAGCTTTTCACATGCCAAGGCATTTGTAATGGGTTAAGTGTATGAGAGGCTAATCTTATGATCCTTGCATTGCATGAACATGACCATCAACATGCATACATGACTTTACTAAAGCATTAAATTTGTTCATGTCTTAAAAAGGAGCTAATTTCTCATGGTTAAGTTTTTAGAAAAACAAAATATCATTGTTTTAATCGATTACATAAATATTTAATTGATTACCAGCTTCTGTTTGATTATGGAAAAGTCATGAAGAACACTTTAATTGATTACTAGCTACTTGTAATCAATTACATATCACAAAAGCCATGATTATATGTCTTAATTGATTACCAATATAATGTAATCGATTACTCAAGTTCATTTTTAGATATACATGACTGCCTTAATCGATTACCACAATCAGTAATCGATTACCTAGCCTTATTCTAAAATTATACATGTCTGCCTTAAACGATACCACATACGTAATCGGTTACATTAGTTTATTTTAGAACTAAAACATGTCTGGTTTAATCGATTACAATTCGTTTTAATCGATTACTTTGTTTGTTATAAAACTCAAATTGAGCTAAGAACATTTTAATCGACTATTTAATACTTTAATCGATTACATATGACAAATTAATCGATTGTAATGGCGATTTAATCAATTATAGTCTGTTACAAAAGTTAGTTATAAATAAAATGTCAGTTTGTTTGAATTGTACAACTCTTGACTTCGAAATTTCAAAGCATTCACAAGCCTTCTCAAAGTAAGAAAGGATTTTCTGAGCTAGATAGTTCTTGTCAACATTTTAAATCTTCATGGTATATTAAAGAAGTTTTTGGGGAGAAAGGTCTGAAATTGATTTCTGCATTTCAACTTTGATTGGTAAATCATATTCATTCATATTCATTAGATTATCAGGTTGTCTCTCTATCCATTAACTCTTGTTGTAAATTCATTTTTGAATTCTTGGCTGTTTGTAATTTTTTGTAAAGGGTTCTTTAAGCTTTTTCTAAAGTGGGTTTCTCTAGAGGGAAGAGTAGAGAAGGGTTCTCTATGTCTTGATCATTAGGAATCTAATAGGGTTTTAGATTTCTATTCTTTATCTAGGTTTGATAAAGAGTGATTGTTGTAAAGCTTGTAAGAACTGAAAATTGATAATAATGGAACTATAATCTAGTGTTGATTAGAAGAACTGAATGTAGCTTCTCTTGAGAAATGAACCAGTATAAATTCTTTTGTTGTTTTCTATTCCTTCATCTCTTCTTGCCATCTTGATCTGTGGTTCTTGGTGATATCTACGTTACTCAACAAGTTTTGTTTTAAGCAATGATTTTCTTGAGCTGAGTGGTTTGATTGATTTGAAGCATTTTTGTTTCAATTGTGATTAAGATCCTATAACTCTGATTTTCTAAAAGTTTTTTAGAAGACCAAGTTAAAACCAATTCACCCCCTCTTGGTTATTGTGTGTATTCCTATTATTTTCAATTGGTATCAGGAGCAGGTTCTTGAGTGTTATTCAATATCACTGTCTTTCTTTAAAAAGAAAATGAATACCACACAAATTACCTTCAAGGAGGGTGCCTCCCTCAATTGTCCTCCGATGTTTCAAGGAGAGCATTTCAATTTTTGAAAAAATAGAATGAAAATCTTCATTCAATCAAATGACCCAGGTGCTTGGAATGCAATAGAAAAAGGTCCTTTGATTCCTATAAAAATTGTTGGTAATGATATGATTCCCAAAGAATGGGATGAAATGACAAATGCTGAAAAGAGAGTTGTTCAGTATGATTTCAAAGCTAAGAACATGATTACTTATGCACTTTCTTCTGATGAAACTGTTAGGTGTGAAAGTGAAAAGGAAATGTGAGAGATGTTGGAAGTAACTCATGAAGGTACAAATGAAGTAAGAAGATCAAGGAAGCATGCCTTGATCCATGAATATGAAATGTTCAAGAGGAACACTACAAAAAAACATATCTCAACTCCAAACAAGATTCACTCACATAGTAAATCATCTTCTTGGTCTTGGGAAGATTTTTGATACTGAAGAGTTGAACATCAAAATCTTGAAGTGCCTCACAAGACCATGGCAACCAAACGTGACAGCAATCAAGGAATCAAAAGATCTATCCAAGATGTCTATGGCTGCACTTTTTGGTAAGCTTCTTGAATATGAACTTAAAATGTCACAATTAACCAATGCAAAAGATGTAGACAAGAAACATAAAAGCATAGCCTTGAAAGTTGCATCCTCTAAAGTTGAAAAGGAAGAAGATTCAAGTGAAGAAGATGATGAAAGGAAATCTTAGATGGCATGTCACAAAACTTACAAAAATGCAAACTGAAATTTGTAACTTGAAAGAAGAAAATGAAAAACTTGTTTCAAGCTACAAAATGAATGGATGTGTATGTGTTTCTTCATCATCAAATGTTGACAAATACAAAGCTTTGCAAGAAGAATTTGATGAGTTCAAAAAGAGTCAAGGTGAAAAACATATGTTAGTACTTCCAAAAAATAATTACTTGGTTGATCTTTTGAAAAGGCTTTATAAAGGAAATTCCAATTTAGCTAAAATGCTAAGTGTGCAAAAATATGCAAGAGAAACTTCTGGATTGGGTCACAAAAATGGATCAAAATCTTTTGGAAAAACCAAGTTTGTCCCTCCAAAACAGAAATATCAAAATGTTGTTTCAAAAACAAAGTTTAATCACATGACTCATTTTGAAAGATCATCAAGATTTGTATCTTGTAACTATTGTATGAAGAAAGGTCACATATCTAATAGATACTATGCTAGGAGATTCTATGTGCTAAATGGAGATTGCATTTGGGTGCCAAACAAAAAGAAAATAGCTAACCCCTATGGACCCAACTACAATTGGGTACCTTCCTATGTAAATTGATTTGAATTTTGTAGGTATGTCTAAGAGCAAAATCATCATTATGGTATCTTGACAGTGGCTACTCTAGACACATGATCGGTGACATATCAATGCTTACAAATTTGACTCTTAAAGATGGAGGATTTGTAACTTATGGAGACAACAACAAAGGAAAGATAGTTGGTGAAGGAAATATAGGAGACAACTTTAAAACCAAGATCATAAATGTTCTCTATGTGGAAGGTTTAACGCACAATCTTCTAAGTATAAACCAACTATGTGACAAAGGGGAAATAAACAAAGAATTTTTTTTCAAAGTAAAAATGTTGTCTCTACTTGAAGACCCCTTGAATTACTTCACATGGATTTCTTTGGTCCTTCTAGAACTGAGTTTAGGAGGTAATTTCTATGGGCTGTAATTGTTGATGATTATGCTAGATTCACATGGACTCTGTTTTTAAGATCCAAGAGTGATGATTTCAATGCTTTCATAAAATTAGCCAAACTTCTCAAAATGAAAAAGGGAAGCAAAATTATCTCAACAAGAAGTGATCATGGTGGGGAATTCCAAAATGAACATTTTGAAAAAATTCTATGAGGAAAATGGAATTAACCACAATTTTTCAGCTTCAAGAACACCCCAGCAAAATGGTGTTGTGGAGAAAAAAAATAGATCCCTTGAAGAAGGTGCAAGAACTCTTCAAGTGTTATGTATTGAACAATGGTAAAGACTCACTTGGCAAATTTGATGCTAAAGCTGATGAAGCCATCTTCCTTGGATATTCATTACAAAGTAAAGCATATAGAGTTTTCAATAAAAGAACTTTATGTATGGAAGAATCAGTTCATGTTATTTGTGATGAATCTAATCCCTCTAAAGAGGAAAAAAGGTGGAAAAATGATGCAGGTCCTTTAGAAGAGTTTATACAATTTGATGGATCAATGAATAATGAAAAGGAAGAACTAATTGCTGAAATGAAACAATCAACACCAGTCCAAGGGCCAAAAGATTGGAGAACTACAAGAGATCTCTCTCTAGACAACATAATTGGTGAAGTTACAAAGGGAGTATCTACTAGATCTTCATTGAGAAATCTCTGCTATAATATGGCTTTTGTTTTACAAATAGAACCTAAGAACATTGACCAAGCCTTGCTTGATGAACATTGGATGCATGCCATGCATGATGAACTAAATCAATTCAAGAGAAATGAAGTTTGGGAACTTGTTCCTAAATCTTCTTATCTCAAACTTATTGGCACCAAATGGATTATTAGAAACAAACTTGGTGAAAGTGGTATCATAGTCAAAAATAAAACTAGATTGGTTGCAAAAGGTTACAACCAAGAGGAAGGCATAGACTATGAGGAAACCTATGCTCCAGTAGCAAGGTTAGAAGTCATTAGATTGCTGCTTGCATATGCATGTTTAATGGATTTTAAACTGTTTCAAATGGATATTAAAAGTGCTTTCTTAAATGGATATATTGAGGAGGAAATCTATGTGGATAAACCTCCTAGTTTTGCAGATTTCAAATATCCTAACCATGTTTTCAAACTGAAGAAAGCTCTTTTATGGTTTAAAACAAGCTCCAAGGTCTTGGTATGAGAGATTGAGCAAATTTCTGCTTGATCAATCTTTCACAAGAGGACATGTTGATAAAACCTTGTTCATCAAAAGATAAAGCAATGATATCTAATTGGTTCATGTATATGTTGATGATATAATTTTAGGATCAACTAATCAATCCTTGTGCAAAGAATTTTTTTATCTCTATGCAGAATGAGTTTGAGATATCCATGATAGGAGAATTAAAATTCTTTCTTGGACTTCAAGTGAAGCAAATAAAGAATGGGACATTTTTAACTCAAACCAATTACTGCCTTGAAGTAATCAAGAAGTTTGAAATGGAGAAAAGTAAGGATGTTGCAACTCCAATGGCAACATTAACCTATCTTGATTTAGATGAAAAAGGGAATAAGGTTGATGAGTTAAAATACATAGGAATGATTGGATCCTTACTATATTTGACTACAAGTAGACCTGATATCATGTTGAGAGTGTGTTTGTGTGCAATATATCAAGCAAATCCCAAAGAATCACACCTCACAGCAGTCAAAAGAATCATCAAATATCTCAAGTCAACACCAAGAGTTGGTCTTGGTATCCCAAAGATGCATTACTCAACTTAATTGGATATTTTGATTCTGACTTTGCAGGGTGCACATTGGATAGAAAAAGTACTAGTGGAACTTGCCACCTACTTGGCAGCTCTCTAATCTCATGGCAATGCAAAAATCAATCTTGTGTCGCTCTATCAACTGCTGAAGCTGAGTACATCTCTGTTGGAAGCTGTTGTGCTTAAAGCTTTGGTTGAAGCATTAACTACAAGTTTTTGGTGTAGAATCAAAAGAAATTCCCTTGCTATGTGACAACACAAGTGCCATCAACATATCCAAGAATCCAATAATGCACTCAAGGACCAAGCGCATTGAGATAAGACATCATTTCCTCAGGAATCACATTTAAAAGGGTAACATCAAAATTGAGTTCATTGATACATATAATCAATTGGCTGATATATTCACTAAACTCTTGACTAGAGATAGATTTTATACTCTTAGAAACATGCTAGGTATCCTTGATGAGTCTAACATTTGCTAGCATGCTTGTTATTTGCTTGTTTATATGAAATTGCATCTTATTTGACTAATCATCACATGAGCTTCAAAAATTTGAAATGTGCTGCATATTCACTGTTCATTATGCAAAACTTACTGTAATAATCGATTAAGCATCGAAATAATCGATTAAATGATCATTAAAAGGCTTTTTAAAAACAAAGTTATGCTTATGTAATCGATTACGACAAAGAATTAATCGATTATGCATGTTATACAAGCTTTTGCATAATTATTTTGGACTAGAATAATTGATTACGGTTACAAAATAATCGATTACATTCGAATCAAAGTTTTCCACATATCCAAACTTCTCTAGATTAATCGATTACGAAATATGGTAATCGATTACTGTCTGCTAATCTGATTTGTATTCTCACTGGCTTAATCGATTACACATCGATTTAATCGATTACATCTTGTGCAGAAACACTTTTTGCTTACGAATTATGGCATTACTGCAAAATCTGTAAGATTTCTTGGAAATCATAACTGCCCAACTGACACCAAATTCAAAATTTAAATCTTCTGCAATACATTTAAACATGTTAAATAGTTGTTACTACGTTTGAAATTCAAAAATTAAAACTCAAACTCTATAAATATAGCTTTTTATGAGAGAAATATTCACATCATTCTCTCTTCTACCCTTGGCAATCTGTGTGCTCTTTCTCTCTCTCTCTTAGTATAAACCTCTATTCAATCATGTTTTCATTCGTAAACCAAATATGTCTGCCTCTAAGAGATCAAAATCCACCAAAAGAAAAGTTGATGAATCTTCTAATCCTGTAGTAAATAGATTAGACCAATGGTTCTCTATTGAGTCTGAGAAAATAAATTACATGCAGTTCAATGCCACAAAACTCATCTACCCTCCCAAATACCTTGACCTTAATTGGTTTATTGTTGAGGGATTTCAGTTCCCTACTATGATTGAAGCCCAGGGTCTGAAAAAATTTCTAGAACTAAAGGGTACATTTTACCCTGAATTAGTAAAGGTGTTCTACACCTATGCTAAAATTAGTATGGATGGCACCATCCTATCTCAAGTAAATGGGGTGGCCATGGAGATCACTGTTGATGTTTGGTATGAGGTGGCTAGGATTTCCTTTGACGATATAAGGAAATTTGATGAGAAGGCTGAGGGCTACAATAGGATTGATACCTATAGAGGGATGCTTCAAGACCCTCAAGTGAGGATGAAGCTACGGCTTAGCACTAGTCCTATGACATGTGAGGACAAACTTCTTCACTACATAATCACTTATGTTATGACTCCTAGATCATCCAATCACGCCCAAGCTACAGATGATGATCTACAGATTATTTATGGGATGAAGACCTCCACACAAATGAACTAGATCCTCATCATTGAGGAAATTATGCTGAAAGCTAAGAGATTGATAAGCTATCAATTTCCTTATGGTGTTCTAATATCCAGATTCATTGATTTCTTCAAAATATATGTTTCTAATAAGGTTGTTGACTACACAAATAACATCACCAGCCTCATCAAAGAAAAACATCTACACAAGTTTGGATTGGTGAAGACACCTCATGGATGGCAGATGGCTGGACAACCACTTCCACCTGCAGATGCTAGAGAAGGAGGAGATGAAGAAGAAGAAGCAAAGGATGCCCCTGCTCCACAACAATATTCTCTATTTGAATCTCTCATGATTCAAAAGATGGATGCTTTACTGTCACTTCACCATGAGCATAGAGCTGAGACTAATTCATCCTTGGAAGAGATGAAGTTTAGGCTTGAGAATATAGAAGCTAGGATTGTTCTTGATGAGTTTGATAAACTCATTTAGTTTTCTTATGTTTCTTGCTCTGTTATATTTTTGCTCTGCTTCTATTTGGATTTTAATGTTTTCTTGATTAATATACTACACTTTCCCTTTCAAATGAATAATATTTTAGGTTCTATGATATGTTTATTGCTACTATTTGTCTTTAATCAGCCAAATTGGGGGAGAAATAGTCTGATAAATAAGGGGAGAAATAGTGTTGTGTTTTATTTTATTTTTTTGCTCTGTTTTAACATTGGAAAATTACCTAAGTCAGAGGGAGCAAAATTTAAGAAGAAATTGATCAACAATTAAGCATAACATAATTAACACTTGAAATACTTAACACTTATTCTTGGCAATAAGCTGATTTGATTTCAGGATATCAAGTATTAGGTTCCTACCATTCGTCCCTCAAAGCACTTAAAAGATAAACAAATGTTCAATTGATATTTGGCATGTTCAAAGCCAAAAAGGGGGACATTGTTGAATATAGGAGGAACTGGAAGAAGATCAAGTCAAAGATGAAGCTTGTTGAAGGAAGATTTTAGCTTTTCACATGCCAAGGCATTTGTAATGGGTTAAGTGTATGAGAGGCAAATCTTATGATCCTTGCATTTCATGAACATGACCATCAACATGCATACATGATTTTACTAAAGCATTAAAGTTGTTCATGTCTTAAAAAGGAGCTAATTTCTCATGGTTATGTTTTTGGAAAAACAAAATATCATTGCTTTAATCGATTACACAAATATTTAATCGATTACCAGCTTATGTTTGATTATGGAAAAGCCATGAAGATCACTTTAATTGATTACTAGCTACTTGTAATTGATTACATAACAAAAAATATAGACCATGATTATCTGTCTTAATCGATTACCATTATACTATAATCGATTACTCAAGTTCATTTTTACATATGCATTACTGCCTTAATCGATTACCACAATCAGTAATCGATAACCCAGCCTTATTATGAAATTGTACATGTCTGCCTTATCGATTACCATATTCTGTAATCGATTACATTAGTTTATTTCAGAACTAAAACATGTCTGATTTAATCGATTATTTTGTTCGTTAAAAAGCTCAGATTAAGCTAAGAACATTTTAATCAATTATCTAATACTTTAATGGATTACATATAACAAATTAATCAATTATAATGGCAATTTAATTGATTACAGTCTGTTATAGAAGTTATTTATAAATAGAATGTGAGTTTGTCTGAATTGTACAAATCTTGAATTCGAAATTTCAAAGCATTCACAAGCCTTCTCAAAGTAAGAAAGGATTTTCTAAGCTAGATAGTTCTTGTCCACTTTTTAAATCTTCATGGTATATTGAAAGATTTCTTGGACAAAGTTTTCAAAGAAGTTTCTGGGGAGAAAGTTCTGAAATTGATTTTTGCATTTCAACTCTGATTGGTAAATCATATTCATTGGATCATCAGGTTGTCTCTATCCATTAACTCTTGTTGTAAATTCATTTTTGAATTCTTGGTTGTTTGTAATTTTTTGTAAAGGATTCTTTAAGCATTTTCTAGAGTGGGTTTCTCTAGAGGGAATAGTAGAGAAGGGTTCTTTATGTCTTGATCATTAGGAATCTAATAGGGTTTTAGATTTCTGTTATTTATCTAGGTTTGAAAAAGAGTGATTGTTGTAAAGCTTGTAAGAACTGAAAATTTATAATAGTGGAACTCTAATCTAGTGTTTATTAGAAAAACTGGATGTAGCTTCTCTTAAGAAGTGAACCAGTATAAATTCTTGTGTTGTTTTCTATTCCTTCATCTCTTCTTGCTATCTTGATCCGTGGTTCTTGGTGATATCTACATTACTCAATAAGTTCTATTTTAAGCAATTGTTTTCTTGGGCTGAGTGATTTGATTGATTTGAAGCATTTTTGTTTTCAATTGTGATTAAGATCCTATAACTCTGATTTTCTAAAAGTTATTTAAAAGACCAAGTTTAAACCAATTCAACCCCCTCTTGGTTATTGTGTGTATTCCTATTATTTTTAGACTTGATCCTCTTTTAGCTCCCCCTATATCCAACAATCTCCCCCTTTTTGGCTTTGAACATGCCAAATACCAATAGAACATTTGTTAGCCTTTAAGTGCTTTGAGGGATGAATGGTAGGAGTCTTATACTTGATAACCTGAAATAAAATCATCCTTTTGCCAGAGCAAGTGTCAAGTATGCTTGCATAAACAGAAATCATTCCTTAAATTGCTCCCCCTGACTTAGGTAATTTTACATAAGGTTCAGAGCAATAAAAACAGAGCAATCATATTTTCATTCTATTTCTCCCCTTATTTGGCTTATCAAAGTAAAAAAAAAATAACCAAGTAAAAATTATAAGCAAGGAGGATATGAATCATAAACCAGAATATTATTCAGTATAGGAAAAGATACAGTACATAAATTTAAGCATCATAAAACATTGTATATTCATTATATTGCTCTCCCTATCTTAGGTAATTGAATATTAAATATAGATAAGAGCAATAAACAATACAGATTTTATCTATTTCCTAAGTTCATTTTTCTCCCCCTTAATATGTTCTTATACCATCTCCCTTTAATATATTCATATGTTCTTATTTTTCTCTCCTTTTAGGCTTATCAAAGTCAAAAACAATTAATTGATACATGAGATAAGCAAGGAAGGATATAAAGAGAAAAATATCCCTTGTAAATATCCCATTCCCAAAAGAGAAATTCGAAACAATTGGGATTTCAAAAAAATACATAAGATACACAAAATTAAACTCAAACAAGAAGGAATCAAATAAATTAAATTTTCTGATTTTTTCATTTTTTAAAAATAAATAAATAAAGAGAACAGAAATTGCACCTAAATTGATAAAAATCTTTTGAATTACTCTCCGTATTCAAGCATTGATTACCACATGATGACTATCAAGGCATGAATGCTTGGATTGGATTGTTTCCAGAGGCCAAATTACAGACACCAATGAAATAGATAGTAGAACTTACATATAACAGGTGGGGAAGAGTAGAAGATGGTAATGAATAACGTAACGATCCTAATTGGAAGGATAAGTTAAGGAGGATTCGCCACAAAGGAAAGCTTCCTTGATAAGAATCAATTTGGGTTCAACCAAGAACCAAGAAGAGGCTAAGCTCTCAATTCAAACAAATGCTTAATTTTTGTTCAATCAAAAGTTCTTCAAAAATAGCAATGTCTGAGTACTTATAGAGTTAAGCCTCTAATAAAACCTAAAAATGCATATTGTTGACCTATTTTTGTCCACATTGAGGCTCATTACACAAATAAGAAATTATTAAATTATGACAATAGAAAAATTATGAAAATTATAAAAACTAGGAAAATTATGAAGGCTACGAAAGAAACTCCGCTAAGCACAATATTTGTGTTAAGCGAGATCTCCTACAATCTTCAAGGTGCTCCAATTCAGCTCCTTGTGTCTTCCTCCATCCTTGCCATTGTTGAATAGTCCAGCCATGATTCTCTTGGTCATCTCTTTTTGTAAACGCTTAGTTTTGGACCTTGTCATTCGAACCTTCAATTCATGGAGTACTTCTAGAACTTCATGTTCTATCATCCTCTATCAGACACCTATTGTTGCTCATTTGCTCCTATTGGATATAGGGGGAGCAACAAGAAGAATGAAGCCTTTAACTTAGAAGTATTTTGAGCTTTTCACATGCCTTGAAGATTGAAATCCAAATCCAAGTGTATAAGAAGCAAATCTGTTGATCCTTGCATTTGCATACATATAGTCATTTATATGCTTAAGAGTTTTTAACAAAGAATCAAAGCTATTTAGAAAAAGATCTAAATGGGTAAAGCTTTTGGAAAAATGTTATTTCACTGTGTTGATCGATTACCCATAAAGATTAATCGATTATATTGTTCATGTTTGAAACTGGAAAAGCTTTGATAAACATTTTAATCGATTACATTATGGATTAATCGATTATATAGCTTATGTTTACAACTAGAAAAGCTTTAATGTATATATTAATTGATTACGCATTTCTTGTAATCGATTACATAGTATAAATCAAGTATAATACATTTCTGCTTTAATCGATTACCGTTTATCATAATCGATTACATAAACTATCTTGAAAATCTTGTTTTCACTAAATTAATCGATTACCATCATTTGTAATCGATTACATAGGCTATTTGAAAAAGCATGCCTTGCTGCCTTAATCGATTACCATAACTTGTAATCGATTAATCAGGTTATTTTCTAAATATAAGATTTTCTGCTTTAATTGATTACAGCTCGGTTTAATCGATTATTTTGCTCGTTAATGAAACCCAGAATGTGCCTTGAACACTTTAATCGATTAAGTGATAATTTAATTGATTACATATGCGTTTTAATCGATTATTAGGTGCGTGTAATTGATTACTGGTTGTTACAAAGGTTTGTTATAAATAGAGGGAAGGCTTGGCTTGTTTTGTAACTTGAACACTTCATATTTTCTGAGCATACACAAGCCTTCTAAGAGTTTGAAAGTGAATTTCTGGGTTTACTAACTTCTTGTCCCACTGTTTAATCTTCATGAGCCATTGAATGATTTTTGGGCAAGAAACTTCAAGAGTTTAAAAGGAGAGCATGTTCTGAAATTTTTTTTCTGGATTCATCCTTGATTGGTAATACATTTGCATACATATTCAATGGATCATCAGGTTGCTTCTCTCCTTAATCTCTGAATGTAATTTCGTTTTTACAATTTCTGTTATTTGAGACTATTGTAAGTGGGTTCTTGAAGCTTTGGCTAGAGTAGTGTTCTCTGGTTCTTGTTCTTTAGGAGTCTAATAGGATTTTAGATTTCTATTCTTTATCTAGTGTTGATAAAGAGATGTTGCTGTAAACCTTGTAAGAACAGAAATTTATAACAGTGGAACTCTAATCTAGTGTTGATTAAAAGAAACTGGATATAGCTTCTGTTGTGAAGTGAACCAGTATAAATTGCTTGTGTTGGTTTTTCTTTATCTCTATCTTTACAAGTCATCTTGTTCATTTGATCTTGTTTTCATTATCATTACCTAACAAGTTCTATTTTGAGTTATTAGTTTCTTGAACTGAGTTGGTTGATTGTATAAGAAGCATTATTGGTTTTAAAAGTGATAAAGATCCTTAACTCTGATTTGATAAATAGTTTTAAAAGATCAAATTTAAACCAATTCACCCCTCTTTTGGTTATTGTGGATATTCCTATTGTTTTCAGCTCCCACAAACTAAGGTTTGCGATCATCACAGGTACCAATCGCATTATACAAAATTTCAAGGGTGAGTTTATTATACAATATCAACAAACACCAGATGACAATGATTAGTAAGAAAACAATAAAAATAACCACAATCATAGTCAATAATTCATCAGTTCAACATACACTTAACAAAATAGTCATCAAGTTTTTCCACAATTCAAATCAATTATGCTCAGAATGGTGCATGCACTTGACTCAACTCTCAAATGCAATGTGGTATCGTTCGTCAGGAAATAGCCTAAGTGTGTCCACATGACACACTTAAGAAAACAAGGCAGCATTTGTAAAGGTCACCCTGTTGTTCACAGGAAACCCCCCATGTTGATCAACATGAGTCTCAAGGGAGCTTCAAACCGAGTGATATGCCCAAAGTACCAACATTTTTCCTCATGAAAGACCACAGATACGTACTGACAAATTTTATACTATTTTCATGCAATTATGAAGTATGAAACATGGGCACCATCAATGCACTAACTGTAGATAGTAAAAAATTCTAACCAATCCCATTCCCTCTCCAGGGAGCTTGAAATTATTAAACAAATCCCCTTCCCACTTCAAGGATATCCAAAAGGTCACTACACCCCCTATATACATATACAACATACATTCATCACGATGACATCATTTCATTTCAATGTCATCATCAACATCAATATCATTTAATCTCAATGTCATCATCAACATCAATATCATCTCCTCTTAATGTCATCATCAACATCAACATTTTCTTATTTCTATATCATCAACATCAACATCATCTCAAGCTATTGCATTTCACATATGTACATATAAATTCATTCATAGGATTCACATTTCCCAGGTCTTCAGAAAACACAAATCTCTTGCAATAACAATCCATAATACCACGAGACTGATATTTTAGGAAAATTCTAATTTAAAGAGGAGAACTATGGTATACAAAACAAACTCTTTGTTAGACTATTAGCAAGCGTACCAATGTCTTCACAGGTTACAAATTTTATAAAAGAGATCGTCAAGGCGAGTTGTACTCACCCAGGCGAGTTGGTTACTTCAGGCTGAAGTAATGTCACTCGCCCAAGCGAGTTATACTCACCCAAGCAAGTTGGTTCCTTCAAGCTAAAGTAATATCACTAGCTCAGGCAAGTTTGAATGCTAGCCTGGGTGAGTGGCACTTTGAAATTATTCAAAAATGACCCTTTTGCCATTCATCTTGGTTTGGTTTCTGAATCCAACAAATGACCGTCAAACCATAAGAAATTGTGGATGAATCAAGTGATAAGTGTACAAAATATAAAACAACTAGAATTAAGGGAAATTTATAAGAAAACTACTAAAATCAAGATATCAGTGTCCTCAAGCAAAGTATAGAAATAACTATAATATGACGCTTATCAACTCCCCCAACCTAGAAATTTGTGTGTCCTCAAGCAAAGTATAGAAATAAAACTATCAATAATAAAAGTATAAGTATAAAATAGAAACACTGTAATACTTCTACACCAAAAACTATGAACATGATTTGTAAAGAATCAACCTCCAAAGTGATCAGAACAACATTTTCAAACACTCAATAATGAGAAATGAAAACACAAAAGATGAAATTCACATAACCAAATGAGATTAAAATTAATTCGTATTTTGTTTCTAAAGAACATCAGAGAAATACTTAATTCACTCAAATAGAGGAAAACCTCTCAAAGGTGTATAATTTTCACACAGACACGTGTTTCATCTCAATGCCAACACCGATACGTAATAAATCAATTTCATAATTCATTTCCCATCAAATCAAAGTTAAATACATAATCATCATGGATCATTAGGAATTTTAGGGTTTGGCCTAGCTTGAAAGAAATCTTGGTTTTTCTGGATATTCAAAAATAACTTGAGAATAGGAAAGCAAACATATAAACAAGTTAGCAACTCATATGAATCATTACTTCCTATCTTTTTCCTTTTCTACCAAGTCATCCATACTTCCTATACCAACATCCCAACTTATAAAATTTACAGTAATTCTATACAGTTTAGAACATAATGTACATAATTTATACATTTATTTATTCACAAAGAACTTGTTTCCCTTTTCTTTTTCTTTTTTCTTTTCTTTCTTCTTTTCTTTTCTATACAATATTTAACTTACATGAATAACCACATTTAAAAACAAAGTATTTTACATCACATTAGCCACCAAATGATAGAAAACCCTAGCAAAACACCTTTACTCTCCTAACCTAAGGTAAGGTAGGAAACTTTTATCCTAGGTTAGTGTTCCAACAAAATATCAAGTGTTTGGCTCAAAGGGCTTGCAAATGATAAAACAGTATACATTGGGATAGCTTTTTGGCCAATGGCATCAAATGTACAAGAAAGAAAGAAAGATTTCCTAAATCATATTCATGCATCATATGTTATGACAATTAGAACTTCATGCAAAATCAACTATAGAACATATCAGTGAGGACACTCAATGTAAAATATGTAGTCCACACAGTCACTAAAGCTTAAGGCATGTTTCCATGTTCAAATCAAACCAGTGTTTCAAAAGTTGTTCTTTATCAATCCATCCAAAAACATCTGAATTCATTTGGTATTTGGGAAAGCATTCATTGTTTTTCATTCTCATTGTTTCAGAAAATCACTTCATTGTGTTCTGATCCAATTCCAAAGCAAGTTTCAAAATCACCAGTTGTTGATTCTTTCCAAAACATGTTATGTCCAAGAAATATTTTATGTTTAAGTCCCAAAAGAGCTATATATATTCTACAACTATGCTAACAGAACAAAATTATTCACCAATGTGTACTACTAAAATGAGGGAAACCTCTATGTACACATCAAAGTGCACGCATAAACCAGTCAAAATCACAAAATCGGTAAATATCCAAGAAAAATCCAAAATAGTAAATAAGGCAATAAAGTACTAAAGTTTGAACTACAAAGCAATAAATAAACATAAAGACAAATTCACGAATTTTTGACGATCGTGGTTGAGGATCTCAGTCTCCTCCAATGTAATAATCAATAGGATTTATCATGTCTTCATCCTCATCCGCTCTTCCTCCTCCCGAAAAATAGGTTTGTCCGCAGTCCATGCAATGGTAGCTCTAACAAAACAAATTATTCATTCAAAAACATAATTCTCCAATAAAGACTCAAAAGTAAATTTCAAAAATATGATTAAGAAACATAAGAATAAAATTCAAATAACACAAATTAAAACAAAGTTTAGAAATATTGGGTTGCCTCCCAAAAGCGCTTCTTTAATGTCTTTTAAGTTGGATGATTGAGCATTTTTAGTTTAGTATTTTTATGTTCTTCTTAGATCATTTTATTTCTCTTGGACTCTTACTTTCTTAGTGTAACTCGGTTTTTGTCTTAGGCAAATAATTGGGCTTAATTAGTAATTGTTGCTTATTTTCAGATTTTGCGCTTATTTGACCTATCTTATTTATGCAACACCTAGATGATTCTTTAGAACACCAAATGGAGCATATAAGTATTCCCTAGAAAGCAAAGGAAAAGAGCTATAATTTTGTCACAGATAAGCATGGGCAAGTGCTTCCGGTTGGAGGGTCATTTTAGGCTTGGAAGTCAGAACCTCTGCACTTGAGCTTTGGACTGTGAGATTGGGCTTTGATTTGTGTAATTAGCTTAATTAGTTAGATTAGATGGGCCTAATTAGGGCCGGACCCATCCTTTCCTACTGATTCAGACACTATATATTAGTGTAGTTAGTTACTTCATTGTTTTTCTTATTTTCAATTTTGTTCTTCTATTTTCTTATACAAAATTCATGGCTCTTCCACTGATGATGATCATAGAAGGCTAAACAATCAATCAATCTAAGGATCCAGTCCAAGCAAGGAGAATTTGAGTTCTGGTTTGATATTTCAATTTTTGTTTGAATGTTCATCTTCTTCTTCAATCCTATTTTCAATTTTCATGACTATGAATGTGTTTAGGATTGAAAATGGATTAGGTTATGGATTCATTTCCTAACTTTGAACTTTAATCATATATTGTTTGGATGATATTTTAATCTGATTTGTGATTTTAATTGATTTAAGAGTTAATTCAATTGAACTACTTCTAATGATATTGACTAAATTTTCACAATATGATTATTATTCTAAGAGCTATGATAATTTGAATTGTTTGGTTTGGTGAATTGGATTGATATTCTTGAATCTTTTTTACAACATATTTCATCAATTCTTTTAGTTTCTGCACTTTTCTGCGATTCTTGTTTATGTTTCTGCAAGTTTTGTTCATTGTCTACAAACCATTCGATAAAATTCCCCTGTTGTTTATAAGTTGATTAAGTTATGAACCAAATTGAATTGTATCTCACAGTCGACCTAGGTTATTCATGTGCTATAGAATTATCCTAGTTTTATTTGTTTTGTAGCGATTCGACAGTCATTATCAAAACTGGCGTCGTTGTCGGGGATACGATTCATTGTGTGTCAATCTTAATCTACTCATAATTAGATAGTAGTATAAGTAAAATTGATATTAATATAGTAGTTTCGCATTTTTCTATTGGAAAAAGAAAAAAATTACATCTATTGCCCATTTTGTTGCATGTTGTGCAGAGAAAAAAAAAACTACATATGTTGCACATTTTGCATTTTGCATATTCTGCATATTCTCCATTTTGTTGCATTCTGTTGCATGTTGTGCATTGACCTTTTTCATACCACTGACTTTTTGATATATTGCATTGGTGTTGTTAATGTTGTATGTAGTGTGTGTGAATTAGTAGTGTAGAACAAAGTAAAAAGAGTGAAAAACATAGTAGTAGTGGAGAATAGTAGTGTAATTTTATTGTATTTTGTGTCGCATAAGTGATTTGTCTTGTGGAGTTTGGCTGGACAACTTGGTGTCCAAAGTTTACCCCATATTCTCAGTAGAAATAATGCCTTCGGGGTTTGGTTTAGGTCAAAATTTGAAAATTCAGCCTCTAACTAGGAGTTTTAGCCACAAGGGCATTTTGGTCATTTCACATACGATTAGCTCAGAATGAGATGAAAATTTACTACAATTAGAAAACATTCATACATCATGGTGCCTATGTGAGGGACAAACACGAGCATTCGGGGTCTTTTTTGCCAAATTCGAGATCTAGATCACTTTTGGATTTTTTTTTTCTATTTTCATGAATTTTAAAAATCACCAAAAAAATTACCAAAAATCAAGAATGATTTTTAGACATTTATTGTAGTGTTTTTGAATTTTCTAAAAATTTTTTGGGGAAGTTTTCCATTTTTTGTATTATTTCAACAAATATTGTTAATAGTGTGGCTAAGGACTAGTTATACCTTCAACCAGATTCTATCAACACTTGGATAGATGTGAAGAGAATATTTTTAGAGAAATTTTTCCCTGCATCTAGAACAACATCCATCTGAAAAGAAATATGTGGTATAAGGCAACTACCTGGAGAGACCTAGGAGAAGGCTCAGCCATGTTGATGGTCCTGAGCGAGTTTGATGAAGTTTTTGATCCGAGGCTTGAAGATGCTTTGGATGGAAAACGGAAGGCACCATGATCATCCACCGTGTGTTTTAATTTCGAAAATGCATGATTTATATTTTGATTTTCAAATTTTGAATTTCAAAGTTTGAATTTGAAATTTTGAATTTGAAATTTGAAATTTTGAATTTTGAAATCGTGACTAGTATGCATGGTTATTATTAGACGCGGTCACTCACCGACTAGTATGCATGATAAGACAAGCTGTTTAAAATGAACTATATGATAATTAGTCTGTATCTCTAATTATGCATGCAAGATAAAATAAATAATTAAAGATGAGACCGAAAATGAACCCTCAAATAAAATTATCTAGCATGTTTTGATTGCCTCTCATCGCAATGGCACTCAAATCCCCTCTACATGGTAGTGCTCTCTAGCTCAACTAAGACCTATCATTTCGTTGGGTGACGGTGTTATTCGAAGTGTACGACACTTAGGATGATGGTTTGTGCTAGAATAGGTGTATAGGCTGGAGGCTCAACCGGGTCTATGCATCTAGGGCAATGTGGCCAGGTTGTTACATAGTGATGTGAAACTAAGTGACAAAGAGTTGTCAACCTGATGATCTAAGAGAAGATATAGAGATGTTGTTGATAAGATCAACCCACTAGATAAGTTAGTTTTGCAGGCTCAGCCGGAGATTAATGAACTTAGCCGTTCTCTTAGCCCACTACGGATATCCTTATGAAGGATAACCCTAAATCAATTACCGAGGGTCATTGATTTTAGAGAAAAATAGTGGGTGGGCCATATACGTTTAAAAGTTTCTGTATTTGGTTATTAAATATCGTGAAATAATGATGTAAGTTTATTTTATTTTCAGCAATTGAGTTATGGCCGAAAATTATAACTTACGGTCAATTCTAGATGCTAACAAGTTAACTGGTCCAAACTTCACGGATCGGTATCGGGATGTAAAAATAGTTTTACGTTCTAAAAAGATAGCATATGCTCTGGATTCTCCTATTCATTTTGCCCCTGCTCAAGGACAAGATGGGTATGCCGAGTATGACTAGGGAGCACATAGACAGCACCTAGCGGACAATGAGCATGCAATATGCATATTGCTTGCATCTATGTCTGCGGAGCTTCAGCGTCATCATGAGCATATGGATACTCCCTCCATTATCTTGCATTTGCAAGAGCTTTATGATAAGCAAGGGAGGGCTGAGCGTTTTGAGACCTCTAAGAAACTGTTTGGTTGCAAGATGGTTTAGGGCACTGCGGTTGGATAGCACGTCCTCAAGATGATTGGGCTTATGGAGAAACTTGGTTCCCTAGGTTTTATCATGGACTATGAGCTAAGTGTTGACTTAGTCCTGCAATCCTTGCCACCTTCATTTAACGACTTTATGGTCAACTATCATATGAATAAGGTGGAGACAACACTCCCAGAGTTGTTGAATCTCCTGACCATTGTTGAGGGTGTTGTTAAGAAGAACAGGACCCAAGCTCTTTTGATTGGCGGGCTTAATAAGGCTAAGGGCAAGGGTAAGTCTGTAGAGACAAATAAGGGCAAGCCCAAAAAGAAGAAAGGCAGAGGCAAGGGTAAAGGAAAGGAGAAGTCTAAGGACAAGGCTAATGTTGTATGCTTCCATTGTCAGAAGGAAGGACATTGGAAGAGGAACTGCCCATTGTACCTTACGAGCCTTAAGGAAAGGAAGCATGGTGATGCTTCTACCAACGGTATGTTCACCATAGAAATAAATTTTTCAAATGTTGATTCAGCTTCATGGGCATTGGATACTGGCTGTGGTTCTTATATCTGCAATTTGTTGCAGGTACTAAAGAGTCCTAGGAAGCTGGGAAAGAATGAGGTCAATCTCTACATCGGGAATGGAGCAAGAGTTGCTGAACTAGCTATTGGGGATGTGGATCTTATGTTGCCTGCGAGCTTTTCTTTACATTTGAATAATTGTTTCTATGTTCTGTCTATTTTCCAAAACATTATTTCTATTTCTAGTTTGGAAAAATCGAGTTTTCACTTTATAATAAAGGATGGCAAGTTTTCCATCATTATGAATGATCTTGTTTATGCTTGCGCATCTAAGGTGAATGGATTATATGTTTTGGATTTAGATTTGAATAGTGACATTCTTAGCATTCAAGCAAAGAAGCCAAGATTAGGTAATCGATCCTATCTTTGGCATTGTAGGTTGGGACATATTAATGAGACAAGACTCTCTAGACTCCATCATGATGGTTATCTAGATTCCATGGATTTTGAATCCTTTGGACCTCGTGAGTCTTGTTTGGCTGGTAAAATGACGAAGACCAAGGTTAAGAAACTTGCAAGTCATAGATCCAATGAGTTATTAGAACTCATTCATTCTGATGTTTGTGGGCCCATGTCTACTCAGGCTAGAGGAGGATACTCCTATTTCATTACCTTTACTGATGATAAGTCAAGATTCGGATATGTGTATCTTATGAGACACAAATATAAGGCTTTTGAAAAGTTCAAAGAGTTTAGGGATGAAGTGGAGAAACAACTTGGCAAGATGATTAAAACACTTCGATCTGATCGCGGTGGGGAATATCTGAGTCTGGAGTTTCAAGATTATCTAAGAGAGAATGGGATTCTCTCACAATTGACAGCTCCTTACACACTACATCAAAATGGTGTGTCTGAAAGGAGGAATCGAACCTTGCTAAACATGGTACGGTCTATGATGAGTGGTACTAAGCTCCCAAAATCGTTTTGGGGATTCGCCTTACATACAACACTACATCTTCTTAATAGGGTTTCATCGAAATTTATTCTGACTACTCCGTATCAGATATTGAGGGGCCGGAAGCCTAACTGGAGTTATCTCAAGGTGTGGGGCTGTCCATCTTATGTCAAGACCCTAGCACCTGAAAAGTTAGGGGCTAGGAACACCTTGTTCTACTTTCTAGGTTATCCCAAAGAAACTAAGGGGTATTACTTTTACTACCCTGAGGACCAAAGAGTCATTGTGTCCAAGAATGCTACTTTTCTTGAGGAGGATCTACTTTCTCAAGAAGATAGTGGGAGTAAGGTAGAACTTGAAGAAATTCAAGACCTATAAGGACAAATAGCGAAGCCCGAATCTGTTGATCAGGCGATGCCTCAAGTAGACTTAATAGATACCCAGCCACGTAGGAGTGCTAGGGTTAGTCATCCACCTAAGAGGTACGGACTTGTGATTGATAATCAGCAGACCGTTGAGGATGACAAGCCTACTTCCTACACTGAGGCAGTCAAGGATGTTGACTCCTCAGAATGGCTAAAAGCCATGCAGTTTGAAATAGATTTGATGCATTAGAACAAGGTATGGACCTTGGTTCCACCACCTGAGGGAATAGTTCCTATTGGGTGCAAGTGGGTCTTCAAGAGGAAGACTGATGCTGATAGCAACATCCAAACCTATAAAGCTAGGTTGGTTGCGAAGGGTTACCGCTGTCAAAGGCAAGGAATTGACTTTGAGGAGACCTTATTGCCTGTTGCTATTATCAAGTCTATAAGGATTATGCTAGCTATAGCAGCATATCATGATTATGAGGTTTGGCAGATGGATGTCAAAACTGCCTTCTTGAATGGTTTCTTGAAGGAGGAAGTGTATATGACACAACCTGAAGTTTTTGAGTCAAAAGGCCAAAAGCATATGGTATGAAAACTTCATAAGTCAATATATGGGCTTAAACAAGCTTCCAGGAGCTGGAATCTTCATTTTGATGAAGTTGTTAAGGGTAACGGATTTATCAAGAATAAAGATGAACCATGTGTCTACAAGATGGTTAGTAGGAGCGCTATTGTTTTCCTTTTGCTATATGTAGATGACATATTGCTCATTGGAAATGACATTCCCATGTTATAGTCCACGAAGATTTGGTTGTCAGAGAACTTCACCATGAAGGATATGGGAGAGGCAGCCTATATATACTAGGTATTAAGATCTATAGAGATAGATCCAAGAGGTTGTTGGGATTATCCTAATCCACGTATATAGATAAAATGCTAAAGAGGTTTAGCATGGATGGATCGAAAAGGGGTTTTCTTCCTGTCAATCATGGCATTCATTTCTCTAAAGCTATGTGTCCTAAGACACCAGCCGAAAGGGAACGCATGGAGAGAATTCCATATGCATCAGAACAAAATCCTGTCAGTCATGGCATTCATTTCTCATTTGAATTTTGTAATTTGAATTTGAATTCAAATTCAAAATTCAAAATTCAAAATTTCAAATTTCAAATTCCAAATTTAAATTTCGAATTTGCCCAAAACTTATTTTGGTCAAGTCAACTCCTTGACTTACTAGGATTCATGGCCCAAGGCCCATCGGGCCTGTCAACACATTTGGGCCTGTTAGTGGAGAAACCAATTTCACCACTAATGCCCCAAATAGGACACATGATTCAGGTGGGCTTGAAGTTCAACTCTAACCCAATTTAACTCGTAGTCTTGATAAAGCCCAATAACTAATTATTGGCCCAAACTCACTATAACTTGCAACAAAGAATAACCTTTGTGTGTGACTTATTAGGCCCAATTAGTAACTGACAAATAAACTTGGACCAATTAAACTCTTTTAACGAGCCCAATTCATTTAATGACCACATAAGACACTAACAATGCTCTGCGGCCTAGAAATAATTGAGTTAATCAAGTGATCTACCTTTCTAATTTGGATAGTGTCTTCATCGTCATTCACATTTAGTCGAGAGCAAGGATAAAGTATCGTCTCTCTTTATTGACTAAATATAGGTTTTCACAGGAACTAGGAATCTTCTTCTATTGACTCTAAGACAGATTATGACTCCTCATGATCTCTTACTATACATAGATTCCCAAATCAATTAGAAGTCATCCAAACCCTACCAATCTTGTGAACGACTAATCCCTCATAAGGGATTGTGAGTCCTTTTGGCATGTTCATCTATACTCTTGTTTTCAAGTTATACCCAAGAGTACACTGTTCTCCCCATTTTCAGGCGGATAGAGTCGTACAGTCAAAGTATAACCCTTGGACACAGTATTCGATGACATTCTCAAGTCTAGGACGATTCGCATTACCAAACGATGAGAGACATTACAAATCGAATGATATTTTAAAGAATCCTTGTGGAGTTTCTCAGCGGGTCAGTTCAGTGACATTTGTTCCCTAACAGATCCACCCACGACATCAGCTAAGGTATCATCATGCCTGCATTCCATAAGGTCTCTACCTTGTATCTCTATACAAGTAGAAGATGTCGTGATAGTCTTATTGAGATCATCAATGCCCTTTCTTGATGAGTCAAGACTAGGAACTAGCTTTAGGCAATAGACATGTAGTGCCCTTGAATCCTCATGATCATGATCCCTATCATAGATCCTCGAGTGTACACTTGTTTTGTTCCTAGGGCCTTTATCTTTAAACGCATATTACTATAAATATAGGTGAGACATAAATATGATAAACATAAAGTTTGCTCTTATTAATCATGAAATAATAAATAGTACAAGGTGTTCAACTGATAAATCAGATTGTCTCTAGGACACCTACATACTAACATGAAGGTGATCCAATGGTTAGCGAGTCTGAGATTATAGTTTTACTAAAACAAATTTTTGGGTCAAACTTAAAATAACACATTTCCAACACAAATTAAACAAACTGTACATAGCCTAACATCCACACCAAGTAGTTGCACAAGGATAATTCACACAACACTTCAACTAATCCAATTTAATCAAATAATCAAATAATACAAGAAATATATCAAACATCTATTTTCAGTTATCGAAGTTTCGGGGTGTTACAACTCTCGCACCTTTTTTGAAATTTCTTCCCCGAAATTTACTTGACTCAAACAAGGTTGGATAGGCTTCTGACATTTGAGTCTCTAGTTCCCACATTGCGTCCTCTCCTGATGTACCTCCCTAGATCACCTTGACCAACAAAATTTTTTTCCCTCTGAAGTGATTTATTCTCCTATCCTCCATCCTCAAAGGCAATGTTACATATGTCAAGTTCTCCTTCACTTGAACGTCATCCAATTCGACCACATAAGATGGATCATGGATATATTTACGAGGTGTGAGTTTTTGGGATTTCAAGGCTCAACCAACCTCAGTCCACAGAATGACTCTTAAGAATACATGATCACCAACCTCGAATTCCAGGTCTTTCCTCCTTTTGTCTTGATAACTCTTCTGCATACTCTGAGCAGTCCTCAATCTCTCTTAGATCAACTTGACCTTCTAAGTGGTTTGTTGTACTACTTCAGGTCCTAAGGTGAGGTTCTCTTTGGATTCTAACCTGCACAAAGGTGTCCTACAACTTCTACCATACAGAGCTTCGTAAGGAGTCATGCCCATGGTAGAATGAAAACTATTGTTATAGGTGAACTCTATCAATGGAAAAAAACTCTCCCAACTCCCCTTTTGTTTTAATGCACATGCCCTCAAAAGGTCCTCCAACGACTGAATGGTCCGTTCAGTCTGACCATCAGTTTGAGGGTGATAGGCTCAACTTAGCCTAAGCTTGGTTCCCAACATTTTGTTCAGATCTCCCAAAACCTAGAGGAGAATCTAGAATCTCTATCAGACATTATGCTAGACGGCACACCATGTAATCTTACAATCTCACTAATATATAGGGAGGTCAACTTCTCTAAGGAAAACCTGATATTGATGGGCATAAAGTGAGCAGATTTGGTCAATCTGTCAACAATAACCTAGATAGAATCTAAACCTCTAGGGGTTCTAGGTAGCCCAATAACAAAATCCATGGATATATTGTCCAACTTCCACTGGGGTATCTCTAAGGGTTGCAACTTTCCTGAGGGGCTCTGATGTTCTATCTTAGCCTTCTCGCAGACTAAACATGCATACACAAATTCACTAACCTCTCACTTCATGTTTGGCCACCAAAACATCATCTTGAGATCCTAATACATCTTGGTAGAGGGTGGATTCTCAAGTTGCTCCTATGCCATTCCTCTAATATCATCTTCCTAAGCTTAGGTACATTGGGGACATAGATTCTATCTCAAAGGCTCAGGATTCCATCTGATCCCACATTGAAACTACTATCTCTCCCTAATGCTATGGCTTTTAACTGAGTTCTCAGAAAAGGATCAGACTTTTGGCTCTCTCTGATCTCTCCTAGTAACTCACTAGCAATTCTCAAAGCTTAGAGTCTTACATTATTAAGAGTAACCTCACACGCAAGGCTAAGGTCTCTAAACTATTCTAGGATATCCAACTCCCTAACCATCAGGGCTTATATATGTAGGGACATCCTACTCAGAATCAACCACTAATTCGCTTTGTCGGGATGATAGCTATGCTCAAAATCATAGTCCTTAAGAAACTCTAACCATCTCCTCTGACGCATGTTCAGCTCTTTCTGAATAAAGAGATACTTAAGGCTTTTATGATTGCTAAACACTTCAAACATGGAGTCGAACAGGTAATGCATCCACATCTTAAGAGCAAAAACTATAGTAGCTAACTCAAGATCATAGGTAGGATAATTCCTCTCATGAGTCTTGAGTTGCCTAGACTACATCTTGTAAACCCACCTTTGATGCATCACAATACACCTCAAAGGGTTCTCTTGGGTTAGGAAGTACTAACACAGGCGCAATCGTCAACTTTTCCTTAAGGGTTTCAAAATTATGATCACACTGAGCCACTGAGCATTCACACAAAAACTTGATCCTTACGAGTCAACTTTGTTAAAGGCAAGGCTAACTTAGAGAAACCTTCTATGAATCTCTGGTAATATCCCGTAAAACTTCTAATCTCAAAAACTGACTTAGGACTCTCCCACTTAAGAACAACTTCTATCTTAGAAGAATCTATAGCTATACCGCCTTGGGATATCACATGTCCTAGGAAACTAACTTTCTCTCACCAAAACTCACACTTAGACAACTTAGCATAAAGTTGTTGGTCCTTAAGGGTTTGTAGCACAATCCTCAAGTACTCTTCATACTCCTCTCTGGTTTTAGAGTATACCAAAATATCATCTATGAATACTACCACAAAATTATCGAGATAGGGGTGAAATATCCTATTCATGTAATCCATAAACACACCAAGGACATTAGCCACACCAAAGGGCATGTCTAGATACTCGTAGTGACCATAATGGGTCCTAAAGGCAGTCTTTGGAATATCCTCAAACTTCACATGTATTTTATGGTAACCAGACCTAAGGTCTATCTTGCTGAACACACAAGCTCCTACTAGCTGGTCCATAAGGTTGTCTATTCTAGGCAAACGGTACTTGTTCTTAATCGTCAACTTATTCAACTGACAATAATCTACACACAACCTCATGGTTCCATCTTTCTTCTTCACTAACAACACTGGTGCTCCCCATGGAGATACATTAGGTCTCAGAAACTGCTTATCCAACAATTCTTCTAACTGCATCTTAAGCTCGGTTAACTCTATAAGAAACATCCTATAAGGGCTATGGATATGGGTCCAGAACCAAGTACCAAGTCTATAGAAAACTCTCTCTCAGGTGGTAAACCAGACATATCCTCAAGAAATAGTTCACAAAACTCTCTAACAACACGGAGGTCACCTATAGAAACCCTTGTCTCTACTTCTAAGTTAGACAAGATCATGTACACTTAAGCATATTCTTTTAAAGATGTCATAACTTGGTTGGCAGAGATAAACATCCTATCCTTACTCACTTCAGAATTACCAAACACCATAATTTTACCAAAACAGTTTAATGAGACATGGTTGGAAGATAACCAATCCATACCTAGAATAACATTAATTTGGCTTAGAGGTAAATAAATAAGCTCAATCAAGAACTTTCTACCATAAATCTCTACAGGACAATTCAAACACAAATCATAAGTTAAAACAGAACCACTAGTTGAGGTCTCTACCACAAGATAATCACTCAAAGAAGACACATAAATCTTAAGTTTTCCACACATGAGCAAGATATAAACGAATAGGTCGCACTGGAATCGAATAACAAATGTAAGGTAATCCTACATATGAAACATTTACCTTGGATTAGATCTTTGGATTTCGAAGCTTCAACACCATTAAGAGTAAAGACTCTTCCTGTTGCCCTTGGCCCTCTAGTTTGGTCATTCAAACTCCCACCATTTTGCTCCTTCTTGGGATGTGGACAGTCTCTCTAAATATGACCCTTATCTCTACAGTTGACACAGGTTATGTCTTTGTCCACACAATTTGAAGAAATGTGGCTTGGCTTACCACACTTGTAACAAACTATCTGAGTTGAGAAATTAGTGGGTTTGCTACCACTACCACAAGAATACCTCGTAAGATCGTCTTGTGATTGTTGGGGCAATTACCATATTGCTTAAGAGGGGTCGGGTATTGATGAATCACTATTTATCACTATTTATTCATCTTTCTGTACTCATTTTAATCCCTAACTTATGCTTAATCGTTTATATTTTGCATTGTTCTCATTTAGGACTTAATTAGACCGATAATTCAGATTTTAATTAATTTGGATTAATTTAAGTTTAATTATTCTAATTTTTATTTTCAGGGCAGATTGATAATTAAATGG
>PYAF01003094.1:2736-14719 GCA_007407185.1 Glycine tomentella
GTCGAAGGAGGCTTGGCACGGACGAGCTACCTTGGGGAAAGTGATTCCCTGGTGTTTCTTGACTTCACAGAGGTAAGAAACTCGAACTTTAGCCGTTGGCTCTGTGTTTGGGTTTTGGTTGGATTTTGAGCACTTTGAGAGCTGTTTTGGAGATGTTAGAGCCGTTATTAGGCTTGGACCCTGTAGAGAGTTGTGTTCAGGGGGTTGTTCTGATGAAGTTAGAGCCTTGAGTCATCATTGTTGATGAAGTTTGATTTTGGCTCTGAGTTTATGTATGAGTAGAGAAAAGACTGGTTATTTGGCTATTATGAACCTTAGAGCAGTTGATAAAGTTGCTCATAGGATAGTATAGATGTTGTTTATGAGCTGAATAGGTTATAATGAGAAGCTTGAAATTGATATGGCTA
The DNA here is from genome assembly GCA_007407185.1 of Glycine tomentella. Lineage (NCBI taxonomy): Eukaryota > Viridiplantae > Streptophyta > Magnoliopsida > Fabales > Fabaceae > Glycine > Glycine tomentella. Next base: position 3,144 of record PYAF01003094.1, read on the forward strand.
AAGCAAGGATATGCTTTGTATTAGCCTGAATAGAGTCTTAGAAGAGGCTCTGAAGCCTTGGTTAGGTTGAGAGGGATCCTGTTGAGGGTCTGGAAATCACTTATGAAGTGATTGGTTCTGTGTCATATGGAAAGGATTGTAGTTCCTTTCGTTCTAACGGCTTAGAACCATTATTGATAAGTTATGTGTTTGCTCTTATGTAGGACGTGAGCTTGATAGTTCTGGTGGTGGTGATCACGAGGTCGGGAGAGCCGGTGTTTTGCCTAGAGCAGGTAAGCTGTTGGTTCTTGTATGTGTGTCCTTTACTGTGTTCCACCATGCTCTAGAGGGAGTGATGGTTCTGATGTGAGCAAATGCGTGGATATGGAAATTATATGTTAAGGTGATTGATTATTGAATTGAATGTTGTACCCTGTGATAGGGATTGATGTGTATTGATATGAAAAGCCTGAAATGTAATCTGAACCTTGTGATGGAAGACTGATGTTTATGGCTATGAATTGTCTGGCTTATGATATATGTGTGGTGAACTATTAGAATTGAATGTGAATTCTGCGAATGAATGGAATTCTATGGTAGTAGGATAGATGACTTGAAATTGAGAAAGACCTGTTGTGAGATGTTCCTGTGATATAGATGTAGCCTCCCGAATGGAGATGTTCCTATATACATAGAGGTAGCCTCCTCAGGCAATTGTGTGGATAGATTATGAGATGTGCCTATGATATAGAGGTAGCCTCTTGAGTAGAGATGTTCCTATATACATAGATGTAGCCTCATTAGAAAGAGATGTACTTGTTATATAGAGGTAGCCTCCTATGTGGAGATGTTCCTATATATACAGATGTAGCCTCAGATAGATATATTGAGATCCAGGCATGAGATGTTCCTAGTATATAGAAGTAGCCTCCTATGTGGAGATGTTCCTATATACATAGATGTAGCCTCTGTAGGATAGTGATGTATGCTATGATTGGCTATAGGCCGTGTGTATATCACCTGATTATCAACAGGTGGATGTGATTTGATGAAAGATAACGATTAAAGAAGGGGATTGAGATTCCTGAATGCATAGTGGATGTTTGTGTGATTTCCCTGAAATAGAATCTGAGAATATGTCTGAAAGTGAACCAGGGGAAGGAAACACCTTCAAGGGCCCTGAGTTTACTGAGATTTTATATCTGACCCTTTTGTGGAACTTATGTTTTGCAGGTGAATCTTCAGGAGGAGCAGATAGATCCCAAGGCAAGAAGCCTGTGCAGGGATAGTTTCTATTTGTAAACCTTAGGCATAGATGATATGAGCATGTGGCTCTGATGTTTTGCATACTGCCTTTGGTTTAGTTTTGTACCCTGAGAGGGATGTATGTACAGTTTTGTACGTAAACAGAGACTTTTATGTGTATTCACCATATTATAATGTATAGTGGTTATGTCAGTGACATTTGATAACGTCACTCTTATATTATGCTTCCAAACTGCTTAAACCTTGATGATTATAGTTAATGATAGTGATTAAGGCAGGTTAATGACCCTGGTTTTGTACGGGGCGTTACAACTTTAATCCTTTAACTCCTCTTGATTTATTGCCTTTGCCTAACACTTCTTCTTTGATTAATCATGATGCTTTGTCTAAAGCTTCTTATGCGAAGAAATTGTATGAACAAGTGAAGGCCTATGTGGAGAGGAAAATGGAACAAAATGCTAAACAAGCCATTAAGCATAAGTGGAAGGATAAATTCCCTCTAGAGAGTCTTGAGTTGCAAAGTGAGTATGGTGTGAATACTACTTTCAATGTATGTGATCTTTCTTTGTGTGAAGTAGGTACAAGTGAGGATGTAAACTTGAGGGCAAGTTTCTCTCAAGAAGGAGGGGATGATGGAGGATCAATGCAAGCTAAAGAGCTAGGACTCAAGCACTTCAAGATCATATCCAATCTAACTTGTGTCTCTTGGAAAAGCAAGAAGAAGCCCACAAAAGTAGTAGAAACACAAAAGGAGTGTTGTCTGTTTTAACAGATTAAAAGCATCTTGTAACAGATTAAAACATCTTTTGATATCTGTAATAGATTAAAAGCATCCTGTAATCGATTAAATCAGCCTGAAAAATGTAAATATCTCTATTTTAATCGATTACATGTCGAATTAATCAATTATTTTGTTCATATATCAGTTTCCAGGAAGGATAAGAGCAAAATAATCGATTACCAAACCAAGTAATTGATTATTTAGGTTAAATAATCGATTACATGGACGAAATAATCGATTAAATCAGTAAACTATGTAGAAGTGCGAAACTTAGAAGCCAAGGGTTATTTTAAAGAAAGCTTGCACTTCAAGCTACATTTGGACTTCATTTCAATTTGCATTTGCATTACATTTAGTGTCATTAAGCTTGTTAATTCGTGGTATATATAAACCACTCAAAAACTGATGGTAAGGATCTTTTGGATGATTAATACAATTTCTAAATTGTGGTGAGAGTTTTCTCTCTTGTTCTTCTTCAAGAACTTCTTGTTTCTTATCAATGGCCTCCTAGCTATTGTGGTGATTCTTGCAAGACTTATTGGAATTCCTATTCCATGGTGTCATTCCAACTCATTCCTATTCTTCTTCCACAATCCATTTCTGAAATTAGAAAAACATAAACAGCCTCACTCAAGAGAAAATTTGAATGCTCTGTTTTGAAGTTCAATTGAAGATTGACTTCCATTGCAAGGAAGATTAGGGAAATGGTGTTAAGATTCAGATCATTATTACATCATCAATCTTGACTACGTTGACCCTGACGTCAGTTAGCTCCAGATTTCGGTAAGTACATTTGGCGTCCATCGTGGGGTCACGGTTAAACTTTCCCGCGGCTTCTTTTCACCAGTTGTTAGCACGCAGTTTGACCTCAGATGCGAGACACCTCTAGAGAGCTCCAATCCTCCCCAACAACCATGGTAGACAAGAACACTCTCCAACAACAACAAATAACGCATTGTGGAGATGGCGGAACCAGTTTAGGTGAAAGGGGTGAAGGGAAAAAGCAAGGAAGGAGGCGAGGAGGTTGCACAACAATGGAGTTAAATTGAGTTGCCTGTGTTCGCGGGGGAGGTTCCCGTAGGGTGGGAATCGCGAATAGAGAGGTATTTGAAAACAATGAGAATACACACAATAACCAAGAGGGGGGTGAATTGGTTTAAACTTGGCCTTTTTAAAATCTTTAGAAAATCAGAGTTAAAGGATCTTTATCACAAATAAACCAAGAATGCTTCAATCAATCAAATCATTCAGCCCAAGAAAACAATTACAAAAACACTACTAGTTGAGTAATAAAGAATTCACCAAGAACCATAAATTAAGATAACTTGAAAAGATTAAAAGAAAGTAATCAATACGAGAACTTATACTGGTTCACTTCTCAACAAGAGAAGCTACATCCAATTTCTTCTAATCAAAACTAGATTAGAGTTCCACTATTCACAAATTTTAGTTCTTACAAGCTTTACAACAATCACCCTTTATCAAACCTAGATGAAGAATATAAATCTAAAACCCTATTAGACTCCTAGGGATCAAGACATAGAGAACCCTTCTCTACTTTTTCCCTCTAGAGAAACCCACTCTAGAAAAACTTCAAGAGCCCTTGTAATAGTTACAAACAACCAAAAATTCAAAGATGAATTTACAAGCAAAGCTAATGGAGAGAAACAACCTGATGATCCACTGAATATGAGTTACCAAAAAGGATTGAAGTGAAAAGCAATTTCAGAACTTCTTCTCCAAAAAGTTTCTTTCTTGTCTTGCCCAAGAAATCTTTCAAAACACCATGAAGATTTGAATTTGTGGGTCAAACACTTTAGAACTCAAAGTAACCTTTCTCAATCTCAGAAGGCTTATGAAAACTTTTAGAATTTTGTAGAGTTGTAATGTGTATTTTTTTAGAAAAGCCTTAAGCTATTTATAAAAAATAGTTGTAACTGAATGTAATCAATTGAGTCGCCTAAGTAATCGATTAAATCTTCATGTATAATCGATTAAATACAAATGTAATCGATTAAAATGTTCTTCAATTTTCTGGAAAGGTTATAGGAACAAACTAATCGATTATTGTGACCTGTAATCGATTACTATAGGGATACATTGTTCCATAAATGAACTAAGTAACCGATTGCTGATAAATGGTAATCGATTAACACAATCATATCTTATTCTATGTTTGAACTAAGTAATCGATTACTGATAAATGGTAATCGATTAACACAGTCATGTCTTGTTCTATGTTTATGTTGAGTAATAGATTACTTAATGCTGGTAATCGATTATTTTGTTCTTCAAAGCTCAGGTAACAGATTACCAATGTATGGTAATCGATTAAAACAGTGAAAAAATAGTTTTTCAAAAAAGCTTAAAACAATGAGCACTTTGCTTTGATGCAATCATGAAATCTCAAACCTTTTCACAAACCATGTGCTTATGTAAAATCATGAATGCAAGTAAATGAATGATGTTAACGCAATGCAATTGATCATAGGATGATTCTCTCCTACATCAAGCAATTAAAAAATGCCTTGAATTGAATGACATGTACAAAGCTAAAACACTCATTCATCTTCAGCATGTATCTTGATCCACCTTCATGCTCCCCTTGTATTTAACAATCTCCCATTTTTTGGCTTTGATTATGCCAAACATCAATTGAACATGTTGAACCTTGGAGTTCTTTAAAAGGAGTTGGTTTTTAGGAGCTTGTACTTGATAATCTGAAAATGATGTCACCTTCTTGCCAAGACAAGTGTTAAGCATGCTTTGCATAAACATTTTACACTCATTCATAGGTATGCATATGCTCTCCCTATCTTATGTAATTGATCATTGATTAAGATAAAGAGCAACATATATATTTATTGCTTTGAAACTGAGTATGTGTGTGATTTATGTTTCCATAAAGCTATGTATATAAAACTATGTTTATTCAATATACGTTCTTTAAGACATGTTCTTTAAGAATTTTTCTCCCCCTTTTGGCTTATCAAAGACAAAAAAAATATTGATGAGCATGAGATAAGGAAAAGGGTAGTACAAAAAGTAACATAACAAAAAAACATATCAAAGGAAACAGAAAGAAAGTAGAAACACCATAAGCAAACAATTACATCCAGCTAATCTAGAGAAGGTTAGAATCTTTGAGAGCCATCCTAGTCTCTATATTCTCTAGCCTAGAAGTAATTTCTTCTAAAGAAGACTGTGTTGTTGGATATAGGGGGAGCATCATGAAGAATGGAAGAATTTGATTCAAGTATTGGTTTTGAGCTTTCAACATGCTTGGATGCCTTGACGTGTTGTAATTGATTCGAGTGTAAGAGAAAGACTAATTTGGTGATCCATGCTATTTATAATTTGGTTAAGGTTTTAATCTGATGAAAGGTTTTTGGAAAAATGCTATTTTTACTGGTTTAATCGATTACTTTACTGAGATAATTGATTATTATGTTCTTCGTTCAATCTGGAAAATCTTTATGAACATTGTAATCGATTACCCATCGGAATAAACGATTATTTGGCCTTTGTTTACAACAAAACAACTTTGTTAATGATTTTAATCGATTACTTAAGTGTTGTAATAGATTACATAGTTAACCATGAATTTTAAGCCTTGCTGTGATAGTCGATTACCACACATTGTAATCGATTACTTAGGCTATTTGAGAAAAATCACTTCCTTGTCTTAATTGATTAGCAAAGCTTGTAATTGATTACACGTTCACTTTGAAAATATAAGTCTTCTGCTTTAATCGATTAACAAATCTTGTAATTGATTAAAAAGCTTATGTGATCGATTAAAATAACCATCTAATCGATTAAACCGTTCAAGAATGTTTCTGGGTTTTTCCAACGAGCAAAATAATTGATTATCCCGAGTTGTAATTGATTAAAATAGAAGTCTCAGGATTTAAAAAATGCACTAAGTAAAATCGATTACAGTTAGTTACAAATTCTGTTATAAATAGGAGTGAAGGCTTAGCTTGTTTAACAACTTGACCATTCGTATTTTTGAGTATACACAAGCCTTCTAAGCAATTCCTAAGTGATTTTCTCAGTGTTTTTACTTCTTGCTTCATTCAAAACATCAATGGGTCTTTGAATTGTTCTTGAGCAAGATTCTTTTCAAGATTAAGGAAAAACATGTTCTTATCTAGTTTGATATTCAACTTGATTTGGTAATTCATGTGCATTTCATTCATTGGATCATCAGGTTGTCTCTCTCCTTAATCTCTGTGTGTAAATTTGATTCTGAATTTATGTGTAAGATTGCTATTGTAAAGTGGGTTCTTGCTTGTATCTAGAGAAAGGTTCTCTAGTGTAAAAAAATAGAGTAGTGTTCTCTGGTTCTTTATCTCTTAGAATCTAATAGTGTTTTAGATTTCTATTCTTTATCTAGGGTTGATAAAGGAAGATGTTGTAAAAGCTTGTAAGAACAAAAATTTTATAATAGTGGAACTCTAATCTAGTGTTGATTAGAAGAAACTGGATGTAGCTTCTCATAAGTGCCACATTTCAGTAAAACTAGGATTACAATATTGCACTTATCCGTTATTTTAATTGAATTAATCACAAGATAACCCTAAAAACCTAGTCAAATGATGATTATGTAAAGGTAAGTCATGCTTTTTTGTTTCGAAAAGATTTCGTCCAATTAATTGGTTCAATTTTGCTAGGTTTGAAGGTTACGGAAGAATCAAGCTTGCGAAACTAAGAGCATGGGGTGGACTAAGCAAAGGAGGGGAAGTTTCAACAGCAAACCAAGCCCAAAAGACACCAAGGCCCATCAATTTCTTCACCATTAAGCTTCCAAGTCGCCCAGGCCACTCCAAGTTCCAAGAAACTGCCCTTAACTCGCCCAGGCGAGTGGAATTAGGCCATTTTAGGCGCCTGGGCGAGTGGTGTGAAGCAGGTGGCCAAAAACTATAAAAAGGGTCGGCCAGAAGAAGGAATGCACCATTCTTTCACTCATTTTCTCTCCCAGGCACTTGCTTGCTCTTGTTTTTTGTTTTTGTTGTTCCTAAGTGAGTGTAGAACTTAGGGAAGTGAGGTTGAGTGACTTTTGTAAGGAGATTCTGCCGAAGAGAGGGTCAATGACGAGCTTAGTCGGTGATTCTCTCAAGGAGATTCTGCCCATGTTCGCTTAAACTTCTCTAAGGATTGGACGTACTCTTCTTATCCCTATGGTTTTTTAATTATTTATGCATTGTTCTATTTCTTGTTTGTGATTTTATTCTGCACTTAATGCTTGATTCTAATTACCCGTTAGTTTCATGAAATTAACCCTAAAGGCGACTGGAAAGTAAATTTAGGGTTTGAACTGAATTTAATCACTCGTTATGTTACGTTGCTAGGAATAGGGCTTAATGTTTCGATCGCATTAAACACGTGATTAAGTTCTTAATGCTTGGGTATTTAATTAAATATGCGAGGGATCGATATTTAGTAAAATATCCATAGGACCGTAATTGCGAGGAATCGAATTAGGGTTACTTATACGTGTGCGGCAACAAGAATAGAACATGCATAGGTAAAATCAATTAAAAAGGGATAAGCAAGACGAAATCCAAACCTACATTCACTTGACTTGTATCCGTTTATTTATTTCATTTCCCGTAATCGTTTATTTATTTTCCGTTATCTTTGTTTTACATTTTTCGCAAACAAACAAATGAATCTTCGCCTTTTATCTGTATATAACTACTAAACTGTTAATTTTTAATCAACCGACGTAAACCCAAATCCATGTGGAGACGAACTTTTATAAATTCGAAACTTACTGCGATAACAACGGTACGCTTGCCGTGGTGAAAATCCTTAACAGCTTCAAGTTGTGAAGTGAACTAGTATAAATTGGTTGTGTCTTTGATTCTAATTCTCTATCTCTCATCTTATTCATTGTTCAACAAGTTTTGTTTTGATCTATTGATTTCTTGGGCTGAGATATTTGATTGAGTAAATTGAATTCTTGGTTTTGAAAGTGATAAAGATCTTGAAACTCTGATTTGATTTAGATTTTAAAATAGCAAGGTTTTAACCAATTCACCCCCCTTTTGGTTATTGTGAGTATTTCTATTATTTTCAATTGGCATCAAGAGCTGGTTCTTGAAAGTTATTCAAGATCACTATTTTTTCTTCAAAAAGAAAAATGAATACCTCATAAATAACCTTCAAAGAAGGTGCATCTCTAAACAGACCTCCTATGTTTGAAGGGGAGCACTTCAGTTTTTGGAAAAATAGAATGAAAATCTTTATTCAATCAAATGACCCAGGTGCTTGGAATGGTATAGAAAAGGGTCCTTTAATTCCAAAGAAAACTGTTGCCAATGAAGTGATTCCCAAAGAATGGGATGAGATGATAGATGCTGAAGAAAAGGTTGTCCAATATGATTTTAAAGCTAAAAATATGATTACCTCTGCACTTTCTTTTGAAGAATTTTTTAGAACAGTGAGATGCACAAGTGCAAAAGAAATGTGGGAGATGTTGGAGATTACTCATAAAGGAACTGAAGAAGTTAGAAGATCAAGAAAGCATGCCTTGATCCATGAGTATGACATGTTCAAGATGAACACAATAGAAAGCATTTCTCAGCTACAAACAAGATTCACTCATATTGTCAATCATCTTTTGGGTCTTGGGAAGATCTTTGATATTGAAGAACTAAACATCAAGATCTCAAAGTGTCTCACAAGGCCTTGGCAACCAAAGGTGACAACAATAAAGGAATCTAAAGATCTATCAAAGATGTCCATGGCTGCACTATTTGGTAAGCTGCTTAAATATGAGCTTGAAATGTCTCAACTAACTTGTGCTGAAGATGCAGAAAGGAAAAGTAAAAGCATTGCACTAAAAACTGCAACATCAGAAGCTGAAAAAGAGGAAGATTAAAGTGAAGAGGATGAAGAGGACAATATGAACTTAGTTGTCAAGAAGTTTAGCAAGTTCTTGAGGAAAAACAAGAACAAAAGGTTCACAAAGAACAACAAGAACAACAACAACAACAACAACAACAAGATTGACAACAATTTTACTTGCTTTGAATGTGGAAAACCTGGCCACATCAAATCTGAATGCTCAATCTACTTGAAAAAGCAACAAGGGGACAACAAAATGAGGAAGGAAGGAAAATCTAAAAGAGCCTACATAGCTTGGGAAGATAACGAGTCAACAAACTCAGAATCTTCAAGTGAAAATGAAGAAGCAAACATGTGTCTCACCTCCACTATCAATGAAGAAGATGATGACCTATCAAGTGATGCAGATGAGGTAAATTCTGAACTGGAACAAGCTATTAATGCTTTCCAAGAAATGCATGAGGAAGCCCAAAAGCTTGCAAAATCCAATAACAAGCTCAAAGGAAATCTTAGATGGCATGTTGCAAAAATTACTGAATTGCAAACTGAAATTTGCAACTTCAAAGAAGAAAATGAAAAACTTGTTTCAAGTTACAAAATGAATGGATGTGTATGTGCTTCTTCTTCTACTAATGTTGATAAGTATAGTTTGCTACAAAAAGATTTTGATGATTACAAAAAGAGTCAAGGAGAAAAGTACATGTTACTTTTATTCAAAAACAGTGATTTAATTGATCTTTTGAGAAAGCTTTACAAAGGAAAATGCAACTTGGCTGAAATGTTAAGTGTATAAAAGTATGCTGGAGATACTTCTGGTTTGGGGTACAAACAAGGCTTAAAATCCTTTGGAAAACTGTATTTATGCCTCCAAAACAGAAGAATCAAAAGAAGTTCAAAAACTCAAAGATCAATCAAAATGCTTTCTTAAGAAAATCATCAAAATCTGTAACATGCAACTATTGTTTGGAAAAAGGACTTACATCATACAAATGCTATGCTAAGAGATTCTATGTGCCTAATGGAGATTGCATTTGGGTTCAAAAGAAAAAGAAAGCTGCTAACCCCTATGGACCCAACCTCAATTGGGTACCTTCCTTTAAAAATTGATTTGATTTTTGCAGGTATGTCTAAGAGCTAGATCCTCATTATGGTACCTTGATAGTGGATGCTCTAGACATATGACAGGTGACATGTCTATGCCTACAAATCTAACTGTTAAAGATGGAGGATATGTCACTTATGGGAATAATAACAAAGGAAAGATCATTGGAGAAGGCAACATTGGAGATAGCTTCAAAACCAAGATGAAAAATGTTCTTTATGTAGAAGGTTTGAAGCATAATCTCTTAAGCATAAGTCAACTCTGTGATAAAGGACTCAAAGTCTCATTCAATGAGAATTGCTGCATGATTTGTGATGGACAAAGTGGTGAAGTGATTCACATAGGTAAAAGGAAAGGTAACATTTATTTACTTTCAATTGATCATGCATTCTTTCACAACACTTCTTGTCTAATAAGCAAGATTGATGAATCTTGGCTATGGCATAGAAGGGCAAGTCACATTAACATGCATCATATGAACAAGCTAATTAAAAAGGATTTAGTAATTGGTTTACCCAAACTCAAGTTTGAAAAGGACAAACTTTGTGAAGCCTGTCAAAAGGGGAAACAAACTAAAAATTCTTTTCAAAGTAAAAACATTGTTTCCATGATATGTGCCTAGCACATGAGGTTTCCAAGCGCAATTAGATCATTAAATGAATCGTTTTATCTGATAAATAGCTTCCAATTGGTGTGAATACACCTTATGTGCTTCGATGAGGTGTTTTGGTCAAGATTGGATGATTAGCAGGTGAATTAGCAAGGAATTATGCAGAGAAGAAGGTCTGGCGCCATCAAGCCTATGTACAATCGAGGGTACATAGGGTAGTTCTGAATGATGGCGCCATCAGCGCCAGTCCCGCGCCTGGAGCACCACCGTCTCTGGAGTATGGCACCTGGGGCGCTAGCATTTCTGCAGTTCAGCGCCTGGAGCGCCATTTTGACGCCCAGAGCGCCACAGTTTAGCCAACCAGCGCCTGGAACGCCATGACCGCGCCTGGGGCGCCATTATCTCTGGAAGTTGGCGCTTGGAGCGCTGTGCCCGCGCCAGGAGCGCCACAAGTCGCAGAAACTGCATAATGAGGGAAAAACAGAGATTTCACTGGCTACTCTATAAATAATGAAGCCTCAGCACTGAAGAGGAACTTTTGGGACGAAAATCATCACCAAAGGAAGAGAAAGAAGAGCTTGGGAGTTGATTCTAGGGTTTGGGTGTGAGGGGAAGAGGGTTCTTCCCTCTTCCCTTCCTCTTCTTCCTTGTACATATCATCAAGCATGCTTCTTTTTGTTGTACCAAGGCCATCCATGTTAGGTTTGGCTAGTTTCCTTTTGTAGTTAGGGCAAATACTCTATGTAAATCTCATTTGGAATGGATTGAATGTTATTGTTCATTAATGCTATGTTATTTCATTACACTTTGCTTGAATCTCTTCATCTCTTTCTTAGACCTGATCAATCTAGGTAAGAGCTTAGAGCTAGGGTTCACAATAGGGATATTGGGGCTCTAGTCTTGGAACCAAGTGTGGTGACTTGTTCTACATTACCTAGGGATAGGGATGTAGGCTTGCAATCCTTTCTAGTGCATCACTTAAT
>PYAF01003094.1:39452-52813 GCA_007407185.1 Glycine tomentella
CTCTTTAATTTTAGTTTACGTTTTTGCAAGTTTACTTACGCATACAAACTGTTTGTTAAAATTCCCCCCTTACTGTTACCATTAAATTGAAGCTAGAACCATATTGATCGTGTCTCTGAGTCGACCTAGGTTAGCTCTGTGCTACAGAATTAGCTTAGTAAAATTGTTTTGGTGCGTGTCGACAACGTGTTTATCACTAATTCTTCCATGCATAAATTTCTTTTATTAAAAACTCTATACGCTTTACTTTGTAATGAATATCCAAGGAAGATGGCTTCATCAGCTTTAGCATCAAATTTACTAAGAGATTCTTTACCATTGTTTAACACAAAACACTTGCAGCCAAATACTCTTAAGTGAGATATGTTTGGTTTTCTACCTTTGTATAGTTCATAAGGAGTTTTCTTCAAAATAGGCCTTATTAGAAATCTATTCAAAGTGTAGCAAACTGTACTCACAGCATCAGCCCAAAAATGTTTATGCAAATATATCTCATTAAGAAGAGTTCTAGCACCTTCTTCAAGAGATCTATTTTTCTTCTCCACAACACCATTTTGCTGAGGTGTTCTTGGAGCTGAAAATTGTGGTTGATTCCATTTTCCTCATAGAATTTTTCAAAATGCTCATTTTGGAATTCACCACCATGATCACTTCTTATTGAGATAATTTTGCTTCCCTTTTCATTTTAAACAAGTTTGGCAAGTTTTTTGAAAGCAATGAAGGCATCACTCTTGGAACTTAAAAACAAGGTCCATGTGAATCTTGAGTAGTCATCAACAATAACAAGCCCATAGAAATTACCTCCTAAGCTAATAGTGCTGGAAGGATCAAACAAATCCATATGAAGCAATTCAATGGGTCTTGAGGTAGAAACAACATTTTTATTTTGAAAAGACATCTTGGATTGTTTCCCCTTTTGACAAGCATCACATAGTTTGCCCTTTTCAAACTTTAGTTTAGGTAAGTCAATAACTAAACCTTTTCTAATAAGTTTGTTCATGTGATGCATGTTAATGTGACTAGCTCTTCTATGCCATAGCCATGATTCATCAACTTTACTTACTAGGCAATTAGTGTTGTGAAAGAATGCATGTTCTATGGAGAATAGATAGATATTACCTTTTCTTTTACCTACATGTATAATCTCACTGGTTTGACCATCACAGATCATACAACAATTGTCATTGAATGAAACTTTCAATCCTTTATCACACAGTTGGCTTATACTTAGGAAATTGTACTTTAAACCTTCCACATAAAGAACATTTCTGATATTGGTTTTAAAGTTGTCTCCTATATTTCCTTCTCCAACTATTTTTCCTTTGTTGTTATCTCCATAAGTGACAAATACACCATCTTTTAGAGTCAAATTAGTAAGCATGGACATGTCACCTGTCATGTGTCTAGAGCACCCGCTGTCAAGATACCATAATGATAATTTTTCTCTATGACACACCTGCAAAATTCAAATTAAGTGAATGAAGGTACCCAATTTAGGTTGGGTCCATAAGGGTTAGCTATTTTCTTTCTCTTTGGTACCCAAATGAAATCTCCATTAGGCATATAGAATCTCCAAGCATAGCATCTATGAGATGTATGACCTTTATTCATGCAATTGTTACAAGTTACAACTTTTGATGCTCTTTCAAAATGAGTCATTTGATTAAACTTTGTTTTTGAAACAACTCTTTGATTTTTCTGTTTTGGAGGCACAAACTTGGTTTTTCCAAAAGGCTTTGCTTGATGTTTGTAACCCAAACCAAAAGTATCACCAACATATTTTTGAACACTTAGAATTTGATCTAAACTACATTTTCCTCTATAAAGTCTTTTCAATAGATCTACTAAGTAAGAATTTCCAAAAAGCAATAACATGTATTTTTCACCTTGAATTTTTTTGAACTCATCAAACTATTTTTGCAAAGCTTTGCATTTGTCAACATTAGATGAAGAAGAAACACATATACATCCATTCATTTTGTATCTTGAAACAAGTTTTTCATTTTCTTCTTTCAAGTTACGAATTTCTATTTGCATTTCTACAAGTTTTGTGACATGCCATTTAAGATTTCCTTTTAGCCTATTGTTGGATTTTGCAAGCTTTTGAGCCTCTTCATGCATTTCTTGGAAAGCATCAACAACTTGATCAAATTCATAATTTACCTTTGTTTCAGTATTTGACAATTCATCATCTTCACTTATTGTAGAAGTGAGGCAAACATTAGCTTTTTCATTCTCACTTAATGATTTAGAAGTTGTTGAGTCATTGTCTTCCCATGCTATGTAGGTTTTCTTTAGCTTTCCTTCTTTCTTTGCCTTCTTTTCACCTAATTGCTTTTTCAAGAATATAGAACATTCATATTTAATATGGTCAGGCTTACCACATTCAAAGCAGGTGAAGTTTGTGTTGCTGTTGTTGTTATCACTTCTTTTGTTGAACTTTAAAAACTTGTTCTTTTTGTTCTTCATGAACTTGCTGAATTTTTTGACTATTAGATTCAAGTTTTCATCATCTTCATCTTCACTTGATTCTTTTTCTTTTTCCACAGTAGAGGATGCAACTTTCAAGGCTATGCTTTTGTGTTTCTTATTTACATCTTCAACATGTGTTAGTTGAGACGTTTCTAATTCATACTCAAGAAGCTTACCAAATAATGAAGCTATGGACATCTTGGATAGATCTTTTGATTTCTTGATTGTTGTCACTTTTGGTTGCCATGGTCTTGTTAAACTGATAACTGATGTCGTATTGCTTCAAAACAATTAAACTCCGCTAATTATGTAGCACAGGATTAACCTAGGTCGACTCAGAGACACAATCAATATGGTTCTAACTTGAATTCACTAGTAAATAATAGAAGGATTTTTATCGAACAGTTTGCTGATAAGTGCCACATTTTAGTAAAAATCGAATTCAAATATGGCACTTATCCATTATTTTAATTGATTTATTCACAAGTTAACCCTAGAAACCTAGTTAATCTATGGTTATATTAAGGTAAGTTATGCTTTCATATTTTGAAAAGATTTCGTCCAAACAAATGTTTTAATTTTGCTAGGGTTAAAGGTTACGGAAGAATCAAGCTTGCGAAAACCAAGAGCGGGGAGTGAACTATGCAAAGAATGAAGTCCCAACAGCATTCCAAGCCCAACAAGCACTAAGGCCCAAAGAAATCTTCATGGCTAAGCTTTAAGCTCGCCCAGGCGGCCAATCTATGCCTATTTCACTCGCCTGGGCGAGTAACAAGTTCCCAGAAGACCCCTTTAGCTCGCCCAGGCGCCCATTTTGTGAAGGAATTGGTGGCCTGGGTGAACAAAGCAACCAGGACCCCAAAATCTATAAATAGGGACGAAAATTGAAGGCATAGGCATGCATTCCACAACTTTTTCTCTCCCATTTCACCTACTTATTCATAACAAGCTTGTTCTTAGTTCCAAGGTAGTGTAGAAACTTAAGGAAGTGAGAAAGAGTGAATTGTATAAGGAGATTCTGCCGAAAAGAGGATCGATGACGAGCTTAGTCAGTGGTTCTCTCGAGGAGGTTCTGCCGATGTTCGCTTAAACTTTGCTAAGGATTGGACGTACTCTTCTTATCCCTATGCTCTTTAATTATTTATGCATTGTTCTATTCCTTATTGGTGATTTTATTCTATGCTTAACGCTTGATTCTAATTAATCGTTAGTTTCATGAATTTAACCCTAAAGGCGACTGGAAAGTAAATTTAGGGTTTGAACTGAATTAAATCACTCACTACGTTACATTGCTAGGAATAGGGTTTAATGTTTTGATTGCACAAAAACACGTGATTAGAAGCTTAATGCTACGGTATTTAATTAAATATGTGAGGGATCAATATTTAGTAAAATATCCTTAGGACTTAATTGCGAGGAATCGAATTAAGGTTACCTAAACGTGTGCAGCAATAAGAATAGAAAATGCATAGGTAAAATCAAATTAAAGGGATAAGTAAGACGAAATCCAATCCTACACTTCCTTGGCTTGTACTCGTCTATTTATTTTCCGTATCATTTATTTGTTTTCTGTAATCTTTACTTTACAAACAAAACAAACAAAAATGAATCTCCGTTTGTATCATTTGTATATAACTAGACTGGTAACAATTTAAACCAACCGACGTAAACTCAAATCCCTGTGGAGACGAAGTTTTACAAATTTGTAAACTTGCAACGATAAATCGGTGCGCTTGCCGTGAAAAATCCTAACATTTGCATGCGATAAACGAAAATTGCAGAAAAACGTAACAAAATAGAAATTAACAAAATTGATAGTAGGTATTCTAAAAGAGATTAAAAAGTATCAATCCAATTCACCAAACCAAGCAATGTGAATTATGATAGTTCTCAGATAATGATCTTGTTATGAAAGTTCATTTAATTTCATTAGAAGTAGTTCAATCGAATTAACCCCTAAATTAATTGATACCACAAACCTAATTGAAATGACATCCAAATAATTTGTGATTAAAATTCGAAATTAGGAAATGAATCCATAACCTAATTCGTTTTCAATCCTAAACACATTTATAATCATAAAAGTTAAATAGAGGATTGAAGAAGAAAGTGAACATTCACACAAAATTTGAAATACCAAACCATAACTCAAATTCTCTTTGCTTGGCTGGATCCTTGGATTGATTGATTGTTTAGCCTCCCATGATCATCATGACTGAAAGACCCACGAAATTGGTCCACGAAAATGGAAGAACATAAAACAAAAATCAAGAAGAAAATGAAGAAACAATGAAGAACAATTGAGAGAAAATGTTTTAATTCTAAAAACTTCCAAAGTAAATATAAATTTTGTTTTTTTTTTAATGTAGTGTGTTTTTCATTCACTAATTGCACTGGCATATAGTGACTAAGTCAGTAGGAAAGGATGGGCCATGAGTAGGCCCATCTAATCTAACTAATTATGCTAATTAGACCAATAAAAACGCAACTCGCAGCCTAAAATTCAAGCGCAGAGGTTCTGACTTCCAAGCATAAAATGACCCTCAAAATGATAGAATTGGCCTTGGCTTATCTCTGACAAAATTGTAGATCTTTTCCTTATCTTTCTATAGACTACTCATATGTGCCATTTGGAGTTTTGTAAAGCTCTCTAAGTCCTACAGATGGAAGATAGGTCAAGTGAGCAAAAAATCCGAAAATAAGCAATAATTAGCAATTAAGCCCACTTGTTTGCGTAAGACAAAAACCGAATTAGAATGAGAAAATAAAAATCCAAGAGAAGTCAAATAAGCTAAGAAGAATAGAAAAATATGTAACAAAAATTGTTGAATCATAAACACTTCAAGATTTGATGTTTAACTCTTCAGCATCAAATATCTTCCTAAGACCAAGAAGATGGTTCACAATGTGAGTGAATCTTGTTTGGAGCTGAGATATGTTTTTTGTGGTGTTCATCTTGAACATTTCATACTCATGAATCAAGGCATGCTTCCTTGATCTTCTAACTTCATCAGTTCCTTCATGAGTGACTTCCAACATTTCTCACATCTCCTTTGCACTTTTACACCTAACAATTCTAAAGAATTCATCAGAAAAAAGTGCAGATGTAATCATGTTCTGAGCTTTAAAATCATATTGAACAACTCTTTTTTTTGAATCAGTCATCCCATCCCATTCTTTGGGAATAATATCATTACCAATAGTTTTGATAAGAACCAAAGGACCTTTTTCTATTGCATTCCAAAACCAGGGTCATTTGATTGAATGAAAATATGCATTCTATTTTTCCAAAACTGAAACGCTCTCCTTCAAACATTGGAGAACGATTGAGGGAGGCACCCTCCTTGAATTACACTCAAGAACCTGCATTCTAATTTGTGTGGTATTCATTTTCTTTTAAAGAAATATAGAGATCTTGAATAACACTCAAGAACCTGCTCTGATACCAATTGACAACAATGAGAATACACACAATAACAAAGACGAGGGGTGGATTGGTTTAAACTTGGCCTTTTTAAAATCTTTAGAAAATCAGAGTTAAAGGATCTTTATCACAAATAAACAGAGAATGCTTCAATCAATCAAATCACTCAGCCCAAGAAAACAATTACAAAAATACTACTTGTTGAGTAATAAGAATTCACCAAGAACCACAAATTAAGATAACTTGAAAAGATTAAAAGAAAGTAATCAACACAAGAACTTATACTGGTTCACTTCCCAACAAGAGAAGCTACATCAAGTTTCTTCTAATCAAAACTAGATTAGAGTTCCACTATTCACAAATTTTAGTTCTTACAAGCTTTACAACAATCACCCTTTATCAAACCTAGATGAAGAACAAAAATCTAAAACCCTATTAGACTCCTAGGCCAAGACATAGAGAACCCTTCTCTACTCTTTCCCTCTAGAGAAACCCACTCTAGAAAAACTTCAAGAACCCTTGTAATAGTTACAAACAACCAAAAATTCAAAGATGAATTTACAAGCAAAGCAAATGAAGAGAAACAATCTGATAATCCACTGAATATGAATGAATATGAGTTACCAAAAAGGATTGAAATGAAAAGCAATTTCAGAACTTCTTCTCCAGAAAGCTTCTTTGTTGTCTTGCCCAAGAAATCTTTCAAGTTTCAAAACACCATGAAGATTTGAATTTGTGGGTCAAGCACTTTAGAACTCAGAGTAACCTTTCTCAATCTCAGAAGGCTTATTGAAAATTTTAGAATTTCGTAGAGTTATAATGTGTATTTTTTTAGAAAAGCCTTCAGTTATTTATAAAAAATAGTTTTAACTGAATGCAATCGATTAAATCCCCTAAGTAATCGATTAAATCTTCAGTCATGTCTTATTCTATGTTTATGTTGAGTAATCGATTACTTGGTGCTGGTAGTCGATTATTTTGTTCTTCAAAGCTCAAGTAACAAATTAACAATGTATGGTAATCGATTAAAATAGTGAAAAATAGTTTTTCAGAAAAACTTAAAACCATGAGCACTTTGCTTTGATGCAATCATGAAATATCAAACCTTTTCATAAACCATGTTCTTATGTAAAATCATGAATGCAAGTAAATGAATGATGTTAATGCAATTCAATCGATCATAGGATGATTTTCTCCTACATCAAGCAATTACAAATGTCTTCAATTGAATGACATTTGTAAATTAGACAAGCAATAAAAGAGAAAAAAAATTAGAAAAGCATAACTCTAATTGGAATTTATGAGACAACTCAAGGAATACTATGGCTGTACCAAATTTTAAAAGTAAGATATGCCAAGTAAATTCAATTGCTGGAAGCCAAATTTCATCAAATTTGCATGTTATACAAGTTCACTTGATTTTGTGGTTCAAAGGAAATTTGAACTTGTAGCTTTTGTAACATTGATTTGCATCTAAATTCTGTTTTTCTTTCACTTTTTCGAGCCACCAATCAATAATGTCTTTGGCTGTACCAATTTTGATGCTACTTGATGTATTTTTCTTTTGCTTTTGTTTTTGTTTTGCACAAGTTCAAAAATTGTTAAAGAAATTCAATGAATCACTAAAATATGATGTATAACAATTGTAAAATTTGCTTCTAACAACTCAATTCAGTTTAGGCATGAGAGTAGTGTTGACGAAATACGCACACTACGGCAAGTGCACCGATCATTTCAAGTAATAAAATAGGTAAGTGAGTATCGTTCTCCACAGGGATTGGGGTGAAATTCACAGTAAGATTAATGTAAGATTTAGCCTTCCCACAATATGATTTTAGCCAGTCAAATTACAAAGGAATTCACATCAGTTCATGGCCTTCCCACAATACAAGATTTAGCCTGCCATAGGCCTCAAGAACATTAAAGTTGTTGAATAATACATGACTGAGCTGAAACCCTAACCTTGATTCTTGATTTCCAGGGATTTAGAATGATGTTTAGAGAGTTTCTCTGGCTAATCCAATGTTTTCCAAGGTATCCAAGGTCCTTAGACTCAGTTCAGAGGCTTTTTATTTATAGAATAATTTAATTAAGGTAATAAAGCCTAAAACAGCACTCAAATTTGAAACAGATAAGTTAATTAAGGAAATAGAATCTTCTCCACGCGATCTGCGTTGCGTCCCGCGCTAACCGCGCGGTCTGTTCGAAAGCATGGCGCTGATCGCGTGGCTCTCCATGCTAATCGCGTGGAGTATTCGAGCTGAATGGTCTGATGCTGAGCTTCTGGAGCTGATCGCGTGGACTTGGCGCAATCCACGTGGGTTCTTCGAGGGAAAAGGCTTGGCTTCGTGTCCCTGGCGTTAATGGCGCGGCTTCGACGCTGATGGTGCGGTGCTTGTGGCCTTCTTACGCTAATCGCATGAACTCCCACGTTGCTCGCGTGGGATCTTCGAAACAATGGCCTTCAATTCTTCACCTGGCGCTGGTGGCACAGATTCCCACGCGATCCGTGCGGGACTTTGAACTGGCTTTTCTTCTTTCTTTTGCCTTGAACTTCCTCTTTTTAACCTGAAATTGCTCAAATGTATTGAAATGATATTTAAAACAATAACATAATAAACTTAACTAATACTAATTTATTTTCCTAATTATTTAACTAAATTATAACCTAAAACTAAGATGTGTTTGCGACACATCAAACAATTCCCAGATTTGAAAGTTGTTGTCCCCAGCAACAGAAAGAATTCAAGACTAAGCAAGAATCAATAATCAAACACAAACCACAAGTTACAATCCTAGAATCATCATGTTGTATATGATCAAATTCAAATCAAAGCTTTCTATGGTACTTTCAATGCTGTCAATTTATGAGAGCAACTTGAGTATTCCTCACATAATTGTGTTTAATCACTCATTCACTCAAGTGTATCAGGCTATGATTACTATCTTACTCAACAAAGTCACAACACTACCATAAGCTTGAATATATTCTCAACAGTTGCAAGCACGACCTTATCAAAAGGTCTTTCAGGCTTGTAACGTGGCTGGGCTAAGGGTAAGAAATTATTTGGAAAAATAGCTTAATGAGAGGCTAGATCCAGTCCCTTAAGTCCAATCCTTGTGGTCTTGCATGCTCTTTGTCATTCTCTTTTCAAAACTTGGTACTTTATTCAAACTATTTATTCTAAGTAAAAATAAAAACAAAATAATAACTTTCTTTTTGAATTTTTGGATTTTTTTTGAATAAAATAAAACAACAATTAAGACAGTTACTGCAGCTTCTCAAGTTTTCCAGCTGATGGTCTTATTGTGTTCCAACTTGGCTCATGCTTGTTTATTCCCATTCTTCACAACCAATTGGATTCACTTGTATTTCTACATCTCTTGATGGACAATTCCCTGCTTTTCTGCTGTTATGGACTTATATCAAATCTTTCTAGCCTCAGGGAGGTTGGTCAAATGGACGTGACTCTGATTTGAGTAATTTGAAATGAAAGGCTCAGGCTTAAATGAGGTGCAAATGGAAAATAATTGATTGGTGAGTTAATTTGGCCCTGGTTTTAGAAGAAAAATCTGCCTTAATCATATCAAATCACACCTGCATCTAGAGAAACAATTCAAGTTCTAGAATACCATGAAAATGGAGTCTCTCGGAAGAAAATTTACCGTTGTTTGGCTCAAATCCTTACAGGTGTTAGAACTTAAGTCAATCTCAGTTGACTCATTTCAAGCATCATTTCAACTTCAACATGCATTTCACATACCAACAATCATAATCCTATTCATGTATCATGCAGTTCATGCTATGTTTCATTTCATCAGGCTTTCGTCAAAGAAATCCTATCCATCACTGTGTCCATTCACTTTTTATCTTGAAAATCTGACGTGCTGCTTATTTATTTTTATTTTTGAAAAATTCTATTAGACGTCATTTGTTCCTTAACTGTGATTTGCGAAATAATGCGTAACGACCATTCCCAGATTTATATGTTGTCCCCAGCAACCACAAATAAGGTCACAGTGCTTTGGAAAATTTCAGCATTATTTAGAAAATCGCATCCTACTCAAACATTGATCAAAGCAACTTTTATTTGCAATTGAAATCAGAAAAGTACTATATATATAAATGCAGAAATGTAAATATGCAGAATGTATGATAATGTTAAAGTGCAGAATCCCAAAATAAACATAAAAACCAGAAAACATAAAAATAAAGAATCTTGTTCACTCCTCTTCCTCTCCTCTCTCATCAACGACTGCAGCCTCTAAAGTCTGAGGAGGCTCTGTAGCTGCTGCATCATTTGAAGGTGCAAGCGGGGTCTCTGTGGCTACTGCAGTTGCGACAGAAGGTGTAGGAGGATCTGCGGGTGCTGTGGTAACTGCTGGTGGTGCTAGTGGAATCTGGTACTTTGATGGTGGAATGCCTAAGTGCCTGCATACAGCTCCAAGCATGCTAGTCTGCTGGGCAAGCTGAGTTCTGACAAACTCTTGGAAGGCCAAATAAGTGGGGGAATCTGTGTAGAGAGGCTCATGTCCAGGAGTGGTGGAAGAAACTGTGACTGGTGGTGGTGGAATCTCTGCTGGCTGCGGAGCCTCTGGTTCTGGTATGTCTCTGGGGCTGCGGGTGGCAAGCTCCTCAGGTTTGAGCTTTGAAGCTCGGAGAACCTGCTCATCAGCCGCTGTCTCCATGGCGTCCAGATAGGTCTTGTGGATCATAAGTGGGAGATCGGGACGTCCATAGGCTCGTCATCTGCAATTTCCACACCCGTATGGCGACACAGGTGTAGAATCAGGGAGGAATGGGCCAGCCAAGACTTGCTGCTGGCGTCCTGAATCATATGAAGGATACGGTTAGAGAGAAGGTTAGAAATGTAGAGGTTACCTTCACCTCGAAGAGTGTACAGCAGGATCGCTCTCTCTACATTCGCATCAGTCATATTAGTGGAAGGAATGACTGTGTGATTAATAAATTGGTGCCAAAATGCGGCATCCCCAACCAGATCATGCTTCCGCAGCTTCTCTGGTATATAGTCCAGCCCGGATTTAGGCTTCCAAGCAGTGTATGGACCTGTGATAGCCCTTCTGATAGTGGTGGCCAGCTGAGGAACTTCATCCCTATACATCTTGGTCAATGGTTCTGGCTGCATGCGGGAGAATAAGTCATAGAAGTCGCAGCCCTCAAATGGGTCATACTGGGTGTCCAATAAATGCTCGATCACCTTCTCGTCAAAGGAAACTTGAACACCTCTAATCCACGACATCTTGCTTCGGGAAACTGTGTCTGGATCAAAATTTGCTAGAAATTCCTTCAATATAGAGCTGGAACTGGGCCCTGGGAAGCTGACCAGTCTTTGCCACTGGCGTCTGAGAATGACTTCTCGCACTGGGTTCCCTTTTGGAAGCGTGTCCCAAAGGATTTTCTTCTCTGATATAATTTTCTTTGGGAGGTACCAGGAGTCAAATTTTTCTTGGCATTCGGGCGATCTGAATCTACCCTCATCATAATCTGCTAACCTGGCCCTTTTGCTGCCTCCCGCTGTGGTTTTCTTCTTTCCTTTGGCCACCTGTTTACCCTGAACTCAAAAAAAATTCAAACATAGATGCAGGGTTAAGCAAGTGTAATTCCCAGATTGTTTCCTTCATTGGGTCAGATCAATAATAACTAGTGATTCCCAAATTTAAAACAAATAATTTACAGGACAGTTTTCCACAAGTAAATCATTACCTATCAGTTATGCCTTTAAACTAATCATTGATCATAATATCAAAAGCAACTTTTCAGTCAACCACAAATGTTCAATAGAAGTGGTATTTGTCACAGCAAAATTCAAAACACAAGTCAACCTGCTTTCGGTTCATTCAAAGTTAGTCCATGGATCAATGTTAACAATTCCCAGATTTAATTCTGTTGGGACATCAATTCAATTGCAGCACCACTATCACTGTCAAACAGTTAAATTTTCTAGTCATAATTGTCAACAAAATGTACAGTCAAATGGGTTCAATTCAGCATATTTACAAGCAAAATATGGGTCGTCCATCCCCAGATTTAACCTGTGGCAATATCAATTTCATTTATTTAATGCAGACACATTTCAAAATCTCAACAGCTTGATCAGAGATTTGGATACAATATAAGGGTGTAAGTTTCAGGCAAAACAAATAATCATCAACAACTAGAATGATTATATGGGGTCATACAAACATATTGCATCCACTAGGTAATCCTCTAGCTATGCACATTAACATTTCAAGTTTAGGGACCAAACATATATATATGAATTATTTCATTAGATCAACAATCAATTCATTGCTATATCAACTCCATATAGGTCTTTTTCACCAAGAGTATATGAAAATTTTGAGATTAAAGTGACCACAGCAATTCCCTTGCTTCAATTCAAACTAGCACAATATAATGGAGTACAAGTAGGACTTAACCCTATGCCTAACCATTCCCAGATTTTGGTCTTGTCCATGTTCCAATTAGTTGGTTCAAAGTGAGCACGGACAAAACAAGCATGGATTCATTCAATTAGCTCATTATCAGTCAAACATTATAGCTTAGTATACCAAATCCAAGCAAATTACATCAAAAATTGGAAGCTCAAAGTGACTATATGTAACTGCTTTCAAATTAAAGCTATGCCTCCCTTCACAATTTATCAAATTTCCATCACCACACCCTATCACAACACAATACAGCTCTCTTATGCAACATCATCAAGTCATCTCTCAAGGCTTTTAAGTTCCCTATCATTGACAGATTCAGAACAAGCAACATATCAAATATCCTGTTAACACAAGAACCTTAAGCACAATTTATGAACAATGATGTGTTGCAAACACATCTTAGTTTAGGATAGTTTTAGGTTATATTTTGATTAAATAATTAGGAATTAGATTAGTTTTAGTTAGTTTATTAATAATATTTTATTTTATCTCATTCCAATACCAATTATGCATTTTCAGGACAAAAGAGGAGAATAAAGGCCAAAGAAAGAAGAAAACAAGTACTGGAGTCCCGCGCGACCCGCGCGGGAGTGTCACGCGAGTCGCGTCAAGTGCAGAGTTGAAGAACAATCACTGGAAGACACCACGCGACAAGCGTGGAATCCACGCGACCAGCGTGGAGGACCCGAGAGTACCACGCTTGTAGCACCATTATCACGCGAGACGCGCCAGTACCTCAAGGATTAAGGGTATTCTCTTCTGCCAAGCCGCGCGACAAGCGCCATTCTTTCGGCCATTCCACGCGACTAGCATGAGATCGCGCGCGGGTCGCGTGAGGTTGAAATTGTTTCCTTATTTAAATTATATATTTTCAGATTTGGTGCTATATTAGGATTAGTTGCCTTAATTAAAGGATTCTATAAATATATTTAGTTTCCTTAATTAAGAAGATTTGATTCAGATTTGGAACAAGAAAATAGGCCTTGTTACCCTAATTAGATTTATCTATAAA
>PYAF01003095.1:0-12645 GCA_007407185.1 Glycine tomentella
TCTGTGGTGTTCAGAAACACCAGGGAATAGCTTTCCCCAAGATAACTCGCCCAATCACGGCCTCTTTCGTCTTTAGACTCCGAGCTCTCAAGGGTTCTCTCAGAGAAATCAAACCTCGCTGTTTCTCAGCTTTTCTCAAGAATCAATCGGGGTATCTCACTTATCTCGAGGTGCTGATCATATTCTCAGTTGGGTCGGCAGTGTTTAGATGAGCTATGAAGAAGATACAAAGCTCAATGGTCAACAATGGCTTCCCTCTCTTTCTTTCCTCTTTTCTCTCTCTCTCTTCAGCCCTCAAATGGCCTTTATAAAAGCATACCGTCGATCCCACGCTGATAGCGCCGCATTTCACGCTGATAGCGCCATATGCTCGACCACTTCACGCTGTTGGCGTCAACTTTCACGCTATTAGCGTGAAATGATCGAATCAATTGGCCAGATTTACATATCCCACGCTACTAGCGCCATCTCCACGCTACTAGCGCCATCCATTCGAATGATCCACGCTATTAGCGCGGCATCTCACGCTGATAGCACCGTGGACTCGGCCAGTCCACGCTGTTAGCGTGGCATCTCACGCTGTTAGCGTGAGATGTTCGAAACTGTTTTCTCCTTCTTTTCTCAACCATTTTCTTAAGCTTTCTTCAAAGGATTCCAAAGCATATTTATAATTCTTAATCTTATGCTTAATCCAACTTAATCTAGGCTTAAACACATGGTTAAAATTCCAGATATTACAAGTAGGGGTATGATATGGTTTTGTATGTGTGTGTGTTTATGATATGCTGGATTTCCATACATAATGAATCAGGAAAATCGATCCTGTGCTTCCGCTAAGTTTTAAATGAATGTTTTAAGCGCTAACTGATATCATAATGATAACGCACCGGAGGCCTACGGGGTGTTACACACTCGGGGTTGTGTTGTCACAGAATGTTGGTAAACTCTCCCATGTCATTGCTTATGCTTCACGCACTTTGGGTGAAGCCCAAGTTAACTACACCACCACTAAAAAGGAGGTTTTGGCTATTGTTTTTGCTTTAGATAAATTCAAATCTTATTTGCTTTGCTCTGATATCACTGCCTTTACTGACCATGCAGCTTTGAAGTACCTGTTGAAGAAGCCTGATGCTAAACCTAGATTGATCAGGTGGATGCTTCTTCTTTAGGAGTTTGACATTGAGATTAAGGACAGGAGTGATGTAGAAAACTTGGTTGTTGATCATTTGAGTAGGATTAAGGGACCTGTTGAGTCCTTTCCTATTCGTGATAATTTTCCTGATCACATGTCACACCTTGGTTGTTGATCACATGTCACACCTTGGTTTGCTGACATTGTGAATTTCATTGTTGCATCTATTGTCCCACCTCATGCATCTAGGTCCCAAATAGATAAACTTAAGAGTGATGCCAAATATTATGTGTGGGGTGATCCTTATTTATGGAGGTTTGATAGTGATCAAGTAATCTGCAAGTGTGTGCCAGATCATGAAATTCAGTCTATTCTTCAGTTTTGCATGCACACCCACCGGAAGTCATTTTGGTCTTTAACGGGCCACTAGGAGGATATTGGACTGCGGGTTCTTTTGGCCCACCTTGTTTAGAGATGCCCATCACTTACCATCACTTGTGAGCAGTGTCAGAGAGCAGGAGGAACCATTACACATAGGCATGAGATGTCTCAGCAGCCCATTATTTTGTGAGATTTTTTATGTGTGTGGTATTGATTTTATGGTTCCATTTCCTATTTTTCATGGTTTTTCATATATTTTGTTTGTTGTTGGTTATGTCTCTAGATGGGTTGAACATAAGGCCACCGGAACTAATGATTCTAAAGTTGTTGTTGATTTTGTGAGATCTAACATTTTTTGTAGGTTTGGTGTGACTAGAGCCATTATCAGTGACCAGGGTAGCCATTTCTGTAATAGGTCATTGGCATCCTTGCTTCAGAAGTATAGGGTTGTGCATAGAGTTGCTACAACTTATCATCCCCAAACTAATGGGCAAGCAGAGGTTTTTAACAAAAAGATCAAGCAAGTGTTACAGAAAGTGGTGCAACCCAACAAGAAGGATTGGAGCAAGCTACTTGAGGATGCTTTATGGGCTCACAGGACCGCTTACCGAACACCTTTGGGGATGTCTCCCAATAGGGTGGTTTTTGGTAACTCATGCCACTTTTCAGTGGAGATTAAGCACCGTGCTTATTGGGCTGTGAAGAGTTGTAACATGGCATTTGATGAAGCGGGTATAGAAATGAAGCTTCAGTTGCAAGAACTTGAAGAGATCCTCTTAGAAGCCTATGAGAACTCCGAGATTTACAAGGAGAAAGTGAAGAGATTTCATGACTCTAGGATTCTTAGGAAGGAGTTTCATAGTGGCCAAAAAGTGTTATTGTTTAACTCTCGCCTTAAGCTTATTTCTAGTAAACTTCGATTTAGATGGGATGAACCTTTTATTATTACTAATGTTTTTTCCCATGGTGTAGTTGAGATTAAAAATGAAGTTATCGACAAAGTCTTCAAGGTCAATGGTCACCAACTCAAGTTATTTCATGAGAGCCCTCAAGTGGAGGAGGAGCTTGTGGCGGACATCTCTTTGGTCTTGTCAATTTTGTGTGATGATGTGTCTTGAATGACATTTTGGGAGTTTTATTTTCCCTTCTTTATTTGTTGTCTCTTTGTTTGCATTTCTTTACATGTTTACATTGAGGACAATGTGCAATTCAAGTATAAGGTGAAGGTTTACAAAATCTGTTTTATGTTTTAGTTTTAGTTTTATTTTTTGAGTATGTATGTATGCCGTTTTTTATCTATTTTCTATTTATCTGTCTATGTTCTATTTTTTGTTTACTTTTATATGTTTCTATTTTCTGTTTATCTATGTCTGTTTTCTATTTATCTATCTATATTTTATTTTTTGTTTCTGTTTGCTATTTATCTATATATGTTTTCTGTTAGTCTATATGTATTCTGTTTGTCTGTTTTAATTTTTGAATCTATATGCTCTTTTCTGTCTGTATACATTTTTGTTTGCTGTTTTTGTTATTGTTTCCGTTATTGTGTTGTAGTAATTGTTTTCTTTTGTTGTTATTCTGTTTTTATATTCATAAAATAAAAAAAATATATAATTTAGGCACTTTTACATGTTTTTCATAGGATTTCTAACTTGTATAAATTGTGAGAAATGTACAAATTTTGGTTGGATTGAGAGGTTTCATGCTTGATATGAATCATTGTTTTAATTGTTGAAGTAATAAGTAGGCTTGAGAAATAGAATTTAAGATGGATCATGTGTGATAGAATTATGCATTGTGAGTTTTTGGACCTTTGTGGATATGTTCTTTAATGTGTGATTTCACCCTTGTGCTAGATTACTTTATGTTTTGCCTTACCTCTTATGACATTCCTTATTGCACATGCTTTGATTGAGAAGATTTAGGCCTTCTTTCTTTTTGCCACTAGCCAAATAAACATATCCTTGTATTAGTATCCATTATCACCTTTTTTGAGCCTTTAGCATTTTCTTTCTTGTATAGCTCATTGCAAACTAAAAAAAAATGGAAAACCATGTTATCCTAGATTTAGGGAGAAAAAGGGCTTTGGAATTGTTTTGGGAGTGGGTTTCAAGCAAGTGTGGGGTATTTTTATTTTGTTTTGATTTGAAAGAAAAGAAAAGAAAAGAAAGAGTTTAAAAAATAAAAGTTCAAAGAGGAAAAAAAAACAAAAATGGGTATAAACAAAGAAAAGGAAGTTCAAGCAAAGAAAAAGTAAAAGAAAAAAAATGCAATAAAAGTTGTTGTGGTTCATTTTCATCCTTGTAAATTCATTTTATTTTTGTTTCTTTGTTTCTACCTCTCTTTTTACTTGTTGGTTTACTCCCCATTACCTCTCTTTTCTCTTAGTTTTAGCCTAAATATCCTTTTCTTATCCACCCTTTACCTAAGTCATTCATTACAAGCCAATAAAGTCTTTTTGATCTTTTGATGCATGTATATTTCAAGTTGAAGGAATTAGAGTCTTGTCAAAATTTAGATGTGCTAGTTACATCTAGTGTTTGAGTGTAAACACAAAGTCGTACACATTAGATGAGGTTGAGTGTTGTTCTTTGAGAGATTTCTATCACCTTGATGCATTCTTAATTTTAACTTGACTACTTTTTCACTTTGCACTTTGTGATCATGTTTTCATGGGTTGTTTGTTACCTTAATATAATTCTTTCATCTTTCTTCTTTCTCACTTTTGTGCATTGTTAGGGTCCATTGAAAAGTGTGTGTGCCTTGTTCATACCTTGCTTTTGGTTTTTAGTTTACTTTAGTTTGAATTTTTCTCTTAATCTTTCTATTAGTTTTGCACAAGAGGACAAATTTTTAAGTGTGGGGTATTTCATCACCTCGCAATTAAGCTGGGTAGCTTCTTGCATCTCCTCCATCGTGCGTTCCAGAGCTTCCATTCTTGCGTCCATCTTGTTGCCATTCTTCAATCCCATTCACCCACAAAGCCTCAAGCTTAGAGCTCTGATACCAGTTAATAGGAACTGGTTCAGATACGAAAAAGAAGAATGAATTTTATTGAAAACTAGAGCCTAGCTCCTGTAGTTACAATGTGATTTTTTGAGGGATTCACAACCTACTAACACTCATCAGAGATCCCTTTCCTCACTGCTTCTCAGCTATTTATAATTTCCCTCCTTAGTTAGTTATAACTAATTCAGCTTAGTTATACTAACTACCATATTACTATCTAAACCCCTTATAATATGTTTGACCCTGCCTCCCACTCTTATCAGTCTAGCAGGTTCCAATGAACAAAATAGAGATCACATAATGTCAGACAGAAATGAAAGTTGAAGTGAGAAGAAAGTATAATGGAAATAAATAGAAGTATTAGAATGACTAATAGATTAAAAAAACTTATCCCCGTTGAATAGTTTCTCTTTAGTGGATCAGTCTTCTTAGACTCATATTCCTCTGATAAACTAGCAAGGAATTCAACTATATAGTATTTGAAGATCATCCTTTTCTTTAAGGAAATTATAATTATTTGTTTTATTCAATTGTTACTGATATACCTTTGCCATGTCCCCAGACTTAAGGTATAATTTAAATTCTTTCCTGTTTTTAATCTATGAAAAGGTGCACTGGAAAATAATGCAGTACACCTTCACATGTACAGGAAATGTATGCTTGAAAATGTTCATCTTCATTTTTTTCCTGACTAATATATGTTTCTGACAGGAAAATCATCCCAATCTGGTTACTTTAAGAGAAGTCTTTTAAGACCAACTTCTCCAAAGTCCCCTGTTGCATGTGTCAGTGCCTTTGAAAGTGTAGAAGGATCAGACAATGAAGATAATATGATAGACGAAGTTAAACTAGATACTATGTATCTGCACACAAATGGGATTGTTGTAAGTGTGTTATGCACATGGATTAAGTTTATCTTTCATTCGATATTCCATGTAAAAAAGGAGGTCTACTATTGAGATGACAATTAACTTTCTTTGTTTCTCTCTCCCTACTTTCTTAATGCCTGACCTATTTCCCCGGGCTTGAAATTAATCCAACCTTTTCTCATTACTCTTTTACTATGCTTTGATCGTCACATGACACAGCGTTCTATATTAGCTAAAGCCAAAAAATGAATGATCTGTGAGTTGAAATTGAAATCACCTGTATGCAGCGGCCAGAAGGTAAAATCCCATTTGAGAATTTACCCAATCATGTTAATGCTAACGAAGAGCAGATGGCAATTAATCCAAGTATATTCATGCAACATCTTGTATATGTTAATTTAATTTTTCACATGAGTTTGGTAATTAGCCTTTTTCAGTCTCCCTTATTTTTGTTTTATAGTAAGTGTTGTTTTAGGTAAGCTTAGCTACTTTCTTCTTTCTTGGTGGTGGAATGAGAACATTTTCAACAAACAACCATTCCATTGCTGCTTTGCTAATTACTCTATATCCACGCTTGCCAGCTGGTCCAAATGATAAGAGATGCCACCTTCAGGTATATCAAATTGATGAAATTGCTTGTGATAAAGGCTTAAATGTTTGTTAGTTTATTATTGAAAATTAAGTTCTAAATTTTGCAGGCATTTTGCCATCTCTATGTCCTTGCAACAGAGGCGTGATGGATTCAAACAGTTGATGCTGACACGAGTTTGCCTGTTATGCTCCTCTTGAGGTCACAATCACAGAAACTGAGCATTATGCATAAGCCATCTTTTGCGAGGCCACCCCTTGCCTTTTATCAGAACGATCAATTGTAAGTCTAAGTGTCTGCATGGTCTCTATGAATGAAATCTAGGGATTCTTTGATTTGTCTTGTTCCGTTTATCTTTTTTTGATTCACAACTCAGAATTTACCCCAGAAGGTAAACACAAACTATTATGTTGTGATCTTATACTGATATGAGGTTTTTAGAATTATATACTTTTTAAATGAGTAACACCAATTATGCATTTATAACAGACAAACCTTGGTGTAATTTTGGAGACAAGAATAATCCATTTAATTCTACTAGTCTTTTTATACCAATTAACTATTGTGCTACTTTGGATATTCTGTGAAAATGGCCAAGTATTAGTAGGGTACCTGTATACACATGATTCACCTGGATATGTATCCTGGGGGAATTTTTTAATTTTGTTTATGTTCTTAAAATATATTTTTGACCAATAAGTTTTTGATACAACTTTGTTACTTGGAATAAGACTACAACTACAACTCTTATCCTTTACTTTGTATCATATAGTAAATAGAAGGCAATTATCTAAATTCAAGGCTTGTTTTGAATAGGACTACTGATACCTTTTGTGACATTCTAACACGTGTTGGGTGAGAAAAATATTTAACTTTTATGACTTGTTCATTGGAGAAAGAATTTATGTATTTATACATGAGTATGGGGAAGATTTGTAAATGTGTTTTTTCTTATGATCACACGTACTTTTTAGTAAATTGTGATCAACATACACTGATATAGTTATGTATTATTGAGATATGATCATTATCTCTTTACAAATATCATTGATTTATCCACACCTGTTGAACAACAACAACCACAATTTATGAGACGCTACAACTTTGATCAAAATAAAACATACTACCATTTTCTTTCTGAGCAGCCAAAGTTATTTTCTTTCTAAGGTCTACATTTTAAATTTATGGTGGAGGGAGGGATTAAAAAAATGTTATATATTATGAATGTAGGAGGATATTGATAGGCACTGAGAATGAAGAAAAATGTGTTTATTGAATATTGAAGTAATTCTCCAGCACTCACAAGTGTGATTCGAGATCACTAGCCTCCAACTACCAAAACGGGTAACCCCTTACATTTATCTCCCCTCTAAGTCTGTTATAACTAACTATATGTTAGTTATACTGACTACAATAACTGCCTATTGCTTATTACACCTCCTATATATTTTCTATAATACCCTGAGACCTGGCGCGGTTGGCGCTGGATTTCGCGCGGGTAGCGCCAGGTCCCTTTGTGAGAAAAACTGTGTTTGAGATGTGGCGCGGGCAGCGCCAGGGTTGGCGCGATTAGCGCCAGACCCACTGGAAGTTGACTCCCAGGGCACCAGAACCACGCGAGCAGCGCCATGGGTTCTGGAGTTTGGCGCCAAGGGCGCCAGGTTGGCACGAGTGGCGCCAGATGTTCTGGAAGTTGACGCCTGAAGCTCCAAAGTGGCGCGAGGGGTGCCACAAGTTTTGCAGCCAGCGCGGATAGCGCCAAAAGTGGCGCTAGTGGTGCAGGAAGTGGCTTGGAAAACCCATCTTCTCTGGTTTTCCACATGATCAGCGCTAGGTGTGGCGCGGGTAGCGCCACAACCTCTGGAAGTTGGCACTGATGGCGCCAGTAATGGCGCCAAGGGCGCCAAAGTCTCTGGATTTCTGCCCTGATGGCGCAAGGATGGCGTTGTTGGCGCCACAGCCACCGCCATTGTGGCGCAGTTAGCGCCAGAGGTGGAGCGATCCGCACCAGACCTCTGGCAGGCCAACTATAAAAGGCCATTTCGTGATTTTGAGAGAGGAAACCACTGTTCATCTTCCTCCTCCGTCCAAGCAGCCATTTCTGAGCTACAAAAGCTCCAAACCTTCATCATAATCCACCTAAACACCTCCTAATCACCTCTAATCTTGATTAGAGACATTTAGGAGCCCAATTTCAGCCTAGCATTTGAGAAAAACCCCATTCCTTGAGTTTCTTCAGAATTTGAGTTTTTGTAAGAGGGAAGAAGGCAGTTCAAGGACCCCAGAGTTGGGAGAAAGACTTCTCCAGCCTTCCTCGACCGAATTGAGGTAAGAAACTCACGTTTTAACCGTTTAATTTGTGGAATGGGAGATTGGGTGAATAGTAACCAATTGATTATAGGGCTAAAATTAGGCTTAGGTTCTTTATAAAAGTATAATCAAGAGGTTGTTCTGTGAGATATGGAACCCTGAAACTGGATTTGTGATGAAGTTTGAGTTTGGCTTGGGAGGAAGAAGAGTGAGTGAATGGGAGGTACTATGATCTGTATGAACTTAAGTACATTTACAAAAGTTGTTCATAAGGCCAAATAAACGGTGAAAACATGTTGATATATCTGTTTTGGCTGAGTTGAACCACCGTTGGTTTTTGGTATTAGTGAAGCTTTGAATTGGTTTGTACAGAGTCTTAAAGGGACTTTAAGGCCTTAGTCAGACTGAGGCAGACCACTGAGGGTCGATACATTGCCTAGTAGAAGCTAGGCTATGATAAACTTTAAGTTAGAAGACAGAGAGGATGATATAAGAAAGGAAAGAGTGTTTTCCTTTCATATGAACGGTTGAGAACCGTTACTAATGATTTGATTTCATGCCTAATGTAGGGCGTGAGATTCAGACTGCTGGTGGTAGTCACCACGAGGCCGGGAGAGCCGATATTGAGCTGAGACCAGGTAAGCTCACTGTTCTTGGACTTTGTTCTCCTTTCTTGTGTTTCACTGTACCCAAAGAGGGTAATGGTTTGATATGTTATGCATATGGATATTGTTTGGCTGTGATACTAAGACCTGGACATGATGATTGATATGATCTATACGCTGAGATAGGGTTATGTTCTGAATTGGTTATGAAATGAAGGAAAGGATAGAGATAATGTTATGATGTCAGGAAAATTCTCTGGCCAATAGAATAGAATAGGAAGATTCCGTAGGAATATACCTGTCAGAGAGCTCCTCAGACAAAGGCAATAAGCCCTAAGGTAAGGTACCTGTCAGATGCCCTTCTACGGAGTAGAGATCCAAAGTGGTTCTAAGGAAATGTACCCGCCAGATGAACTTCCTTGGGCAAAGGCAATAAGTTCCAAGGTAAAGTACCTGACAGACGACCCTCCTTAGCCATTGGATAGAGTCTAATGTGATTTTGAGGACTCGTACCTGTCAGATGAGCTTCTTAGGCAAAGGCAATAAGTCCTAAGATAAGGTACTTGTCAGATGATCCTCCTCAGACGTTGGACAAAGTTAAAGAGGGATTATCCATTGGATAAACATTCCCTCAGCACTAATGATGTGTGTATAAGTGTGGCTATATTGTGATATGTTATATTATAAGTTTATGGAAGTCGAGAAGGCTAATGATATGAGATTGGTAAATTGATATTGTTATGTTGGATCTGTGCTGGTAAGTGAACCAGGGGGAGGGAAACCTCCAAGAACCCTGAGTTTACTGAGATTATTATCTCACCCCTGTTGGGGCTCTTGTTGCAGGTGACAGTTCAAGAGTAGCAGAGAGATCCCAAGACAAGAGGCCTGAGACGGGATAGAGGTTGAGGAAGAACCGTAGGCATAGATGACTGAGCCTGTTGGCTCATATTTTGTTGATGTATGCCTGTATTTTGGCACTTGATGTATATTTGTACAGTTTTGAAAAGCATGTACTTTGTATATTAAACAGGTTTCATCATATATGTACATATAATATATCTTTGTTTTGATTAAGCTTCCATTATTGATGTATGCTTGTGTTTGCTGCACCATTCTGATATGATAATAATGATAATACGCCGGGTGCACACGAGGTGTTACATTTTCCCCCACCTATTATTCATATCAATACCCTCCCCTTCAAGATGGACCTTGTCCTCAAGGTCTAGGTGAGGAAAAACCTTCTGCAACTCTTCAACTAATTCCCAGTTGTTCTCATGCTATGGTAACTCTCTCCATTTGACCAACACCTCTTGTTTCGCATTTACTGACACCCTTTGCTGCATCACCCTTTCTGGCTGTATTTGTAGTTCCTAATTTTCATTCAAAACTGAAGGCAATGGTTGTGGAGAACATATGTCCTTAATAGACCTCTTGAGCAGAGAAATATGAAAAACTGGACAGATCCTACTGCCTCCTGGCAATTCCAACTTATAAGCAACCTCTCCAATTCTTTGTAAAACTTTATAAGGTCTATAAAACCTAGGGCTCAATTTCTCATTAGGTTTCTTAGCCAATGATTTCATTCTATATGGTTGTAGTTTCAAAAATACCCAATCACTCTCCTGAAAACTCACCTCCCTTCTATGTTTTTCAGCATACTTCTTCATTTGATCTTGACCTTCAGCAGATTACTCCTTAAATCCTGCAATAACTCATCTCTATTGTTGTTCATTTGGTTTATTTCTTCCAGTTTAGAAGGAATGTCAACTGCCTTGATTAATAAAGGTGGCTTCTACCCATATAAAGCCTGAAAGGTAGACATCTTACTTGAAATATTAAAATTGGTGTTAAACCAAAATTCAGCCCAAGATAAATGATTTGGCCACTGCTTTGGTCTGCTGCTAGTTAGACACCTCAAATAAACTTCTAAACATCTATTGGCCAATTCAGTTTGTGGATGATATGCAGTGCTCATCTTCAATTGAGTCTCATCCCTCCTAAACAACTCTTTCCAAAACAAACTCATGAACACTTTATCTTTGTCAAAAATTATGGATGCTGGAAATCCATGTAGTTTTACTATCTCAATAATGAAAATTTCAGCTACTTCCTTAGCTGTATAAGGGTGACTAAGAGCAAAGAAATGAGCATACTTAGTCAACCTATCAATTACCACCAAAATGGTATCCTTACCTTGAGCCTTTGGCAATCCTCCAATGAAATCCATAGCAATATCTGACCATACCTTTGTAGGAATAGGTAATGGTTGCAGCAAACCTACTGGTGCCAAATTACTAGCCTTATTTCTTTGACAAATTGCACGGGCAGCCACATAATCTCTAATTGTCTTCTTCATCCCTTGCCAATACACTATTGCAACCACTCTTTTAAAAGTTTTGAAGAATCTCGAGAGTCTCCCCACAGGAGAATCATGCAACTCCTTTAGAATCAAAGGAATTATAGCATATTTTCATGCTAGTACCAACCTGATTTTGTAAAACAGTCTACCTTTATGTATATTGTATCCAGTCTTCTCCATTGTTTTGGACATAGGCCTTGAAGGATCTCATACATTTGAGGATCAGTTTGCATCTCCTCCTCCCAATCACCCCATTCTTCCTCTTGCACCTTTGGAATTTCCTCAAAACCAAACTGCCTGGACAAGGCATCAGCCACAATATTTTCTTTTCCTGACCTATACTGAATATCAAAGTCATATCCAATTAATTTAGTGGCCCATTTAAATTGTTCTTCACTCAATAATTGTTACGCATTTTCGGCAAGCGCACCGATTTGGCATTGTAAGTTTCAAAATTTATAAGATCGTCTCCACAGGGACTTGAGCTTACTCAGTTAATCCAAATAGAATTAAACAGTTCAATAGTTATGTACAAGTAGGTTGAGCGGAATTTCATTTAGTGGTGCAAGTTATGTAAAATTATTAAATTTTAGTAAATGAAATATATTTATGAGAAAGTGAGATTGGATTTCATCATTCTTAACATTCTATATTCAATTAATATTAACATGCACAAATCATCGTTTATCCTTATTGATGCACACTATGTTATCTTGAATCGATTCCTCGCATTCAAGTTCTAAGGGTATCTACCGAATATCGATCCCTCGCATATTTAAGTAACTATGCCAGCATTAAGAATTATAATCGCCTGCTTTATGCAATCAGAACGTTATGCCCTATTCCTAGCAACGTAACGTAATGAGTAAATTCATTTAGTTCAAACCCTAAGATTACTTTCCAGCCTCACTTAGGATTTAAGTTCATGATACTAGTGATCAAGTAGAATCAAGCATTAAGCGTAGAATGAAATTACCAATAAGAAATAGAATGATTCATGCATAAATATTAAAAGAGATATAGGGTTAAGAAGATTACATCCAACCTCAGAGAAGCTAGCTACTCATAGTGGAGAGAACCTCCTCACAGAAAGAATTGCTGAAAGGCCCCATCACCGCTTCTCTCCGGCAGAGTCTCTACACTAATCCTCACTTCTCTCACTTTCCTAACCTACTTACTTACTAATATTTAACTTTCCTAAGCTAAAGAATAAGCAAAGGCAAGAAAAGAAAGCAAAATGCATCCTTTCCTCTCTATTTTCGTGGCCTATTTATAGGTTTTTGTCTCCTACTAGCTTCACTAGCCTAGGCCACCATTTTCTTCATGTTTTGGTCACCTAGGCCAGCTTAACATATCTTTTTGGAAACTTGTAGCTCGCCTGGGCGAGT
>PYAF01003095.1:21611-40019 GCA_007407185.1 Glycine tomentella
GGGGATTGTGCCTGACCATAATTGTTTCTTCCATTGGTAACACTTCAAAACTATTTACTGCATTTATTTCTTTTAATTTCTATTTTATTTTCAATCGCTCAACAACAATTCTCCAAAAATATTTTCTTTTTCTTTCCAATCGCTTAGACATAGAATTACTGTGAATTTCACCCCAATCCCTGTGGATACGATACTCTACTTACCTACTTTTATTACTTGAAACGAGCGGTGCACTTGCCGTAGTGTGCTTATTTTGCAATACATATAGAGTTTTCAATAAAAGAACCTTGTGCATGGAAGAATCAGTACATGTTATTTGTGATGAATCTAATCCCTCCAAGAAGGAAAAGAAGTGTGATATTGATGCAGGTCCTTTGGAGGAGTTCATTCAGCTTAATGATTCAATGGATAAAGAAAAAGAAGAACCAATTGTTGAAGCTAAACAATCAACACCAGTTCAAGAGTCAAAAGATTGGAGAACTACAAGGGATCTCTCCCTTGACAATATCATTGGTGAAGTTTCAAAAGGAATATCTACTAGATCATCATTGAAAAATCTCTACTGCAATATGGCTTTTGTTTCACAAATAGAACCTAAGCACATTGATCAAACCTTAATTGATGAACATTGGATGCATGTCATGCATGATGAATTGAATCAATTTAAGAGCAATGAAGTTTGGGAACTTGTTCCTAGACCTTCTTCTTTCAAACCTATTGGCACTAAATGGGGTTTTAGAAACAAACTTGATGATAGTGGAATCATAGTCAGAAACATAGCTAGATTGGTTGCAAAAGGTTACAACCAAGAGGAAGGCATTAAATATGAGGAAACCTATGCACCTATTGCAAGATTGGAAGCCAATAGATTATTACTTGCATATGCATATTTAATGGATTTTAAACTTTTTCAAATGGATGTTAAAAGTTCTTTCGTAACTGGATATATTGAGGAGGAAATCTATGTGCAGCAACCTCTTGGTTTTGTAGATTTTATATTCAAACCATGTTTTCAAACTTAAGAAAGCTCTTTATGGTTTAAAACAAGCTCTAAGGTCTTGGTATGAGAGATTAAGTAAATTTCTGCTTGAACAATCTTTCACAAGAAGACATGTTGATAAAACCTTGTTCATCAAAAGGCAAAAGAATGATATCTTATTGGTTCAAGTAAATGTTGATGATATAATTTTTGGTTCAACTAATCAATTGTTGTGCAAAGAATTATCTATCTCTATGCAGAATGAATTTGAAATGTCAATGATGGGAGAATTAACTTTCTTTCTTGGACTTCAAGTGAAGCAAATGAAGAATGAAACATTTCTAAATCAAGCCAAGTATTGCCTTGAAGTGATCAAAAAGTTTGAAATGGATAAAAGCAAAGATGTTGCAACTCCAATGGCAACATCAACCTATCTTGATTCAGATGAAAAAGGAAAAAAGGTTGATGAGTCAAAATTTAGAGGAATGATTGGATTCTTATTGTATTTGACAGCTAGTATACTAGACATTATGCTAAGTGTGTGCTTGTGTGCAAGATATCAAGCAAATCCTAAAGAATCACACCTTACAGCAGTCAAAAGAATCCTCAAATATCTAAAGTCAACACCAAAAGTTGGTCTTTGGCATTCTAAAGGTGCATCAATTAATATTATTGGTTATTCTGATTCTGACTTCGCAGGATGCAAGTTGGATAGGAAAAGCACTAGTGGAACTTGTCATCTACTAGGAAGTTCACTGATCTCATAGCATTGCAAGAAACAATCTTGTGTTGCTTTATCAAAAGTTGAAGCTGAGTACATCTCTGCTGGAAGTTGTTGTGCTCAAAGCCTATAGCTAAATTGCAAGATTTTGGTGTAGAATTAAAAGAAATACCTCTGCTATATGACAACACAAGTGTTATCAACATTTCCAAGAATCCACTAATGCACTCAAGGACCAAACACATTGAGATAAGGCATCATTTCCTTAGAGATCATATCCAAAAAGGTAACATCAAAATTGACTTCATTGATACTCAATCAATTGGCCGATATATTCACTAAAACTTTGGCTAGAGATAGATTCTATACTCTTAGAAACATGCTAGCTATCCTTGATGAATCTAATCTTTACTAGCATGATTGTTATGTGCTTATCTATGTGAAATAGTTTCTTAATTGACTGATCATCACATGTGCTTCAAAGATTCCAAGTTGTGCTGCATAAAATACTGTTCATTTTGATATTTCTATTGGAATAATAGATTAAAGCATGAATTAATCGATTAAATGAACTTGAAAAACTGTTGAGAAAGAAATTTGTGCTTATGTAATCAATTACACAACCAGGATAATCGATTATTCTTCATAGAAAAATAATTCTAGAAAATAAATTTTTCTAGAATAATCGATTACGACTTGAATTAATTGATTGCACAAGCTTCAAATTCATTTTACATATAAAATCTCACTGTAATAATCGATTTCATAAGAGATAATCGATTACACTTCATCTTCTTTAACTGAATCTCACTGAAATAATCGATTACTTGTCGAATTAATCGATTACAGTTTCTGCAGATATTGATTTTGCTTACGAATTAATCGATTACATAAGCATATAATTGATTATTCATGGAGTTACTATAGAATCTACAAGATTTTCTTGGAATTTGTAACTGCCCAACTACCACCTAATTCAAAATTTGAATCTTCTGTGCTTTAATGTTAGTGGGTTAATCCGAAAATAACTGTTACTCATTTCAAATTTGAACTTTGGAGCCCAAATTCTTCGATGAATACAGCCTATGTTCAAAGGAGAAATCACACCATCTTAAGCACTACTGTATTTTTCTTTCTTCCTCTGAGTTAAAAAACTTTGTCCCGTAGCCTTTCCTCCCTTGCTCAATATGTCTGCACCCAAGAGAACCAAATCCTCTAAGAGAAAGAGTGCTAAAACCTCTAAGCATGCTCTCAATAGGTTAGATCATTGGTTTCCTGCTAAGAGAGACAAAATGACCTGCCTTTAGTTCAATGCCACCAAACTCATTTGTCCTCCCAAACACCTTGACCTTGACTGGTTCATTAGAGAAGGTTTTCAATTCCCTGCCTTGATTAAAACCCAGGGATTGAGAAAGTTTGTTGAGATGAAGGGTACCTTTTACCCTGAATTAGTGAAGGTGTTCTACACCTGTGCTAAGGCCTCTATGGATGGAACACTTTTGTCCCAAGTTAATGGCATAGAAATTACTCCTGAGGTCTAGGAAGCTATTGCTGGTATTTCTTTTGAAGGTGAAAGGAAATTTAAAGAAGAGGCTGGGGGTTATAATATGGTGGAAACCTATAGGGGGATGCTTCTTGATCCCCAAATGAGGTTGAAGCTTAGGCTAAGCACTGGCTCAATGACCCATGAAGACAGACTTCTTCATTACATAATCACCTATATGGATTAGGTAATCGGTAGGTACATTACGGATTAGGTAATCCGTATGAACTATACAGATTAGCTAATTCGTATAGTCCATACTGATTTATTTTGATTATTTTGAGTATTATGTTTTTCAAAATTGATGTTTTAATTGTAAATTTATTATTAATGAAATTCTTGTTGTATTTTCTATGACTTTATGACTTTAATGTTGTTAAATATTTATATCATGCATATGTTTTGTCAATGTATAAATTTTATTTTGATTTTTGAAGATGGACAACGAGGAGTGGAAGTATGATTGTATTATGTCTGAAGAAATTAATATGGATGATGATATTGAAGAAAAAACTTATGCGTATGAAAATCTGAATTGTTTAGTTGATTGTTCTGCAGACTTCTAGATGTCTAAGGTATTTATTTGATTTTGGAATAAGTTGTAGTTCTTAAATGATTGAATTAAGAAGATTAAAAAAAATTATTCATTTTTGTAGGTGTTCATTTCCCGTGAGGACGTATTGAAGTGGGCTCGTACTGTTGCATATCACAATGGTTTTGTAGTTGTCATAATGAGGAGTGGCATGTCAAATGGAAAGTTGGGGACAACATCATATGTTTTAATTGGTTGTGAAAGGAGCGGAAAGTATAGATCATGGAAAAAAAAAGTTTTATACCCTCAACGACTAGCACCAGAAAATATAAATGTCCTTTTAAGCTACGAGCCAAATCAGTCTCGGGAGGTCTAGGATGGATAGTGAATGTAATATGTAGCACTCATAATCATGCTTTGACTAAGTCATTCTGTGGACACCCATATGTTGGTCGCCTGACTGAGGAGGAGAAGATCATTGTTGCTGATATGACAAGGTCGATGGTGAAACCAAAGAATATTCTCCTAACTTTGAAAGATAACAATGCAAATAACTACACAAGTTTGAAGCAAGTATACAATGCAAGATATGCATACCGGACGCATATTAGAGGCAATAATATTGAAATGTAATAGTTAATAAAACTTCTTGAATGTGATTTGTATATTCATTGACATAGACTAAAGGATGAAAATGTTGTATGTGATTTTTTTGAGCACATCCGCTGTATTTGCATATTTAGAGGTCGAACGTGTAAACAATGTTGTGTGGGCCCTTGAACGATTTAGAGGGATATTCATGAAAAGTGAATTTTTCCCATTGGTCATTGTTACTGATAGAGATGCAGCATTGAATGAATGTCGTAAAAACTGTTTTTCCTTACTCAACGAATTTATTGTGCTGATTTCACATTGACAAGAATGTGAAGGCAAAATTGAAAACTTTTATCCAACAAAAAAATGCATGGGACTATGTCATGGAAGCATGGGGGAGTCTTATTGATTGTGGTACTGAGAAGCAATATGATGATTATTTAATGAAGTTTTAAATTGCTTGTTCACCATGGCTAGCGTTTGTTGATTATGTGAAAGACACATGGTTGCATCCTCAAAAGGAAAATTTTGTC
Source organism: Glycine tomentella (assembly GCA_007407185.1). NCBI lineage: Eukaryota > Viridiplantae > Streptophyta > Magnoliopsida > Fabales > Fabaceae > Glycine > Glycine tomentella. The sequence goes on from PYAF01003095.1 coordinate 26,514, forward strand.
GCAGCATAGACAAATAAAGTGATGCATTTCGGGAACACTACCACTAACAGGTAAGCGAGGTTTTAAAGTTGTTTACATTGTGATTTGAATAAGTTGGATTTGTTTCAAAGTATTCATATGTTTGAATTAAATGCAGGGTTGAGTCTGCTCATTCGACTTTGAAGAGACTACTACAAAATAGCATTGGAGATTTATGTAGTGTATGGGATGTGATGAATAATATGATGACGTTGCAACATACTGAAATAAAGGCATCATTGGAAAGAAGCACCCATGCGGTTGGGCATGTATTTAAAGTAACATTGTACAAGAGACTTATCGGCATGGTGTCCAGGTATGCGTTAAACTAGATTGCTCTTGAGTTTAAACGAGTTCATTATGCGGGCAAAAACCAATCTCGTGGATGTGTGATGCAAACTATCCATGGTCTCCTTTGTTCATGTGAGCTTGCTAAAGTTGTTGTTGGCAGCATACCACTTTCAAGAGTTCATATATTCTGGCGGAGATTACATTTTTTCAGACCAAGGTTTAGATGACGAAGAAATTCACAATACAGACGAGATAAAAGCTATCTCCAAGCGCTTTGAGAAGCTTGACATGTGCGGAAAAGTGACACTTAAGACTAAACTTAAAGAACCTGCATTTCCTGATATAAATTCCATGCATGCCCCCCTAAGAAGGAGAAAACAAAAGGTGTTCCAAAAAGTAAATACACAAGTCACCCAAGATCAACCAAGCGGGATCCATCTTACTTTGAGTATGTGGATGAGTTACATTCCGTGCAAAATAGTTGCTCGACACACAAAAGGTCTTCTTCATCTCATCATTCACTGAGCAACAAAAACATTCCTATGCTGCATCAATTTCCTCCTTTTATGGACAGATTCATTCTTAACATAACCAACATTAAAGCCGACAGTAATTGTGGATATCGTGTAATTGCTGCCATGTTAGGTTATGGTGAAGATTCTTGGCCACTAGTACGCAATCATTTGCTAAAAAAACTTGCACAATGGTCTGATAAATATATAACCTTGTTTGGTGGCATTCAGAGGTTTGAACAACTAAAGCGGTCACTTTTTGTTGATGGTTTAGCAAAGGTAAAAATAAACCTTTTGTATTTCGATTGTTTGTTTCTACTATATAACACTAATACAAGTTTTTGCGTATAGGTAACGATGGATAAATGGATGGATATTGTTGATATGGGTTATGTCATTACTTCCAGGTATAATGTCATTGTTGTTTCTCTATCTCTCTAGCAAAGTATGACATTTTTTCCTTTGAGAAGCCAACTGCCAAAAGATCCCTCTGTTCATCGCATTGTATGTATTGGCCATGTCTTTGGTCAAGTATAACATTGACCTTTATGATAGAAGCATTTAATTCTTTCGTGTTTTGTTTATTGAATTTTTAGTAACATAGTAACAATGTTATTTAAACAGGTAGAACTACAAGACCACTGTCCTATCCCGTTAACCGCATTTGGTTGATCAACGCACTGTTCCAATGAAGCCAAACACTGGCCAACTCCTTACATTGATCGAATGAGGGTGTATAGTGATTCCATAACCTTACGCACTGACCATGTCAATTTAGGAGACGATTAAAAAATTATGTGTGCTATTTTTTTTGTAAACCAAATATTGATGAACTATAATACTCCAATATTTATGTAATATGTAGTACAAATGGATATAATGTGCAGGAATATTTGAACTGAATATTCTTAGTCCAATAATTGTTTAACATTGTCACAAATACAAAAATCGAATATTTGAACTTAATTAAAAGATCACTGCAAAGGATAAAAAGGGAAATGTAGAAACAAAAAACAAAGTCACATCCCATGAACACTCAGTCCCATCAAAGTCAATCTATCCGATTAACTCGTCTCCTTTGTGTATCCTTTAACTAACTGGTTCGAACAAACACGTTCCCTTGTGAGTCACACTGCGTGCCATGTGCAATAGGTGTTGTGTAACATTGTACGCATCTGTGCCTAAAGTAACCATATGCATGTCTAACATGTGTTGCAACCCGTTAGCTAACCTTTCGCACATACCCTGAAACAATCATATAACATGTCATGGTCATTAGTTGCTTTTATGCATACATCTACTGATATTTATAAAGAAGGTCACAAATACATTTAACACTGCATGAAGAGTCATGTCACTAACATCCGAAGCTCTCGCAACTAGATCTAGCACACCTAGTCCAACATCATCGTGCATAGCAAGCGGATCCTGCAAAGTAGTTGTGACACACAACGGATGTCGACTAGGCTCCCCAGGCTCTGGCGGACTCATAAATGGATGCGATATCCGATAGAACCATTCCATGTAGCCGCGAGCACACTGACTGGGATAAGCAACCCCGTCTCTAGTGGCTACAATGTAATCAGAGAAGTGGGTCCATCGGTCAACAACCTCTTCTGTCAATGGAGTCTCAGGCTGGTGCAATTGGGGGATTTGTTGAACATACCCAAATTGCCTGATCACACGCTCAGGTAAGTGTCTTACGATTATTGGTCCCCATCTGAGGTACCCAGAAAACAAAGATATGATCTCGAAATCCCTGTGGCAATGGTGTTCCCCATATGGCATCCAGCAAACATCGTCTAGCATCAACCTATCTAACCGTCTAAGATAGGTTGCAACCGGTAAAGCCTTCGTCGCTTTCCATCGACTTGCATGGGGTGACCTCTCATTGTACTCCCCATTTGGCATGACACTTCCAATGGTCAGGAAATGTTCATAGATCCAACACTGCAACATGAAATAAGAAATTAATTACAACATCATTATATTAACACAACATAATTTAGTTAAATAGTCTTAACAATAATTACTTAAATGATGTATTGCAACATACCTGTAGCAATGAAATATATTCGACAAGGTGTTTTCCGTGATGCAGACATGCATGGTTTAAATTTTGATACACGTGGACTAGTGTTGCTACACCCCAATAAAATCCCGCCAATTGGTCCAGATCATGAAATGCGTCTAAGAATACCACACTAATGTGTGTGGCACTCTTGTTCGCAAACAATGTGCAACCTACTAGATGCAACAAATATGCTCTGGATGCAAGAACCCACTGCCTAGCGTCACATTTTGCAGCATATAATTCTCGAAGCCAGGACAGTCGAACATATGCTCTGTGGCATTGTTCGGTCTCTACTTCAGCATCCTCAATTGTCACGTCCAACGAGTCAAGTAGTAATGTAATTGCCTCCCCCACGTCAAGCACATCATACGTCTGGAAGGCTCCCATGATTGGGAGATGCAACAATGACGCAACATCATCCAAAGTAATGCTCACTTCTCCGATCAGCTAGTGGAAGTTGTTGGTCTCAGGATGCCATCTCTCAACAAATGCAGATAGCAATCCTCTATCTCCAGTATCAACCGAGCAAGAAATCAATGGGCTTAACCTAGTAGCAATGACTACTCCTTCAATCTCAGATGTCGGGGGACCAAATTTGGCTACTTTACATCCGTGGGAAGCCAATTTTAACTTAGGACAATCTTACAAGTTAGTTGATTGTCAGAGGACATTACATTTTCAAATATACCTTCATTTGTATCTAATTAAACATAAAATTACCTATCTGGCCCACACTCTAAGCACCACATGCTTAACATAGTCTTTCATAATCGAACAATCTTTCAAGCCACCTGGAAATGCTTCTGACTCAATACCCACGTCATCAGTCACTTGAATGTCAAGCTCCACATGTTCTTCTTGAGCAACTAGTTCCTCAACAATGGGACTAGTTGCTCGTCATCTTCAGGTGACAGCGGTAGGCCTACGGTGTTCAGTCCTATCCTCTACATTATCAGCATTATGTCTTCCAAATGCTCGGTCTACAAGTCTCCCTAGACCTTTACGCAAACCTCTTGTTTTTACCATAATCTGCACCAATAATTAAAGACTTAGCACTAAAATCAAATCCATGTTCTACAATCAAAATATAGGGAAAACTTAAAAAACCAAAACTTCACTTATACATAATTGGAGTTTACTAACTCTAACTGAGTGTTTACAACTCTCTAGCACTGAGTTTACAATACTCCAATAGAAAACAAAAGCTAGAAATCACATGCTACATGGTATCTTACCATTGAGTTTATAATACTCCAATACAAATCAAAAGCTAGAAATTACATGCTACACCATTGAGTTTATAATACTCCAATACAAATCAAAAGCTAGAAATTACATGCTACATGGTATCTTGTCCAATTTCCACCACACCATGGCTGCCATTTCACCACACCGGTTATATTAGCCTAAGCAATCACATGCCTAAACAGTTACAATCAAAATAGCAAAACCACTTTAACCTCAAACAATGAGAGAATTTTATTGAATATAAAGTAGTTAGCGAAATCAGATACTAAATTCATTTATTTCGTATACTACATATTCAGTTTCTAATACAATTATAAATAATTTTATATATTTAAAATAATTAATTAAAATCAAATCATCAGAAAATCCTTGAAAATGGTCCATACGGATTATACAATCCGTAAGGTCCATAATCCGTAAGATCCATACGGATTCTGTAATCCATATGGAGCCCCACCACATCCCATCAATCACGACATTCAGACGTCGACGCTCACCATAATGCACCAGCAACCACCACCAATAGCGCGAACACCTGTAACTCACACGACCAATGCCACCACTGCCGTCAACCTGTCAACGAAGAAGAAGCAAAACTCCACGCGCAACTGCTTAGGAAAAGAAATGCAAGATAATAGTGTAATAGGAAATTCAAAATAGTGTATTAGAAAAACAAAAGGTTATTTTCGATATTTCACTATTACAATATAGTGTATGGAAAAAATTATATAGTGTATGAAGCAAAACTCACATAATAATGCAATAAGAAATGTTAATGGATAACATTGTCCAAAGACTTAAATAAATAATGTGTCCAATTATTAAATTGCAAATAAAATTGTAAAAAAAATTACTATATAAACACTCTTCTTTAGTATTTAATTTATGTTTGATCAATTTATTTTAAAAATAACTAATAATTATCCTCTTGAAATAAATTCATCCCAACATGCTATAATTTGGGTTTTTTTCAAGTGTAAAAGTTTTTTATAAAAAAAATACACCTAATCTGCATATCTGCTTGCTAAAAATTAAAGCTGGAATAACTTTCTAAAAGGTCAATACTTTACCCAAAACAAATATTTTTTAAATATTAAGTGATAGCTAGCCTCCAAATCTTAGAAATTGAAATTTCTTATTTCTAGATGTCTATTTTGATTTCTTGTATGCACTTGCTGACTAGAGTGATATGTGCGGGCCATTCCATCCCCTTGACGTAAAACTAAGAAAAATTTATAGGGTAAGAGACTAAGATCAAGTTGTTTTGGCCTTTTGGGATAACACCTTAATGCTACAAAAATAAGGCTGGAATTTTTATTAGATATAATTTTCTACTCGTTCAATATGTAGTGTAGGTAAGTTGCATTGCTATGATAGATGATTCTTACATCCCATATATTGAGGAACGTGTTCCTCCTCATGGTTAAATTCTTCAGTAAATGGGTTGTCGCTCCGTTGTTTGTGCAGTCAGAAGTTCTTTGCTTAAGCCTTTGTGGTGAAGAGTGGGAGAAGGTTACCCCTGAACAAAAGAAAGAATTTGAAAGTTTTGGGATCCCAATATATTCATGGGATGAATTTTTACTACCGGTGGGTTATTCATTTCATGTACTATTACGCTTGGTGATTGTTTGGTTTGACCAATTTATAAAGAATCATAACATTGGAATTTATTTTTTTGAGGTTAATTTCAGTCATTAATTTTAGGTATTAATTATGTCTTTTGCTTCTTTGAATATTGTGTTTCCTGCAATGTCATGGATCCTCCGTAAGATATTAGGGAATTAAGATTGTTCCCTTATGAATTCATTTACAAAATCATATTAAATTAATATTAATTTTTATTAGGTTGTATCTAAATCAATGGTGGCCTCTTTAAGGCAGGCACTTGCTACTACTACTACTACTATTACTATTATCATCATCATCATCATCATCATCATCCTCGTCGTCGTCGTCGTCGTCGTCCTCCTCCTCCTCCTCCTCCTCGTCGTCGTCGTCGTCGTCGTCATCATCGTCATCATCGTCATCATCGTCATCATCATCATCATCATCATCATCATCATCATCGTCATCATCGTCATCATCGTCATCATCGTCATCATCATCATCATCATCATCATCATCATCATCATCATCATCATCATCATCATCATCATTATTATTATTATTATTATTATTATTGGTAATTGGCTCTTCATATTCTAATAATGCAAATTTTGTGACAAAATACCAAATGTATAGAAATTGCAGGTTGGATTTGTTGCAAAACAAAATAAACATTAAAAAAATAAACAATGTTGGTTTAAGAAAAATTTTCTTAGAATGTGTAGTTTTTAAGATGTTTTTTTTTTAAAAATTATCTTTGAATGTTCTAAAAAAAATTTCCAAAAATTGTTTTACAAAGTATACTTTCTAAGATGATTTTTGGAAAATCGTTTTTAATTTCATTTGTTTTTAACATATTTAAAAAAAATACATTTTAAGACTATTTAAAAACTGTCGTGAAAAGTGTTCACTTTCCACAAAGATGGATTCAGACGATTTTAAACCATCATGGAAGGGATGACAAAATTGTCTTTGAAAGACGATTTTATAGGAGTGACTTTTCACTATTTTATTTTGACTTCTTTGAGTTATTTCTCTTCATTTTTCCTTTATTCGCTGCAATCTTTTCTTGTGAAGCTTACATATGAAAGTTTTCCAACTTAGTATGGAAATTTACATTAACTTTTATATGACCTCTAATAATTATTAGTGTGATTACTCATGCTACCCTATTTGTAATTGACTTAGAAAATAATCTTTTGTCAATATACAAGTCCTTTCATGAATTTAAGACTCATTACCAACAAATGTTGATTTAATAGGTAAGGAATAGATTCATATTTTAAAATTATGAGTTTGATTTTTGTTGTCGATGTGAGGATTTTATTGGTGGGTAATATGTAAGTACATTTGTAAACACTTTTTGAACCTTGAGATTTACCTTGACCCAAGTGAGTTTCCATGACCAAACTCACTTGAACTTTTACTCATCAAAATTTTAAGATTTGATATGTTGTTGTTCAAAATATGATATGATAGGATAAGAGACAAGATAATTATTGGTGGCCACCACCACTACCGTCACCACCTCTTGCCACCATGACCATCGTCGTTATCACTACCGTCACCACCACCAATAGAGATTTTATGATTAAATAAAGTTTTAATTTAAATTAAAATGTTTTTTTAATCTTAACATTTCATTTTAATCTAACGGTTGAGATTAATCATTTGTGTCCTCACATAAATAGTCATTCTCGTGTATGTTTTCATTTCATTTGTGCAGTTTTGTTTTCATTATTTTAATAATTACTTATTATTATTAAATGTTATTTTTAAATAATTTATAATAAAAAAGAAATATACTTTAACATGATATTAATAATTTTCTATTCTGGATAATTATACTTTTATAATGTCCTTCACGATTACTCTTGAAGATAACATAAATTAAAGATGATAAAGGGATTCAGGTCTTCCAAACAAAACTTCAATGCTTAGATTATCAACATCTTTGAGGTAAATTTCTATGTTGTTACATTATACATTATAGTGATCTTTTTGCATTTTTTTTATTTTTCTCAACAAAATCAAATAAGATTTTATATTCATTCAGCTTAATGAAATTTTTGGGTGAAATAAATCCCAAAAAAGGTTACGAAACTACAAACGGTGAAAGTATATCAGTCATATATATCCAACAACTGGTTCAAAATATTCGGGACAAGGCTAACACGACTGAAGATCAACTCAAGAAACACAAATTCACTTGTGATTGTATTTTAAAGAAGTTTATAAGTTAATTTTTATGTCTTAAATTATCATTAATTAGTTGTATTTTAAAGTTATCATTCATTATGTTGTAACACATTTATAATTAGTTGAATGTTGAAGTTTTTTAATATGTAACTTTTAAGTGGCGGTTAAAAAATTAGTCGTTAAAAAATAGTCGTTACAAAAATTAGTCATTACAAAAACTAGCTATTAAAACTAGTCGTTGTTGATAATGTTATTTAATTGTTCAGTTTCTTTGATTCATGAAAACCCAACCTTTAAACTTCTTTTGTTTATTTTTTCTACCCCCACTCACTCGTAAAATGGCTCGAAACTCTAACTTTGATAGAACTTCGCAACAAATTGTTAATGAAGCACATGAAGACAACGTTGATAAAGAAATCATGAGATACTTACACCAATTGCAGCAACAAGCAGAGAGCAGCCGACTCAAACGAACAAGAAACATAAATCACAATCGTGAAGATGGACATAATCACTTGATGAATGACTATTTCTATGAAAATTGTGTATACACATAGAATCAATGTCAACGTAGGTTCCGAATGCGAAAGTTGATAATACTTTGTCGAGACGCACCAAAACAAATTTTACTAAGCTAATTCTGTAGCGCACAGAGCTAACCTAGGTCGACTCAGAGACACTTATCAATATGGTTCTAGCTTCAAATCACTAATAATAAAAAGGGGGATTTAATCAAACAGTTGGTGCGCAGAAATTAAAACATGCAAGAACATAAACTAAACTTAAAGAACGGTGCAGAAATTAACAAGATTATCAACAAGTAAAGTAAAACAGATTAAAAAGCATCAATCCAATTCACCAAACCAAGCAATTCGAATCATCATCATTCTCAGAAATTTATCCTATCATGAACATTCATTCAATCTCATTAGAAGTTGTTCAATCGAATTAACCCCTAATTTAATTGAAACCACAACCCTAATTGAAATATCATCCAATTATTCTGTGATTAATATTCGAAATTAGGCATGAACCCATAACCTAATCCGCTTTTAATCCTAAATGCATTCATAATCATGAAAAAACAGAATAGCAATTGAAGAAGAAGATAAACATTCAAGTAGAATTCGAAATACTAAACTAGAACTCCAATTCTGCTTGTGCTTGGGTTGGTTCCTTGGATTGATTGGTGATTTAGCCTTCCATGATCATCGTCAGTGAAAGCCCCATGGTTTGAGTGCACGAAAATGGAAGAACAGGAAAACGAAAATTAAGAACAAGGAAGAACAGTTGAGAGAAAATGAGAGCAAGAGTTTTGATCCTAAAAACCTAAAGAGAGAAATGTAAAAACTGTTTTATTAAAATGAAAGGTGCTATCAAAAGTCTCTATAATGTCACTAATATATAGTGACTAAGTCTGAAGCAAAGAATGGGTCATCAACAAACCCATCAATTCAATTATTTGGTATTTACAACCAACAAAATTAAATTCGTAGCTCAAAATTACAAGTGCAGAGGTGTTGACTTCGAAGCTTAAATGACCCTCTAAATGACAGAATTGGCCTCGGGTTATTTCTAGCAAACTTGTAGATCTTTTCGTTATCTTTCCAAGGACTTCTAGAACGCTCCATTCGAAGATCGGTAGCACTCTATAGGTCCTATACAAGACAGATACGTCAAGTGAGCAAAAATCCAAAAATACGCTACAATTAGCAATTAAGCCCACTTACTTGTCCAAAACAAAAATTGAATTAGAATAGAAAAATAAAGATCCAAGAGAGGTCAAATAAACTAAAAAGGACAAAAAAATATTTAACTAAAAGCACTCCATCAAAATTAGATACTCCTTAGAATCGTTGATGGTCTCAGTAATCATTATCCATATTTCCAAATGAGATCTGATGCATTTGGTAGAAGGGATCTTTCACCTTTTCAGAAGTGCACTGCAGCAATTCGTATATTGACATATGGATCACGCGCCAATACTGTTTGAGTATGTAAGAATTGGCGAAAGCACTATAATTGAATGCTTAGAAGCTTTTGAAAAGGGTGTGAATGAGATATTTAAAGATAAGTACTTGAGAAGGCCTAACAACAACTACATCAATCATCTATTACAAATTAGAGAGACGCATGAGTTTCCAAGTATGTTTGGTTCTATTGATTGCATGCATTAGGAATGGAAAAATTGTCCAGTTGCATGACAAGACCAATATCGTAAAGGTGATCATTGAAAACCCATAGTAATACTTGAATTCAGCATGTCACAAGACTTCTGGATTTGGCATGCATATTTCGGAGTTGTGGGTTCAAACAATGACATTAATCTGATTAAACCAATCACCTATGTTTGATGACGTTTTGTCAGGTCAAACTCCTCTAGTACAATTTATCAATAATGAAACCCCATATAATATGGGATACTATCTTTTTGATGGCATTCATCCCAATTGGACCGCATAAGTGAAGACTATCCCAATGCCACAAGGAGAGAAAAGAAAGTTATTTGCAAAATTGCAAGGGACAAGAAAGGATGTGGAGAGAGCATTTGGTGTACTCAAATCTCGATTTGCAATTATATGTGATCCATCGCGTAATTGACAAACAGTTACCATGAAGAACATAATGTTGGCATGCATTACATTGCACAACATGATTGTACAATGATAACGTTGATGTTGATTACAATCATTTTTCTGAAGAAATTTCAAACATTGATGTATCTCATGGTGTTTATCCCGACTTTGCTATATATGTGCAAACAAAACGTTATACGCACACAAGAGAAGTTCATCAACAACTTCAAGTAAACTTAGTGGGACATATTAGGGAACATTTCTGTCACAATAATAAAGAAATTTAATTTTTGTTGCTTAATGTCGATGTTTGTATTTTTTCTAATCAATGTTATGTGTTATCATAAGTTTAAATTATCATGATGAATAAATATTTTAATAATTAAAAAATCTATTTTTGAATTAATTTTTCTTAACTAAAAATTATATAATTTATTATTTTAAATTATTTTAAATAAATTGTAAGTAAATATTAGAAAATAGGTCCCTTGTGGGACCTACAAAAATGATTTAAGATCTCAAAATGAGATCTACTATTGGAGTAAAAAATGAAGGAAATCTTGAAAATGGTGTGATGCTGCTAGGTCTACCAAAAAGGTAGCTAAAATCTCAAAATGTGATCTTATATTGGAGATGCTCCGAGAATATAGCAATCACCCTAGAATAATGAGTCCAAGTCCAAAAAGTCCAGGGCTTTCAAAGTCCTATCTGACTTTAGGGAGGTTCTAACCAAGATCTTTTAAAGATGGAGAAATCTGAAACAACAGTTTCATCTTTTTTTTTTCTCTACACAAATTGAACGCCATTGAGAATTCTACTTCTTTTAATTACATGTTACTAGTATAAACAAATAGTAAAACAAATTCTGGTTCTGAACATTTTCAAGGTTCTACTCCTATCTGACTTTAGGGAGGTTCTAACCAAGATCTTTTAAAGATGGAGAAATCTGAAACAACAGTTTCATCTTTTTTTTTCTCTACACAAATTGAACACCATTGAGAATTCTACTTCTTTTAATTACATGTTACTAGTATAAACAAATAGTAAAACAAATTCTGGTTCTGAACATTTTCAAGGTTCTACTTTATTTTCACATAAAAAGAAAAGGAAAAAAAAAGTTCATTCTTTCACCTGATCTGATAAGTACAGAAGATTTTAATAAGTTTAAGCATCTTCAGCATCACTCATGCTGACACAGCTCTCAATATGGAATTCAGTGGAGAAATCCATTTCATCAACAATCCTCCCTTTGTTACATGGAAGTGCAAAATATGAATTATCAGCATAAACACATTATGGAGGATAAAGTATAATATAACTTAAATTGTGACAACATATACCTTTCAAGAACAAACTTCCCCTCTTTATACTTTTGGCCTCTCTCATGTGCAGATTCCTGGGAGAGAGAAATGCAATTTTAAAGGGGTCAAAACTCAAAAGTAATGTGACAGAAGACTGGAACAAAAGAATGAGGATAAACACATGAAAAAATTTCTGATCATGCAGATAGACATTCTAAGAAACTTTTCCTAAAACATCCATTGAGATATTTGCTATATGAAAAAGAGAGAGGGCAAGAGGAGAATTACATATTTCCAGCCAATTATTTGACCACAGCAACAACAAAAAATATCTGCCACAGTATGCAGTCCTGAAAGCATCAACCTTTCCTCTAGCTCTCCAATTGTGAAGTTCACACTGGATCAAGGACCGAAAACAAAAGCATGCCCTTAAGGATTGGAAAATTCAGATCTAGTGATATTTTCATACAAGAAAAACTAGAACCAAACAATTCCCAAAATAGCTTTGATCAGAAAGAGTGTATAGCATGTGTTAGAAAGAGCTTCTACAAAGCTTATTTGGGCTTATTTTATGATCCAAGAACTTAAGCTCAAAGTTGAAGGGGTTGGGTTAAGCTTATGAAAATGAAAGTGACTTGTGACCTTCCTACAATTTCTTTTTAACTTTTTCAACAAATTTTATGGTGAATCTTATTAAAATAAGTTAAAAAGAGCTTATCTAGGAAGGTCATAAGTTTAACCAATGAAAACAACTAACTGAATAACCCTTAATCTAGTTCCTGTTTTTCATTAACAATAATGTGTAAACAAGAGGGGCATTAGCAATTATAAAAATAAATATTTTTTTATAGAAAGCAGTGTTGTATATGAAGTTGAGCTAACTAATTCATGATTAGCTTTTTTTTCTATCATAGTCATAAGTCATTTGCTTTAGATATTATGTATTAACTGTTAATATATAAAATGAAATCATTTCAAACCAGAATTTTAAACCCATTTTACACGGACTAGGAAAGTTATCAACTCTTAAAAAGAATTTTGCAAAGCAAATGTATCTGTTACTAATCAATTTTCTCACTGGGATTCTTAAAAAACATGACTTTAATATCTATGCCAAATCAATTATCATATATAAATAAAAAATAAAAAAACAAATAGCAAGTACAAAAGTTCCCATTCTATATATGTAGTACATAAGGTTGAAATGCCTCAGTCTGATACTCCTATAAAAACAATTACAAATAAATATAAAAATGCAATTTCGTTAAGTGGTTTAACTTGCAAGCTATGAGCATCATAATTTGCAGATTTCTAGCAGTATCAATTATGCTTGAATGCAGTTTTTAACTAGTATTATGAAAACACTAAATAACTTATGTCACAAGGCTGTTCTGTTACTATACACCGTCTCATAACTTGAAATTCAATACTCATTTGTCAATAATGGATTAGAACTGAAAATTACTCACACATTATTGAAGAGATATGCTTTTCCCCGCTGGCAACGAAATGCCTGAGAAGAATAGAAAGCAGATATTAAGATGAGAAGTAATTTAACAATCCAGTAGAACAATTGTAGTCATTTAATGGTAGAAACCAAGCAAAACCTACAAGACATAGATAATGCATTCAATTTGAAGCAAAAAAGTTAACTATGCCACATGCCCCCCCCCCCCCCCCCC
>PYAF01003095.1:40119-51469 GCA_007407185.1 Glycine tomentella
CCCCGCTGGCAACGAAATGCCTGAGAAGAATAGAAAGCAGATATTAAGATGAGAAGTAATTTAACAATCCAGTAGAACAATTGTAGTCATTTAATGGTAGAAACCAAGCAAAACCTACAAGACATAGATAATGCATTCAATTTGAAGCAAAAAAGTTAACTATGCCACATGCCCCCCCCCCCCCCGCAACACACACACAGTTTTCTTGTCATCTATATATTTATTTATTATTTAATTAAAATAGTTTCTCTTAATATATGAGGATCCAAAAAAAATCAGGACAAAGAAACAGGTATTAAAAGGGAAAATTACATTGACACCCAATGTGGTTTCTTCAAATTTCACATGAGAGTCCTACTTTATTAACGCCAACAGTAACCACCCTTAATGGTATACTACGCCCTATAAGGGAGGTTACTGAAGGTGTTAAAAAGACAAGGGTATCGTGTAAAATATCAAGAAACAAGGAATGTAAATGTAACTTTTCCTAAAAGAAACAATGCAGTGGTCATGCAGTCAACGGTCAGAAGGACATGCTACAACCTGTTGTTAGGGATGCAATAACTATAAAGCCCTTCATGTGTCTTCCTTCACCTAACAGATTAAGACCTTGAGACAGTTGGTTCACAACATGGTATCAGAGGTTCTGTGGTCAAGTAGTGCAGAATTCAATCTTTATCACCCTCATCTTCTAATAAAAAGTCGAAGTTCATTACAAAGTAGGTGGGCCTGTGCATTGACGCATTGTTCATGCTTCAAGCCTAAAGGGCTCTTGTGTGAGGAGACATGTAAAACCATTATTATGTCTTCAACTAACAGTTTACGCTTTTGCAATAATTGTTTCATCACATCTGCAGAGTATTTATCCAATAATTTCCATTTTGGAAATTTGATCCTGAATATGGAAGTTATAAACTAACCTCTCTTGACTGCAAGTTGCAATCTTATCTGAATATCTTTGATTTATCCATGAACAGGACTAAAAAGCAAAAGGATTAAAGTGAAGGATATCAACAATTCATGCAACAAACCAGTATTTCCCAATAGGATTTGTTGCCAATATAGTGTTAGATGAATCGAGAATCTCTCTATTTTATTGAATGAATTCTGTTACACTCTAGGGAATGAGCCTAGCCTCCCTAACCAATCACCCAATGATTACCAATATCCCTTTCTACTCTAACAGAAAACTATATAAAGCCACTACTACAACTGTAACAGTTAACAGCCTTAACAGCCAATTACAGGTAAGCATTTCTAATTTCCTTAAGCTGTAACTGGCATTAGCCAGTTACAGGTTTCACTAATGACTCAGGCTTCTTCCTAAACCTGCCATGAGTCCTTGCTACATATATCTCCTTTATTTGAGGTCTAACAATACTCCCCCCCAAAAGAGTCACCTTGTCCTCAAGGTGAAAGTCAGGAAATTGTAGATCCTTCCATTGTATCAACACTTCTGTTGTTCCTGCTGAATTTCTCACATCTTTTACAGCCATAGGTTCAACTTTTAGTTCCAGTTCATCAGTTAAAATTGCAGGTAAAGGTTGAGACTTTGTAGTAGGAGAAATAGCAATTTTCAGCAAAGATAGATGAAATACCGGGTGAACCTTACTTTCAGGTGGCAGCTTTAGCTGATAAGCCACTTTACTAATGACCTTTTCAATCTGGTATGGCCCATAGAATCTAGGGCTTAATTTTTCATTGATCTTTTTAGCTAATGATTTTAGCCTATATGGCTGTATTTTGAGATAAACCCAGTCTCCTTCCTGCAATTTAATATCCCTCCTATGCTTATTTGCTTGACTTCTCATCTGGTCTTGAGCCTTAAGCAAATTCCTCCTTAGCTGGTCTAATAACTCATCACTTTCTCTAGTCAATCTGTTCACTTCCTCCACCACTGAAGGAACAGTTGTTCCCTTCAATAATTGAGGTGGATCTCTACCATATAATGCTTTAAAAGGAGTAAGCTTGGCTGAGCTGTTGTAATTGGAATTAAACCAAAACTCTGCCCAGCTCAAACAGGCTGGCCATTGCTTAGGTTTCTCCCCTGTAATACATCTTAAGTAAGTTTCTACTCCTCTATTAACTACCTCCGTTTGGCCATCTGTTTGAGAATGGTAGGCTGAACTGAATTTCAATTTTGTACCTGCAGTCCTAAACACCTCTTTCCAAAATTGGCTCAAGAAAATTTTATCTCTATCTAAAATTATAGTAGTAGGAAACCATGTGAAAGGATGGCTACATCAACATCATCAACATCAACAGCACCTTTAACCCAAATTAATTGGGGTCGGTGGTAGATGAACCCAATGATAAATCGAAAATAGAACAAAAGAGAGAAACAAAGTTAAAATAAAAGAATGGTGAGAGGAGAAAAGAAAAGAAGAAGAAAAGAATTAAAACAAGGGAACAACTGGAACATAGAACTACTAAAGGGTTTAACCCTCCACCAGACTTGCAGCTTTTCTCCACTCCGTCCTAAGATATACCGTCCACCAATCTATATCCCACTCCATTAGGTCTTGTTTAACTACCTTTCCCCAGGTAAGTTTTGGTCGACCTCTACCTCTCTTTGTATCTAACTCTTGGTAACAGACTCTTGTTCTGACAGGAGTATCTAATGGCCGTCTCATAACATGCCCAAACCATCTCAATCTATGCTCCCTCATCTTTTCACATACTGGTACCACTGATATCTTTCGTCGAATATCCTCATTTCTTATCTTATCCATCTTCGTATATCCGCACATCCACCTTAACATCCTCATTTCTGCTATCCCTATTTTATGCTCATGTTGCCTATGTGTTGGCCAGCATTCTGCTCCATAAAGCATTGCCGGTCTAACAGCTGTTCTATAGAATTTTCCTTTTAGCTTAAGAGGAATCTTGCGGTCACACAAAAGCCCCGATGCACTCCGCCATTTCATCCACCCTGCTCTAATTCTATGACTTACATCCTCACGATCTCCCCACCTTTTTGCAACATTGATCCCAAATATCTAAAAACGTCTTTCTTGGGTACCTCTTGCCCAAGTAAATGCACTGTGTCTTGATCACCGTCTTTAATCCTCGAAAACTCACACTTCATATACTCCGTCTTGCTCCTGCTTATCTTGAATCCTTTAGACTCCAAAGTACTTCTCCACAATTCCAATTTTCTATTAACGCCATCTTTGGTCTCATCAATAAGTACGACATCATCTGCAAAGAGCATACACCACGGCACTTCTTCTTGAATATCTTTCGTTAGTTCATCCATCACTAAGGCAAAGAGATAAGGACTAAGAGCTGAACCTTGGTGGACACCTACCGTGATAGGGAAATACCTTGATGTTCCATTACAAGCTTTCACACATGTGGTAGCCCCATCATACATATCTTTGATTGCATTAATATACTTTAATACTATTTTTTTCTTCTCAAGAGTCTATGAACACCATATGTAAGTCTTTTTTCCTTTCTCTATACCTTTCCATTAATTGTCTCATCAAGAAAATAGCTTCCATGGTACATCTTCCTGGCATAAATCCAAATTGATTTACTGAAACCTTGGTCTCCCTCCTTAGACGATGTTCGATAACTCTCTCCCACAACTTCATAGTATGACTCATAAGTTTGATGCCTCTATAGTTTGAACAATTTTGAATATCTCCCTTGTTTTTGTAAATAGGCACAAGCATATTTTTCCTCCAAGCATCAGGCATCTTGTTTGTTTGAAGAATCCTATTAAAAAGATTGGTTAACAATTTTATTGCCACATCTCCCAAGTCCCTCCACACTTCAATAGGGACGTCATCAGGTCCCAACGCTTTATTATTCTTCATCCTCTTTAAAGCCTCTTTAACCTCATATGTATTAATTCTGCGCACAAATCTTCTATTCAGATCATCAGAAACGTCCTCCAATTCCACCTCACTCTTGTCACCATTCCCATTAAAAAGATTGTTAAAGTAGTGTAACCATCTTTCACTTACATCTTCATCCCTTACCAAAAGTTTTTGATTTTCATCCTTGATACATCTAACTTGGGTGAGATCTTTACTCTTCTTATCCCTGTGAAAGGATGGCTAATAGGAACAAAATGAGCATACTTGGTAAACCTGTCCACCACCACCAATATTGCATTTTTTTTCCTTGTGTTTTAGGTAGCCCTTCTATAAAATCCATAGAAATATCAGACCATACTTGTGTAGGAATAGGGAGAGGTTGTAATAACCCAGCTGGAGACAAAGCTTGGTATTTATTTTGCTGACAAACATCACATTCAGCAATAAATCTCCTAATATCCTGTCTCATCCCTTCCCAATAAACCAAGGCTGCTATTCTTTTGAAAGTTCTGAAAAAACCTGAGTGACCCCCCACCAAGGAACTATGATACTCCTGCATCAACACCTGCACTTTAGGAGATTTTTTTGACAGCACTAACTTGCCATTATACCACAATTTCTTGTTCTGCAAAGCATAGCCTGGATGAGCAGCCTTATTCACCAATAAATCTTGCATAACTATTTTCAGCTTTGAATCAGCTAATATCTCCCTTTCCCACTCCTCCTCCTCATCATATTGAATCATAGATATTGCTGTAAAGGTCATTCTCCTGGACAAAGCATCAGCTGCCTTATTGTCACAACCCGGTTTATACACAATATCAAAATCAAAGCCCATTAACTTTGAAGTCCACTTAAATTGATCCTCTCCCATTAATCTCTGTTCTGTCAAGAATTTCAAACTTTTCTGATCCGTCACAATAGTGAATTTCCTGCCCATCAAGTAGGGTCTCCACTTTTGTACTGCTCAAACTATAGCCATTAATTCTCTCTCATAAACAGATTTTTTCTGAGCTGTTTCTGAAAGAGATTGGCTCCAAAAAGCTAATAGTCTCCCCTGTTGCATCATTACAGCACCCAGCCTTTTATTAGAAGCATCAGTTTCTATTGTGAAAGGTTGAGAAAAATCAGGAATTGTGAGGACAGGAATCTCTGCCAAGGCTAATTTTAACTGGTTAACAGCTTCCTCACTCCATTGGAAATTGTCTTTTTTTAACAAATCATACAAAGGCCTGGCCACTTTTCCATAATTCTGCACAAACCTCCTGTAATACCCTGTAAGGCCTAGAAAACCCCTTAAAGCTTTCACATTCTTTGGAATGGGCCAACTTCTCATGACTTCTAATTTTTTTGGATCTGCAGCCACCCCCTCTCCTGAATAAATATGCTCCAAATATTCCATCTTATTCTGCCCAAAACTGCATTTCTTCTTATTCACCAGCAAATTATTCTCAATCAACAGCATTAATACATCTTTCACATGCTTAAGATGATCTTCTATAGTTCTACTATAAATGAGAATATCATCAAAAAAAACTAATGCAAATTTCCTCAAATATGGCTTAAGTACCTCATTCATCAAAGCCTGAAATGTAGAAGGGGCATTTGTAAGCCCAAAAGGCATTACCATAAACTCATAATGTCCTTCATGAGTTCTAAAGGCAGTCTTGGCAATATCTTGCTCTCTCATCCGAATTTGATGATAACCTGATTTTAAATCCAGCTTGGTGAATACAACAGCTCCACCCAATTCATCTAATAACTCTTCAATGATTGGTATAGGAAATTTGTTAGGGACTGTTATTTTATTAAGTGCCCTATAGTCAACACAAAATCTCCACCCTCCATCCTTCTTTCTTACCAATATAATAGGGCTAGCATAGGGACTAATGTTAGGTCTAATAATTCTTGTATTCAGCATATCTTGAACCAATCTCTCAATCTCATTTTTTTGATAATGTGGGTACATATAAGGCCTTACATTAGGAATTTCAGCTCCTTGCTTCAATTCAATCCCATGGTCATACTTCCTTGAGGGGGGAAGACTACTAGGGTCCTGAAATATTCCCTCAAACTCCTGCAGTAAGTCTTCCATCCATGTAGGTACTCCCTTTTCATCTTTAACAGCATTCAACTCTTGACAGTACAACATAAAACCTTCACCTTCACTGCTCAAGACTTTTAAAATTGAGTTTAATGAAGCTACAGACCTTGTTAGGGCAGGTTCTCCCTTCAATACAATTGATCCTCCATCATTAGGAATTTTCAAAGTCAGCTCTTTGAAATTAGCCTTTATTTCTCCCAAGGAGGCTAACCATTCCATACCTAGCACCACATCCACCCCTCTCATATCAAATACAAAAAACTCTTGCATGATCTGCAGATCTTGTATCTGTAATTTAACCCTTCTACACACTCCTTCACATCCTCCTTCCATCTCCCACTTCCACTGTATAAGGTTTCGTAGAAGTCACTTCCAATTGCAATAATCTCACTGCTGTCCTTGAAATGAAATTATGGGAAGTTCCACAATCTACTAAGGTCATGGCTCTTGTTCCTTCAATCATCCCCCACAATCTAATAGATTTTTTTGTAGTTAATCCAGCTATACTATATAATGATAGTTGGATATTTTGAAACTGTTTATCCTCTTCCCCAACCTCCTCTTCCTTTTCCTCCTCTTCACCTTGTTCTTCACCCAAAATCATAACTTGTAACTGCTTATTTGGACAAATATGGCCAGGTCCAAATTTTCCATCACACCTATAACATAACCCTTTTTCAGCTTTTTCTTGAAACTCAGCATCCGATAACCTCCTAAAAGGTCTGCCCCTATATGTTCCAGTAGGCTTCACACTATTAGAGTCACTACTAGAAGCTGCTTCCTTATTTCTGACCTGATTTGATTTGATGCCTGGCTCCCAAGTCACAGTTCTTGATGAACTATAGACTTTTGATGAATTTCATCTAATACTTGCAACATTCCCCTTTTCTATCAGCTGATTCTTCTCATCTATCTTCTGTGCAAACTCCATTAATTCAGTCAAAGACTTAACTGGATGAAGTTTTAATTCTGCCCTTACTACATCTTTTAATCCATTCAGAAATATCCCCTTCATATTCAAGTTCAGTACCTCTTAAAGGTCCTGTATAAAACTCAAATTTCTCTCTATATTCCTCCACTGTCTGCTCTTGTTTCAGACTCAACAGCAATTCATATGGACTTTGGCTCATCACTGGTTGAAAACGTTGAATCACAGCCTGCTTAAAATCATTCCAATTAGGGTTTTCTTCACAAAACTCCCACCATTGGTACCAGTTTAATGCTCTTCCCTCCATAGCCACCATCACTGCCTGGATTCTATCTTCTTCCTCTACTCCTTTCACTTCGAAGTACCTCTCCACTTTATTCGTTCAACCATATGCGTCATCTCCATTAAAAACCGGTATCTCTAGCTTCCTCCATCTTTCTTCTCTATCGCGCATTGTACATTCGCGATTCTGCCGTTCACCTCTATCGCGATCTCTGTTCTCACTTCCTCCCTCTGCACGCGACATGCTTCTCACCGTCACCATCAATTCCGCTAATTGCTCTCTCAATTCCGCCCTTTCTGCTCTGTCTTCTTCGTTCAATCTTCTCAAAGTCGTCAACTCTTCTCGTGTTTGGATCAGTCCCTCGAAGCCTCTTTCCAAAAATTCCACGCGTGCGTCCATTCCTCCTCTCGTCGACACCATGTAATCTCGCAGATCACTAAAACGAAAGCTTCTAGATCTCGCAAATCACCAAATCGAAAGATTCTGGTTCGAATTTTGGTGAACGAAAATATCTGAGTCGCGCCAAACACCAATTCGAAAGGTTTTGGATCGAATTTTTGATGCTCTGATAGCAGTGTTAGATGAATCGAGAATCTCTCTATTTTATTGAATGAATTCTGCTACACTCTAGGGAATGAGCCTAGCCTCCCTAACCAATCATCCAATGATCACCAATATCCCTTTCTACTCTAACAGAAAACTATATAAAACCACTACTACAACTGTAACAGGTAACAGCCTTAACAGCCAATTACAGGTAAGCATTTCTAATTTCCTTAAGCTGTAACTGGCATTAGCTAGTTACAGGTTTCACTAATGACTCAGGCTTCTTCCTAAACCCGCCATGAGTCCTTGCTACATATATCTCCTTTATTTGAGGTCTAACATATAGTTACTTGGCATCCTACAACTGTAAGAACAGATGAGCCTATGAGTTACCACATGGTATACACTAGGTAATCCCCACTCTGCATACAGATAACTTCTGCATATAAGTCTTTCTTTTCCTTACCAGATTAGCCACAAAGTTCTTTTTTTAAAAAAATAGAGGTAGAAGCTGCAATGGGAATGCTAATGAGAGGGCAAAAGAGCAACAGAGGGAGTTTGTAAGAGATAACCTACCAGCTGAAAATATGATACTGCCACTGGTGATATCTACCTTTTGGGCTAGCCTTTGGGGTTGAGTGAAGCCCAAACCCACATTCTAAGATGGTATCAAAGTCTATCTTAGATTCATTCAAAGGATCACCCTTCATGTTATCCACGTACCAAGCCCAAAAGTGTTAGGCATGAGGGAGTGTAATGGGAAAAATCTAAGTCCCACATTGACTAGAGATAAGGTATAAGTGGGGGACAACCCTCACCCTACGAGCAGCTTTTGGGGTTGAAAAGTTAAGTCCAAACCCATATTCTAAGAAGAAACATAACCATCACCAAGCCTATATGAAACTTTTAATTGCAGCTGTCTTTGCCACATTAAAAATACCAATGACCACTCAATCAGCACTCAATCAAATCCTATGATACAAATTTAGTGCAAGGAGTATCTCATCACTGGGTTTAGAAATTATTTTTAACCCAGTCATCTAGATTTCACTTGGAAGAATGCAATCTGCAGATTAGAAACGTTCAAGGCTGCAGCAGTCAAGGTCCAGCTTTCTGAGGCTCTAAGGTTAAGGGTCAGCTTGGTACACCTTTGAAAATTAGGATGGAAAACCGAGTGATAATTTTAGCACGAAAAGGTAAAACTTAAGCTCATTTTAAATGATTGACCCAAGGTTTTAAAAACAGACCGCGACCACAATTTCAGCCACAAAGTCAAGGTTTTTGTAGTCTCTGCAACTGCAATTGTAGCCTCATCAACCACATTTGTCCACAATTTCACGCAATATCAAGGATCGTGACAAAACAACTATAGCACGACCACAATTTAAAACCTTGTGTGGACCAAACTGATTACAACTTACAAGGGTAAAAAAGTTTTCTCTGCATTAGTGGTAAAACAAACTCCTGCAATTGTAAAGACTTCACTTCCCACTTAGCATAAACAAACGGCTCACCTTATCAAGGCTTGATTTTCTACTAATCAAGGCCATTCTTTCTAGCACAAAATCATAATCACCAAATCTCACAGACCCACTATAACAAAGACATTTAATTTACGCACACCAACATAAGAAAAACAAATTAAAATGACATCTTGTTCTTTTAAATCAGAAAAAAAAAACGTTGTTCTATGCCCGTTTCAGATTATCTCACCACCACCTTCTCAAAGAACGATGCTAGATAAAATAGTATTATGTTATATATATATATATATATAGAGAGAGAGAGAGAGAGAGGATTTGTACACGAGAGATGAGATCATCTGCAAGGGCTAGGTGAGTTTTGCAGGACTTGCAACTGTAAGACCTGCCCTCAAGCTCCACCGTGAAGATTCTTCCCATTTTCTTCTTCGTTTTTGAAAGACACCCTTTGATGCCACCACTCACTATTATTATTCAGCATTCACTGTCCCAGGTAAAACCAATAATACAAGTGAAGAAATTACTATGAACTGTGAAGAGAGAAAGAGAGGGGGGGAGGTACGAAGGATTCTAGCAAGGGAGAGAGAAAATGGTCACGTGTTACTGAGTTACTGGTCGAATGAAAATTTCAACAGAGATTTTTTGTTTTCTATTATTTATGATTTCTTCGCTTTTTCTTGTCAGAGTAATTTATAAAAAAAGAAAATCAATGGTCGGAGTAACTTTTTTATATAAAAAAAAAACATTTGTATTTTTTATTTCAAATTTTTTTAACAAATTTTACCTCTAACTTTTAACAACTTGTAAATTTTATCATTTATCATTTACCCGTTAATAAGCACAATAGTTTGAGCTAAAATTTGTCAAAACAATAAAATTTCGGATTAAATTCATCAAAAAATAAAAAAATTATATGTAAAATTTGTCAAACAATTAAAATTTGGGGTAAAAGGTGCAATTTTATTGTGAGTAAATTGACAAATGGTAAAATTCGTATGTTTCTTAGAAATTAGGAATAAATGTGCCAAATTAATTTGTTAGTGGTAAAATTTGCAAAAAAAATAAAAGTTGAGGATAAAAGTGCAATTTAGGGCACAACGGTCGACAACATGACCAAGGCAGGCCAGTGAAGGGTTAAAGCTGATGACAATGTGAGTGATCGAAAAGGGTCGATGATGCGAATTGAGGAAGAAGGGTATGTGTAGTGTTTATGGCTTTGTGTTGTGAGATTAGATTTTTAGAGGATTTGTATAATTGTATTGTGGGATTAGATTTTGCATAAGCGATCTCTCCACTTTTTTTAATTCAAAACGCACAACTATTAGGTGGACTAAACAGGCAATCCACGAGTCAACAAATGATATGAACTAATACGGGGGTTCTTTTTTTTTTTTTGTACGGATCATCCTCCAAAAAGCTTCTTGTTATAAGAAAGGAAAGATGTTCTTGAAAATAAAAGGTGCAAGCTTTATGTATAATGTAGCGTAAGAGAATGTATTGCACAAAGAGGAAGTTAAAACAAGCAAAGCATGTAACTTAAAAAGAACTTAGCGTCATAAGCGAGGTGCACGCCAAGTGTTTGATGAAGCAAAACAAAGATAAAAATAATATGAAGAAGATTGCAGCGCAAAAATAATGAGTTTAACAAGAACAAAATATTAAAAAAAAAATAAAAGTTGTAACGCCCCCTTCTCAAACCAGGGTCATTAACCCGCCTTAATTACTATCATTAACAACAATCATCAGAGTTCAAGCAATTCGGAAGCACAAGACATAAGAATGACATCATCCAATGTCATTAACATAACCATTACACAATATCATATGGTGAATATACATGAAGTTCTGTGTCTTAGTACAAAATTGTACATACATCTCCCCTCAGGGAACAAAACAAAAACCAAAGGCGATATACAAAACATCAGAGCCATCTGCTCATGTCATCTAGCCTAAGGTTTACAAATCGCAGCTATCCTTGCATAGGCTTCTTGCCTTGGGATCTGTCTGCTCCTCCTAAGGATTCACCTGCAAAACATAAGCCCCACACAAGGGGTGAGATATAAAATCTCAGTAAACTCAGGGCCCTTGAAGGTGTTTCCTTCCCCTGGTTCACTTCCAAACATACACATGAAATAGTATATCCAAACCAACTACTCTCAACATTTCATCATCAGAATATCA
>PYAF01003095.1:59315-70162 GCA_007407185.1 Glycine tomentella
ATAAAATCTCAGTAAACTCAGGGCCCTTGAAGGTGTTTCCTTCCCCTGGTTCACTTCCAAACATACACATGAAATAGTATATCCAAACCAACTACTCTCAACATTTCATCATCAGAATATCATTCTCACAATCATCAAGCAATCAGAAATCTCAACTCACATCCACCTGTCAATACTCAGGTGTCCCAAGCACGGCCTACAACCGTTCATCGCATGAATCACCATCCTGCTGAGGCTACATCTAAGCATATAGGAACATCTCCATTCAGGAGGCTACATCTATTTACTAGGAACATCTCATGCCAGGATCTCAATCATCTGTATGAGGCTACATCTGTATATATAGGAACATCTTCACTCTAGGAGGCTACATCTATATAACAAGAACATCTCATACTAGCATCTCCACTATCTATATGAGGCTACATCTGTATATATAGGAACATCTCCACTTTAGGAGGCTACATCTATATAACAGGAACATCTCATATTCTATCTCAACACAATTGCCTGAGGAGGCTACGTCTGTGAATATAGGAACATCTCTATTCGGGAGGCTACGTCTATATCACAGGAATATCTCACAACAGGTCTTACTCAATCTCCAGTCATCTATCCTACTACCATAGGATTATATCCATTCATTCCCAGAATTCACAGTCAGTCTAATGGACAATCACACCTATCACAGGCTGAACAGCTCATAATCATACAATTCAATCTCACATCACAATGTTCAGATTGCATCTCAAGCATCTCAGGTCAATACATATCATTTTCCCCCATCACAGGGTTCAAATCACATCTTCAGCATTTCAAGTAAACATACATCAAATCCCATCACCGGGTACAACATACAATCCAGTAGTCAATCACATTCACATTCATGTTCCACATATATACAATTATTCACATCAAAACCATTCCTCCATTTGGAGCATGGTGGAACACAGCAAGGACATACAAACAAGAACCAAGAGCTTACCTGCACTAAGCAAAACACCGGCTTCCCCGGTATCGTGGCCACCACCACCAGAGATATCAAGCTCACGTCCTACATAAACCAACACATAGCGTATCAATAACGGTCCTAAGCCGTTAGAAGGAAAGGAACTACCATCCTTTCTACAGAATCCATAGCTAATCACTTTACAAGTGATTCTCAGATCCTCACTAGGACCCCTCTCAGCCTAACCAAGGCTCCAGAGCCTCTCCTAAGACTCTGTTCAGGCTAACACAAGCATATCCACACCTTAGCCTTATCATATCCAAGCTCAGAACACAATCCATATCAGCTCATAAACAACATCTATACCATCCCAAGAGCAACTTTATCATCTACTCTAGGGTTCACAATAATCCTACATTCAGCCCTTTCTCTATGCATGTGTTGCTCAGAGCCAAAATCAAACTTCATCAATAATGATTTCTGAAGGCTCTAACATCATCACCACAACCCCCTGAACATAAATCTCTACAGGACCATGGGCTAATTCTAACCCGATCACATATGGGTCACTAATCAAACGGAGAAGCTTGAGTTTCTTACCTCAATGGCGACAAAGAAGACCCAAGGACCACCTCCCCGAGCTCTGGTGTCCTTTCCACGCAATGGGTCTCAGCCGCTCTCAAGTTCTCTGAGCTTTTCTTTGGGGATTCCCAAACTCACTCAAAAGGGGTTTTTGAAGAGAAAGGATGAGTGATTCAAGCTTCCATAGTGTTTCTCTCACATGAATAGGCCATAAGAAGGTGCTTTGGTCAAGATATATGGCTCTAGGAAGCTTGGGGGTGTCAACAATGGAGTCTAGGGCAGAAGGAGGAAGAAGAAGCCTTTCTTTTCCTCTTTTTCGCGTCCAGCACGAACTGATATAAGACTGGTCTAAAGATCTCGCGCGGATCGTGCCGTGCCCCGCGCTAATCGCTCGAACTGGACGAAAGCATAGCTCTGATTCAACCTCCCGCGCGGACTGCACCAAACCCCATGGGGATCGCGCCATATATTCGAACATCCCACGCAGTTAGCGCCATACCCACGCAAGTCGCGCCATATGTTCGAATCCACAGCCCTGATCTGAGCTCCCGCGCGGATTGCGCCACAACCACGCTGATCGCGCCATCTGCTCGAATCTCCTAAGCTGGTCGCGCCATCTTTACGCGGATAGCGCCACTACTTGAACCATCCACGCGGTTAGCGCCGGAGCCACGCTGATCGCGTGAGATGGTCGAAGGCATAGCACTGATTCAGGCCTCCGGCGCGACTCGCGTCGCACCCCACGCGGATCGCGCGAGACGGCTGAATCTGCCTCTAAACTCTTTTCTTAAGCTTCTCTTGAACCCCAAAGCATGGTTATTATCCCTAATCATTAGGCTTAATCCCATGCTTAAAACTCAAGGTATTACAAAAGTGGAAAATACAAGAAATGGAAGAAGACGTCACACCTATGGAGAGAGATAAGTCCCGTGTGGATTCGCCACAAAGGTTGTAGAAAACCTTTTATAAGAACCAAGGTTTGGTCCAATCAAGAACCTAAGAGGAACTTCCACTCACACAACTCTTTAGAGTGCAATGTTTTTATTCAATTCAAACATGTCTACATAAGACAAATGAATGACTATTTATAGCCAACAAGTGGTGCATCTCTCTTCTTTCTTTCCAATATGGAACTTCAGCCACATATTCCTAATTCAAAATTACACTAAAAAAAATCTAACAAAATGTAATTTTCGTCCATAACTTCGTGTTGAACTTCCTGTCCAATTTTCATCATCATAGATGTAGAATTAGGACTTGAAGCTAGAAATGCAACTTATAGGATATCTTTGGAGCTTTCGAATGCATCAAAGAACGCCTAAAACGGACATCTAGAACTAAAGTTATGTTCAAAATATTGGAGCAATGTGAGTTCTTCACTCATTGGTCTTTAGTCTCTTCACTCATTTGAATCAATTGGAGCAATTTGAGCAATCTGAGCTCTTCTACCAGGTTGGTCTTTGGGGTCAAGGCAAGGTTGATATCTTGGCCTAATGCTTGAGAAAGGAAGTAGTTCACTTTATGATCTAATACTTCTTGTGCTTCCTTTGATCTTACTTGTCATGGGACTTCCCAATCCTTGTAGTGCACTGTTGGGATTTCGGCCCATTGGATTTTCTTGGTTCTCATCAACAAATAAATGTTGTTATGTCTACGAACCTAACGAATTGCACTCAAATATTCAATATAACTATACATACTTAAAAAATTGTGGCTCATTCTTTGCAAGGTCCAAGGGCTTAATCAACTGGTCCAAGGATCCAGACCAGTATACGCACCCTTAATGGTTTGTGTCCCCCGTATGACATTGGGCAGTAGTCTTCCATAGCAATTGGTAAGGAGTTGTCAATGTTGACTATATTGGAAAACAATTAGTTATAATGCAAAAACAAGCTAAATGCATTTGTAAAATTTTACTTACTTATTCAAGTAAGCTCCTAGGTAGATCTTTCTTTGTGACTACTTCAACCATCTTGTAATGTAACCTTGACATTCATCACGCCTATCCTTTGCATTGTATATAGATTGAGGCTCAAGGAAACCATACATAAAACCATGGTCGGATTCTATACTCAAGTGATTCATTGCCCTATTTTTGTTTACATAAACGTAAATTATTAATCATATTATAACTATACAAGTTAATGGAATTATAATACTAAATTATAATTACATTGTCCAAACCTATAAGACAATGATTTGTAGACATTGATTGCTTGAGATTATTTGTTGTGCATCACTGTAATCTATGAACACGAGAAATCATCATTGTCTACTCCGAACGAAGTTACATCCCACACCACCTGATAAGGCTGTTGTTAAAGGTCAAAGGAAACCTTAATCAAATTAGCTAAGGGATCATCAATTGACGTCGACTTATCAACAAGTTCAACGATCGATTTCTTTAGACATCTATGTAAATTCTACGCATTTAATAAGCATAAGTTAATGTTATTAATTTGTGTAAAATCCATTTTGTTACAAATAAACACAACTTAAGCAAATACCTCTTGTGAAATATGTCTCACAAGACGTCTGGGTCATGCCATGAAGGTGTTCTAAGCCTACCCCACAAACTGAATCTCTAAAGTGGGAAAAGGAATTGATTCATCCTTATCTAGAATTTTTTGAGACATTCACCACATCATCAATCAAACTCATGTGGTGTACAATTAATGACCCCTCATATATTTCTGACAATGCCACCAGGTGAGTACAATGCTCATCTTCAATGTACAACCCATGACAGTTCATATCATCAGTATGAGACTCCTTTTCTAAGGGATTAGCAGCAGTCACTACACAACTTCCCATTTTGCTCACACGGGCACTAATAAAAGGTTCATCAACTTTCTTTACTGCAAGTGGTTGCTGGGATGCCCTCTGGCTCAACTTGTAGTGGAGAACATATTTGAACTCCTCTATAAGTTTATCCTTTCTATGTTTGATATCCTCATCTGTTTCTTTCTTCCACTATTTTTTAAGTGTCCTTATCAACTCAACCAATTATTGTGGGTTGACCGATGTAGAAGTATCAAAGTCACTTGATGCATGTCTAAAGTACTGGGTGATGGTGACACCCATTCTCGCAACATGAACACGACCAAAATGCTCTGGTCGTCCAATGACAATAGTCAATATATTCTGACTCTATGGGGAACAAAGATTCCTTGTGTCATCTGCACTTCTACGGAATCCTGCAACCAACAAAAAAAATTTTTTAAATAGTGTTGTTATTATAAAGCTACATGCAAAAATGAAAACTTACTTATCATCCTATTAGAAATTTGTTGTGTCGCCCCGGATGTCATCTACCCAGAATGTTTTGTGCGGGTCATCTTCCACTTCACATGTCTTTTAATGGGAGATGAAGTGTCAATAGTTGAACTCCCATATGCAATTGCTTCTTCCTATCATTTTTTAATTCTCTCTACCATGAGTTTCTTTTCAAGCAAGTCATAACCCCCACGAGACAATGCGTATTGCCACATGTTGTGTTTTTGGCATTCTTGAGCCTTCTTTTTTATTCCTTGTGATTATTAAGACACAATTTTAGCAAATAATTTTCAAATTTCAAATTCAAAAAAAAAACACACAACACTAACTTGCCAAGAAGGAGTTTTGTGGTGTGCAGAAAATTCCTCTCATATCTTTTCATCCAGACCATACTTATTACAAGAAATCCCATCTCCACCCTCTTTTTCTGATATACAAATTTAATGGTGGGACTTGACTTAAATTGCCTCTATCTTGTACCCACCAATGAAATGACCTTCTTTCTAGAATTTGATGCTTTTGGAATCTCAAATTGTCTCTGCATTACAAAATGCTTCGTAAGAGTTAGTGAAGCACAACAATGTAAGAGTTACTAAAACGTGGATGGTTAATTGTACATACAGAATGTCATCCCAAATCAGATCCTTCTAAAGATTCTGGCACAGCTTTCCAATTGGGAGACAAAATACCAACTTTATCTAGATCTACTATTCCCAAATAGGTGTGGAACTTCTCTTTAAGAGGGCTTGAAGCTTTCCCAGTGGAAGGGTTTGCATGAATCATTGACCTCAGCTGATATAAATGTCTAGTAGTCAATCTTCTGAGTTGTGTACATTGTCTAGTCCTCTTAAAGGTAGACTCTGAAGGAGCTAATGAATCAAACGGAGGGGATCTTGGTGGTGTAGCCATGTGCCTTTACAAATAAAATAATAAAAACATTAATGCCAATTGAATCTATACAAATTAAGTTAATATAAATTGTAAATATCCAACAAAATGATCTTCATTATACAATAACAAACATTACTAATGTAAAACGAAAATAGACATGAGTGTTCTCCCATAAGCATTCATCATGATCATTACAATTTGCATGTACGACATCTACTTCACTTTCTGCTTGTATGGAAGACATGCTTGTGGAGAAAGAATGAGTGTCATAAACATCAAGTGTTAAATCCTGATTTTCATGACTAACACCACTTTTTCTTCCTTGTAGAACCACTGACCATTTTGAGCTACACGGATCTTAGACATAAAACACTTGTTTTGCCATGATGAAAGGATCCTCCTTATAAGTAACATTATTAAGGTCTGCCTATGTAAATCCCATGCCATCGACTTACACATAGATCTTCCCATTAACCCACTTACACTTAAAAGCAGACACCCTTAATTGATTGTAATCAACCTCCAAGATTTGTTGACTCACTCCAAATTAAGGCGTGCACGTCATGATGGAGTTGTTCACTGATGCACTATCATAGTGTTTAGAATGAACGTCAAGACTAACCCCACTATTTTTCATTGTACTCTTCTTTATCTTGTGACTTTGTGTAAAAGGAATAGTTGTTGATATCATATCCCTTCCAAGTAAACACATTTCATTTTGGCCCATCTGCTAACGTTCTCAATGTTTCAGAAACATTGTCATCACTAAAAATTGTATCTTTAAACTAGTTTATGAAAGTCTTATTATGCTCTTGCAACACCTATTTTTTGATCAGTTTTGGTCGATTAACATGCAAAAATTCTTTGTGAGCAGTTATGTGTGGGACAATCACTTTGGTGTTATTCAATATATACAAATGTGATTTATTCAATTCCTTGCAACCCATGGTTACAACCGTAAAACCCTATGAACCCTTACCTCCATATCCATAGTTGTGAAAACCGGTCTGGTCAAGGTAGTGGGTCAGTAATTGGTCCAGTTTGACCCGGTCTATATTAAAAAAATTCAAATTATATTATATATAAGTATATAATTAATATTATTTGATTATGAAAAATATATTAAAAAAATTCAAAATAACAATTGAAGTATTAAAGTTGATAACACAAGTAAAGTATATTAATAAAAAAAAAAGTGTAAATAGCAACTACTTAAATTAAAACACAAATCCAGCTTTTAATAAAAAAAAATTATCCATAAGGAGTACACTAAGCAATATAGGGAGTGCAGGAACCAAATCATTTTGTTGCCCAAATAAAAAAAGTGTTGCGTGAAGTGTTGACCCAAATAAGAAAATCAGCTTTAAATTAAAACCCTATTCTCCATTATTTCCACCAATGTTGTGCCATTTGTTTTATTAGCCTCAAACAAAGAGAGAAGTGTGAACTCTTGTAGTAGCTTGTGTTGGATTACTATAACAATGGTCTCCCTCTAGTTTGAGATCAAGACGTCGTTTGTTTGCCAGTGTTGCAGCCAAGGGAGAGGTAAATAATTCCTAAAACCCGTGAACGAATGATATTGAACATAAGCAGTGAGCAGCGTGATGTTTGCCAGTGTTGTGTGCGTGACTGAAGCAACAGCCCTACAATAAGCATGAGCAGCATGAATGAATGAAGATGAAGAATGAATGAAAAGCAGAAAGCTGATTTTAGTGAGTGACTATAGCTTCTTTTTTTTTTTGTGCACCAACCCGGCCTAGGTCCTAAAATCTGACCGAATTGTCGGGTCTTTGAAAACCGCCCGATTTTCTCCGGGCCAAATCGAGCCATGTGCATGGCCGGTTCAACGATTGACTCGGCCCAGATGCTGCCGTTTCCAGGTTCGACTAGTCCAACTAGTCGGTCCGAACCGGTTTTCACAACTATGTCCATATCTGTTGTAATGATGAGACTCAGGAAGCCAATAGATTTCACCTTTTCCATGCACTCTGAACAAAACTCTATAGCTTCTTTTGCAATGTACCTTTCAACAATGGATGCTTCTAGACAGTATTGGTTCTTAGTACACCTTTTTAAGATCTTCATGTATTGCTCAACTGAGTACATCCACCGTAAATAAATAGGTCCACACAATCTAATCTTCCTTACTAGATGAACAATTAAGTGAACCATGATGTCAAAAAATGAAGGAGGAAAATACATCTCTAATTGACAAAGGATAATAGCAGCCTCATTTTCCAAGTCATCTAACTTTTAAGGGTCAATGACTTTGCTACATATAGCATTGAAGAAAAAGCACATGGGGTTATGGCAACTCTAATTTTATTAGGCAAGATGCCTCATATTGTCATGACCAACAGTTGTTGCATCAAGACGTGACAATCATGAGACTGCAAGCCAACTAATTTGAGATCCTTCACCAATAAAAGACTCCTAATATTTGAAGAGTATCCCTGTGGCACTTTCACGCTCCGCAAACACTGACATAAACTTATTTTCTCTTTTTTGACAGAGATGACATGTTGGGGGCAAATATGTTCGTTGATCGTCTGACATTGGATGCAACTGGTCATGTATACCCATGTCAACCAAATCTTGATGAGCATTCAAACCATCCTTTGTCTTGCATTTAATGTCAAGAAGTGTATCGATTAAACTATCACAAACATTTTTCTCTATATGCGTCACGTTAATACAATGTCTAACATGTAGGACAAACAATACGGAAGATCAAAAAATATTGATCTCTTCTTCCATATGTTTTTCTCATTTGCATCTTTAATTTGGGTTTTTCCATAGATAGTATGTATGTCTTCCACCCGCTCGTAAACTTCATTTCCCAATAAAGGTAACGGGGCAAATCCAGACTCTAAACTTCTATTAAAAGTTTTTTTAATTGACAATACAAGTGATATTCTTTGAGAAATCTCCTATGTCTACCGTAGACTATCTTTTTTTTATGCTTTAGCTGCATGAAGCTTGTTTGTTTTTCACAAATCGGGCATGTGCAATGCCCTTTAACATTATATCCACTCAAGTTCACATATGCTGAAAAGTCATTAATAATACAAAATCCAATTGCATGCAACTTGAAGGTCTACTGGCGGTACAGAAAAGCATACTGACCCAATGAGTAATATCATAAAGGGCTTGATTCCATTTTATTAAATATCCCACAACTTTCTCAAATTTTCAATCAAGGGACTTAGATAAACATCAATGTCATTTCTTGGCTACATAATTATTTTCGCTTCATGCACAACCAAGGAGGCATGTTGTAAATCATTAGCAAAACATGCCATGAATTGTGGTTAGTGCTTAAGTTAATTATCAATGCATGAAGAGCTATGATATATATACAACCCATTTTCAAGATGCATAAATGGGAAGAAAAAAAGTGATAATGTGATAAATAATATGATAAAATATAGAGATAATTAAGAATAATATAAAAAAATGAGATGGAAGAGAAAGTGAACATGTTAAATATTTTCCATACTTAGAACATACAAGTACTTTGTACCATACAATTTTTTTTTGCAAGTATATTTAAAATACAAAAATATAATTTTATTAATGACAGAAATAAAAAAAATTATGTAGTAATGATAATAATAATATATTGATATTTTATTTTAAAAATCATAAGGATAATTTGATCAATAAAATTTTATTTTAAAAATAATAATATTATATTAATTTAGATAAAAACATTTAAGTAATAACTAAAATAATTAAGAAAATAATTTTTTATTAAATAAATGATTGAAAATACTCATTTGATAAAACAAAAAATTATATGATTCACACAATATAAATAGTACATGATTATATGGAGAAAGATATAAAGATTATCATATTTTCAAAATGAATACAACTCAAAAAATATTTACACCAATAATACACTTTAGTGTAACAAGTAAGAAATTGGTCCCCCAACCAATTTCTCACTTTCTTTATTATTTATTACATTATTTAGAAATTGATTTCCACATAAACCAATTACCTAATTTTTTTTTATACATGTTTAGAATTTAGTTTCTAGGAAATCAATTTCTAAATGTTCTTTTTTTTTTTAAGTTATGAAATCGGTTCTCCTCTGTTTTTGTTTTAAAAAAAATTGTTTTTTATTTTTTTGTTTTCTATTTCTTTTAAAATTGTTTTGTATTTTTAATGTATTATTTGGATAATATTTTTTTTTAATTTTTGTGTAAAAAACTCTTTACTTGCACTTTAACCCTTTATTTGGATTATTAAAAGAAGGAGATTTTTAATTTTTTTCTATTATCATTTTTGTTCACTCAATAAATTAGGAAAATGTTTCAAACAATAAAAAAAAAGTTAGTCACCCCCTTTAATATTAACATAGGTTAAATGAGGTATTTAAATATTTAGATAATTAGGTTGTTTATATTTTTGGGATACCTTATTATCATTCATTATTTTTAAAATTACAGCAGAACAATATGGTGTTTTTTCATTAAAAAATTGAAAAGTAAAAAACGATGACTCAATCAATGTATAATTTGAGTTTAGTAACGTGAGAAACCTCTTTAAATGTGTTACAGGCTTGAGTTTATTTTAGCTGACCAATAAAAAAACAAGCTTGAGTTTAAAGAAAATGTTGTGATTGACCAAAATAAATTATTTATTGAGGATTAACCTAGCTAGTACCAAAATCTAGAATAACATCTGAATATTTCCTTTCAAAATATTCTACTTTTATTAGGGCATTCCAAATATTTTTATGTTCGAAAAGTTAATGAGACATTTTGCTTTATGATTCAACTTAAAAATAGAACAATTGAAGTAGAATATTTGGAATTAATTAAAATGCTTTGGCTGAAATTAATTATACGATTGATTTTTTTATAGATAAATTATACGATTGATTCCTTACCATTATTACATATTACAACATAATTAATTCTTATAACATAATCCATAATATTTCGTTTGAAACACAAAAATATGCATTAACTTTTAATGCAATTTATTTCCTTTAATTTAAAACTTCCATTACAGATGCTATTCAGGGAAAAGTAATTATACTAAGATTAATGATAGATGATAATCTAAATCTTGTGATGGATGAAACAAGGATGTGTATATATAGGGTTACAAGGAAAGAGTTTTTTACACAAAAAAT
>PYAF01003095.1:70262-106661 GCA_007407185.1 Glycine tomentella
GTCGATTTCTCACTTGCTATAATATATTATTAGTGTAAACATTTTTTTGGATTATATTATTTGGATAAATATTTATTTGGTAAAAACTCAAATATTAATATTATTTGTTAACAATAAAGTATGCACATACAATCTAAAACATTATATACTGTTATGTACTTAGACCAACACAAATCACAAAATATTTTTAAAAGTTGTATTTATGTTAATTTCTGATTAATTAGTAATATAAAATTATTTTATAATATAAGTGGTATAACTATGATCATCGAAGTGTAACAAAGGTAAACATTTGTGTGATAAGATTGCTCTTGAAATCATTAAAAATATTATTCTATTATATAATTTTCGTATGCATATGTCAGTGTCTAAGTATAAATTCAACATACTATGATTGATGTACGAGGGATCGAATACTAGATGTTAGTTTCTTTTTTTGTAATAAAAATAGGAATGCCAAATGGTCCTCACTTTATGGACCCCAAATTCATATTCTTAATTTTCTTTCAATTTTCTGTTAAGTGTATGTGGCCGTAGAATTGAGATCCGCGACCAAAAGGGACAGGAAAGAGGGCACTCAAATCACGAGGTTGACAGAAACGAACCGTCTTCATTCCAAAAATTAGGGTGTGAAATAAATCTCAAGGAGAAGAATATTCATATATTCTTACCAACATGATCATGTTAAAAAATAAAAATAAGATAAATAATCATTTTTATCATTAAACGTATAACATGTTGATAAATTCATTTTCTCAAGATGAAAAATTCAAATTTTTATTCTTAAAAGTAAAAAAAGTGATACGAATACACATTAACTTCCGTATGTTAATTGAAAGAGTCTAAGTGGCACATATAGGAACGAATTTGTTAGTGTTCTATGCATTTAGAAACGATTTTATCAATGTTCTATCCAAAATATAATTTAATATTTATTTTTTCTTTTTTTTTAATCATTATAAGCATAAAATTATAATAAATACTTAAAAATTAGGAAACTAAGCATAAACTAAAACAAACATAATAATAAGCATAATTTGTTTGTTGCTATGAAATTTCTATTGTAATACATTAGGTAATGACAAAATCAAGTTGAGTCTCATTTTTTTTTAAGAATTAACTTAATGACTTTGTATTTTTTGTTTAAATATCATATTTCGGATAAAATACTTTCACATTATAAATTTCAAAATAGAAATATGGGATAGTATTTTATCCAAAATATGATACTCAAACAAATTAAAATATCCTATCATTAAATTAATCCTTGCAAAAAAATGAGATTCAAGTTGATTTTGTCACTACCTAATATTGTCATAATAGAAATTTCAAAATAATCTACATATGTTTATTAATCAATATTATGTTTATTATTATATTTATTCTAACTTATATTTGTTTTTTAAGTTTTATTGTAATATTGTACTTATAATGATTAAAAAAAAGGAAAAAAATGAAGATTATTAAATTATATTTTAGATAAATATTGACAAATTCGTACATGAATATATAGAATGTTGATAAATTTGTCCATTAATATATCATTATAATCTTTTATTAGCGAAAACTTTCACTCTTAGAGACAAAAAATTAAATTTAAATCTTTCTAGGACGAATGTAAAACTTTCTATACATTTAGAAATAAAAATAATTATTTATTCATAAAAATAATATAAATAAAAAATATTCAGAACCTTCAAAGTTCAAACCCACGCTCCCCATCATGAACCTGCAAAAGCTTCTTTTCTTTTCTTTTTCTTCCATTCTTTCTTTCTTTTCATTTTTTTCAAATCCGTACCTTTTCGTGAGAAGAAGTGGGCCTCACTGTGACACCATCACCCACATTTTTGCCTTTTTTTTTTCGGCTATGATACCCGTTTTACGTTGTGGATTAGCTGATTAGGGAAAACAAATTGAAAGACATACATTCGGAAATTAATAAACAAATCGATAGAAAAAAAAAAGCAACTAAGGGAATTGCTGGCTTAATCAAAAGCTCAACTATGCCGGCAACATGCCTGCTAGATCTCATCCAATCCATTAATGTTTTTTGCGTCTAATTAATGTTCCATTTGGTGGATCGACAAATCAATTTTGTTCTCAATTGGAATTTCATCCTAAATAACACAATTTTTTTTTTACAAACTTTTATTACGTCCATTATTAAGGGGAAATAATTAATGACTGTAACAAAAAAAATAAGGAATAAACACTCTATAGACACTGAAAATAAATAGATAAAAACATTTTAAAAAACAGAAAAAATAAAAAAGAATATAAATACTCCTATATGATAATAAGTAAGTAGATCTCTTTATTTTCGAAATACTTTATTTATTTTCTGAATAAACTTAATCATAATCTCTTTACTTTTAAAATGATGATGATTTTGGTTTCTTATTTTTGAAAATTGATGTAATTGATTTTTCACTCTAACTCCATTTGATGTTTGTGAATTTTGGTTTTTGTACATCATTAAACACAGTGACCAAAATTATCGATTTCAACATGTAACAACAAAGACTAAATTTAACCAGAAAATAAATAGACAAAATATTTTATCCTGAATAGTAGTACACTAGTACTAACGGAACAATAGATCAAGCGAATATTAGAAATACGAGATATACATATGTCGTGGTTCTTATTACAGTAAAGTTCCAATTAATAAAGACAAAAAAATGCATCTGGATAAAACTGCTCAACATGAATACTCCGTTGCTCTATTATAAGACAGAAACAGCAAAGAATATAACCAAAAAAAATTATAATTAATACAGAAATGCCATTTTTTATATATAAAATTTAACATCAACGGCAACAGTGAGGTAAGAAATTCCTTCTTCCATTGCGAAAGTAAAAAAGCAGAATAGAGAAAAAACATAAGCCTGCTTTTTTTTGTTTGGTTAATTACAATCTATTTACATAAACTCTAGCACCATGTCAACTACTATGATAAATTGATAATCGTCATTCTCCGAGAGAGAGAAAAAAACCGAGCCGCGAAGAAACCGGATCTTTTGCCGGTTCAGGCAACCTCGGGCGGAGGAGGGACATTAAGGTCAAGATCCAACACTCTCCGATGTGGGACCCGCTCGTAGTCCACGACTGAGGACGAGTCCGAGTCGCTGAACGACGCCACGGGAAGATCGAACGACGTGCGCACCTCGGCACGCGCGAACGCGTCGAAGAACACCACCGGACGCGTCACCGGGAACACCAACGCGCCCGCGGCGGCGAGTGGGGCGGCAAGAGTGAGGTCCAGCGGCGGCGGAGACGAGGACTCCAGCGTGCTGCTCTGGCTGGGACTACGCGACGCCGCCGAGTGGGTGGGGAAATTGGTCTTCGCCTTCGCGCCGCGAAACTCACGCGCCGCCGTGTCATACGCTCGCGCCGCCTCCTCCGCCGTATCAAATGTTCCTAGCCACACGCGTGTCTTCTTGCCTGGGTCGCGGATCTCGGCGGCGTAGCGGCCCCACGGCCGCTTCCTCACGCCGCGGTAACGGATCTCTTTATGGGTCGGGTTGGATACTCCGGCAACAACAACAACGTTGGATCTATTGATATCCCTCGGAGCCATTAATGTTAATTTTTCCGAATAGTTTGAGAATTAGAGGCAAAGAAAAAACTGAGAGAGTAGTGTTGTATATATGTAGGCTTAAAAAATGGAAACAACGGTGTTGTGTTTTGTTGCGTTTGAAGGGGTTTTATAGCGAAAGGTGGGATGAGAGAGGGAAGAGTGTGTGCGTGCGCGTTAAAAAGGCTACGCTCCTTTTGGGCGCTTGTTGCGTACTCAACGTAGATTCAGTTGCAAACATATTGTGCTTGCAATTTCATTCCATTTTATTCTTTTCATGTGGCTAAAGAGTGGGACAAATGTTTTCAAATTTTAGAATAAAAAATAGCAATTTCTGTATATTGTGTTATTATAAATATATGTAATAAAAAATTATATTATATTGTATTAATGAATATAAAATGATGTAATAAAATGGTTAAATTTTATTAGATATTTTTGAAAAATGTTTTGAATTGACAATGGATATTTTTTTTTGTATAATAAATAATTTTTAATAAAAATTAGTACTTTTAAATGCTTAAATTAAAAAAAACGGAAATTATTATATTTTACAAAAATTTGTAGGTTAACAAAACTATTATATTTTACAAGTGTGTTATATATTCATTAATTCACTAAAAATGGAAATTAGTGTCATTAAATTTTCTATCTTGTGTAATTTTGCACAAGTCAAGTCTAATTGGTATTTAATTAAAATAATTAATTAATTATTTTTTAAAATAACTACTACTTTATTCTTTCTTATAATCTTTTCTTCTTCTTTTTATAATATTTTTTTCTTCTTTTTATAATATTTTTTTCTTTGAGATCTATCTCTTAAATGAATATTTATATCTAAAAAATTAGTCTTTGACTTTTGATAAGGTGATATATTAAACAAACAAAAACTTATCACTCTCCATATAATCTTTCTTGTTTATTAGAAAACAACATGAACAACATGTGCAATAAATCCATGAGTTGTTCATCGAAGATGACAAACCTTATCAACATATTGACAAAATTGATCTGGATGGTTATGGAGGAAGGATAGGTTTTCAAGGTTCATAACCAATGGAGTATAATGTGCCTTTTCTTATGGTACTTCTCATTTACCATGTGTTAGGATTGTTGACAAGTCGATGTTGCCAATGGTCCATTATTAGTAGGATCCACCATTCTTAGAAATGTATAACCCTCCCATTTTAGATTACATTCTATCTAAGATGCAATCCAACAAAGGATAGAGATTGTTCATGTTTGTTTTCTTTCAAAAAGTAAAAGTGTTCATAGTAGAAAGGAAGGAAATAAAATAGTTTAGGAATAGGGCAACTGAAAATAGGAAGAGAGAAATATGAACACTTAGTAAGTAAAATATATATATATATATATTATATTTTACAAGTGTTATATATTTGTTAATTTACTAAACATGGAAATTAGTTTATGTTAAAAAAAGGAAATCAGTATCATCAATTTATATTGTGTAATTTTTCACAAGTCTAATTAATAATTAATTAAAACAATTAATTAATAAGTTTTCTAAATAATAATAACTAATTTGTTCTTTTCTTATAATCCTTTTTGTTTCTTTTCTATAATATCTCTTTTTTTAGGTCAATCAATTGAATGAATGTTCATATCTCCAAAAATTAATCTCTGACTTTCAATCAAGTGATATTGGGTGCACACAAAAAATAACACTCCCCAAATAATATTTATTGTTTTTTTTATTTAAATAGAAAATGACATGAACAACAACACACACAATAAACTCATTATGTTGTTCATCAAAGATGACAAATCTCAACAACATGTTGACAAAATTGACCTGGATGGTGGTTATGAGGAATGATAGGTTTTCAAGGTTCATAGACCAATGGAGCAATATGTGCATTTTCTTGTTGTCCTCCTCGTGTGCCATGTGTTAGGTGTGTTGACGAGTTAATGTAGTCAGTGGTCCATTATATATAGGATCCACCATTCCTGGAAATGTGTAACCCTTTAATGTTAGATTGCATACCATCCAAAGGTGAAAAATTGCAAGACAACAGAGGACAAAGTGATAATTGCCTTGTTACCTAATTGTTGAATCAATTTTGAGGAAACTGTCTTACTTTCATCAACATTCAGAGTGATATTTGATTCAATTAATTTAAAATTGTAAATATTTAACTTTTAGTTTAGTTGACTAGTTTTGATGGTTATATCTTATTTATTTTGGCTGCATTTTGTTGAAATGGAAATCAGAGTTAAAAGGAGTTATTTAGAGCTTAATTATTCAAGCATATAACATGATCCAGATGCGTCTTAAAGCCTAATTTCGTAATTGAGCACCTAGTCACTTAAAATTAAAACCTTGCTAGTATATTTATAACACAACTCGCCACTAGTGAAGGGTTTGCACATTTGGACCTAAAACGAAAAATCCCTAGAGAGTACAGGGGGAAGTTGGTTCCATTGCAAGATTCACTCTTTCTTCGAGTATAGGAGGCTCTCTCATGGCTCGAATGTTGTGTTCTATCCATCTTCCATTTTTCTCATATTTTGCAACTATCCATGGGTGGCCAATACTTTCATATTGGGGTTAGATGTAACCAAATCTTACTTTTATGTGCATTTTTATGAAATATATGTATGCATTTCTCTTATTTTTGAATGTCAGTGTTCTACTTCCACACTGAATGCTTGCTATTGTTTGAAATTGCACATTTGGATAAATAATTTAAAGGGAAATTGAATTTATCATTTTAACAAAGAATTTTAATCAACACAAATCACAGAAATTGAAATTCTTACAAATATTAGAGTATTTCAATTTCTCTGCGACTCAGTCCTCCCTTTCTCCTATTTACGCTTGGTTTCACTTGTCACTCTCGACCCATACTCAGTCACTCTTGCTCATTCCTCTCCACCCACATGCTCTCCCTTGCGACAACCCTCGTCCAGATCGCGATCCTAATTCTCACTCTCACGATGGCTATGACCTTCATTCAGATCACACACTCTCACAGTGGCTAGACCTTTGTTCTCTCTTGATTCAAATCACACACTCTCTTCATATAAGGTTGGTTTCTCATCTCCATTATTTAGGGTTTCAGTTTTTATTTCATTAATTTGATATTTGTGCTTTGTTTTCATTGTATTGTGTTATCTGGATCTGAAATTTAAATAAATTTGCTTCCACTTTTGCGGTTGTGGGAGAGGGCTTTGGTTCTATTTTTGTTTAGGGTTGAGCTAGATGGTGAGCACCATGTGTTTATGAATATGCATGAAAGAGAAAGAGAGAAATAGTTGATAGTTTATGCTTAATGATGATATTAAATGGCTTGTACTTTAAATACTTGCTTGCACTCGAGTTTTATGAAAACATTGTTCTTAAATGTGAAGATAAGAAGACTTGATGGACTTGGTATTGTCATGGATTTTGTGATATCAATGTAGTTCTATAAGAAGACTTTGTTTGTTACTTGATAGACTTGCTTATTCTTAAATTTCACAAATACTCACCAAGCAATGATTGACAAAAACTTGAATACTTTTTAAAAAGCCTAGTATTTAAAAACACTCACTAAAATGAGCTTTTATAAATACCTCTAGCTACCTTCAAACCTTGGAATTCCAACTGTAATTAATTGTATTTTTGGTATTAACTGTTTTAAAAATACTAATCAGTTACCTCAAAATAACTACTGTTTCAAATTAAACTAAAATGAAAATCAAGTGTTTATTGGTAATTAATTGTTGTGTTTGTGTTCTGATGGAAGAGTTGTATATTATGAATGTCGATATTTGTGTTTGTAATTTTGAAAGAAGTAAATAATTTATACTTGTCTTTTGGGGTAAGTTTTACATACTTTCTGCTTGTGTTCATTAATTTTGTACTAACTTTGTTAAATGCTCTTATCCTTTTTTCTCATTCTTTCCAAGTAGGTGCACATTCTCTTTCGTATTTTTGCTTCAATTTCTCCTTTAGTTGTCTTCAATGGGAAATCTCTCACATGAGTTCCTTTTAATATTTCATTCCTTTTATTTAGTTTACAAGTGAACCATACTTTGAGTCTTTGATGTGTTTTGTATTCCTCTTTGATTTGGTTCAACATAGTTGATACTAGAGGGAATGTCTTGCTTTTTAGCTTGTTCTATTGAAATATATTTTATGATTTTAGAGAGAATGTTTTCATGTGTTCCCTTAAGCTGGGGCTTTCTATAGACCAATTGTCAAATTGCCAATTTTGTATAATATAGGTATTAAATCCTCATCTTTTCATCTAAAACTTTCATATAGTAAATTTTTGTGAACAAATACCTTATTGTTGCTTTGTGCAATAATATTAAATTATTATCTTGTAGAAAAATCAAAGAAATTTTGCTTTGTTGATTTCGAGATACATTAACAATGAATATGTTTGTTAATTATCAAGTTAGAAGTAACTTAGCTTAGCAATGATT
The DNA here is from genome assembly GCA_007407185.1 of Glycine tomentella. Taxonomy (NCBI): domain Eukaryota; kingdom Viridiplantae; phylum Streptophyta; class Magnoliopsida; order Fabales; family Fabaceae; genus Glycine; species Glycine tomentella. Next base: position 78,274 of record PYAF01003095.1, read on the forward strand.
TGTTTATGTAATATGTTATTGAAGAGAGACTTTTATGTATTTGGTTTAATTACATAATGTAATTTGCTAAAGAAAAACTTTTGGTGGCTGCCATGTGTTTATTTGAAAAAAAAATTATTTATTTATACAATCTATAATTGTGCATTGTATGTGATATTTGTTATGTGCAGGTTAATCAAGTTAATAGTGTGTGTTGTATGTGATATTTTTTATGTGCAGGTTAATAGGTGGTATTAACTTTAATGGAGCCAGTCAAAGGAAACATCAAGGGGAGAATAAAGGTGGCAAAAAAAAAAAAAAAGAGGAAACAAGTTATTTTACATGGAATTTGGAGATGGAATGTGTGTTGACTAAAGTACTAAGAGATAAAAGAAATTTGGACAATAAGACAGAGCTTAGAAAATGGTAGCATACAATACTACAATTGCAAAGTTATATGCTAAATTTCAAAGTTCAAGACACTTGAGAGAATGTTAAAAATTGGATCAAACTTTGGAGATCATGGTATGGAGTTGTAAGTGATATCCTTAGTCATCGTGGATTTGATTGGGATGACACCAAATACATGATTACTGTTGGTGATGAAAATGCATGGAACGAGTATGTAAGTAGTATTCTATATTACTATTTTGTTAGTGTAAGTAGTATTGTATATAATATTTGGTTGGTGTTATTATTGACTTTTTATTTTATTTTATTTCCAAGTCACATAAAGAGGCAAGAAATTTTCAATTCAAGGCAATTCTAAATTGGGATGATATTGTGGACTTGTGTGCTAAAGATAGAGCCATCAACCATGGAGTTGAAATTGCTATAGATGCCAATGAAGTCATGAGCACAACAACAAATGAAGTGGAATTGATGGGTTTGGAGGATGTCAATGCTTCAATAGATTTAGAGGAATTAGACTATGGTTCAAAAAGAAGGGGACAATCTTTAAGTTCAACTAGCATACAATCCCAAAGGAGGAAGATTGGAGAAAAAGATGGAATACGAGTGGCTGAGTCTTTTGATCGATTGACAGAAACATATGATAAAAAGTTGATGAAATGATATTCAAGAAGTTCTAGATGAGGTGGCTTTGATACCAAACCTTAATAAACAACAATGGGCTAAAATTGTTAAATGGTTAGCTAACCTTCCAAAATATTTAGCTATCGTGAAAACACTTCCAATTGAGTAGAAAAGAGGATTATGTTTTAAAACATATTTCTACAACTTGAAACTTGGTGAGTAACTTGTATTTTTCCATTCTATTTTACTATCTTGTTTTGTTTTCCTCATTATCTTGGATTGATTAGGTTCTGCACATTGCATGCTTCTACGTTTCACTCCAAGCTTTGATTTGCTTATGCATTTTATACTACTTGGAAATACTACTTGCAAGACACCAATGATTATTTTATTATAGTTTGTGTGAGATAGTTATGTTTTGGTATGTATATTTGCGATTGTGGCAGCAAAATCTTGATTCTAAAGTTTGTGTGATGGGTTGATGGCTATCGTTAAAATTATTTGATGAACTTGTTTTTATTTTTGATGTGTTGGGTATCTTGATGCTTATAATTAATGTAATAGTTGGTCAGATGCCTTGTATGGTTTTGCTTCTTATGCTAGTTAATTAAACTACATATTGTGGTGTAACTAACATTGTTTCCAAATATATATGTCACTCTCACTTATTTTGTTGTGTAATTAAGTAGATTAATCCAAATGATTTGTCTTATGCAATGTTATCAACGATGGTCTAGAATATACCTGACACTTGAGTGCTTGAGTCTATGACTAAATATATCTTTCAAAACTATCATGTTGAATTGAGTTTATTTTGTTTTAATTAGTACTTCATACATGTCATGCTTATATTAACAATACGACTTCTATTTACATTGTTGAATGGTATGTAATGTATTATGAAAATTTTAATTTGTTATTAATATACAATTATTTCAAAACTCTTGCCAATGATGACATATCTTTTATAAAGTGTGAATTTGGGTAGAATCTACTATGATGGACATGTTTGGTTGTGGTTCATAAAAGTAATATATGATTTTCATTTTGATGGATGAATATAATAAAAAAAGAAAGTCTTTTTTTTGTTATAATTTAATAAACAAAATTTGTCCTTAATCTTCCTATTCTTGGAAAAATTCAGTATTTTTGTCAAAGATTTAATAAAAATAAATTAAATAATATTCAATAATTTTTAAATATTATCTAATATTAAAAAAATTGAATCATTAAATATTTAAATTTATTATAAATATTCTCTAACATTTAAATTATTTTTGTTAAATATTTAAGATTATTTTTTAATGATTAAATATTTTAAAATATAGCCAATATTAGTTTCATTAAATTTTAATATCAAAATTTTAATATTTAAATATGAATTTTAAAATAAAATTTTGCATATGAAGGAATTGAATTGCCCTATCCAAAATAAAAAATTTAAATTTCAGGATTTTGAATTGATTTATCCAAATAAATTATTTACAGAATAATTTTTTAAATAAGAGCATTTTAAATATTTGATATTTCAAATTCCCTAGAATTTTGAAATTTTCTCATTCAAACACATGGTTAAGGAATTAGGGTTAAAAATACTATATAAACGATATTAACATTGAAGTTTAATTTGAATTTTGTGCTTCTTGTAGAAGAGTAAAATTTGGTTAAATCCAACTTTGATAATTCATCATCATTGGAGCCCTCCTTTATTTTCATCTTTGCTTTAACCACAAAACCACACAAGAATATTTTTAACTTTGTTCATGTAATTGTTCTGTTTTAGCAAGCTCTACAAAATCAACTAAGAAAGTTTGTGTTTTATTGTTTTTTTTTATATAATTAGCTTAGTTTGTAATCATGTGAAATTTGTTTAATATTAAGTAAGTTTTTTGGAAAATGATACTTAAATTTTTTATTTTATTACTTGTTTGATTGGGTATATTTGTCAATGAAATGACATAAAGATTGTTCTTATTTGTTTTCTTTCAAAAAGTATAATGTGTTGGGCAAGAAGGAAAAAAAACAAGTAAGAAATAAGGTGGAAAAAAAAGAGTACTTAATTTAAGAAAATTAGAAGAGAGAGAATTTTCATCCCAATTGTCTTTTTAAATCATTTTGATTTATATATTTTTCAGACTTTTTTAAAACTAATTTTTTTAAAATCATTCCAGTATTACTATCACACTTGATTTCAACTTCTCACTCACCCACTCAATAAAATATAAAGTAAATTACACTCGTATATCCTATATTTTTTAATTGCACTCGATATCCTTCATTTTTTACACCCTACAAAAATCTCTTAATTATTTAGCTCACATTACACTCAAACTCTCTTCCTCCTAAACACCCAATTTAATAATTTAATAAAAAGTAAACACATACTAGTCACATGACTTCTAATGAAAATTTATGTCTAAAGTATCATTATCTTCTTCCTCAAAATTACACTTTAGATTTTACAAACTTTCCTCTTCTTCAATAACCTCTCTTCACTTACCACCACCACCACCTCCTTCTCCTCCTCCTCCCTTTCCCATGACATTATCATCTCTTCCTCCTCATCGTCGTCCTCGCCCACCAACACAGTATCCGCACACACCCACTCCCGGAGCAACCACCTCCACCATAGCCGTCGTTGCTACTGTCATATCCACCTCCACCACCTCCTCGTCTTCGGTTGTAGCTTCAATCACCATCACCACTGCATTTGGTTCCCTAGACACTGGCATTAGTTAACGATGTTAACAAAAGGAGGTAAAAGTAATGCATAAAAGAGAGGGGTATCGGAGTGCAATTTAAGAAAAAACACATGGAGTGCGAGTCTAATTTATTATACAATTTCATCTTTTCAAATGTTTCAATTGGCGTTAGTTAATGATGTTAACATAAGGGAGTAAAAGTAATGTATAAAAATGAGAAATATCAGATATAATTTGAAAAAAATACAGGGAATGCGAGTATATTTTATCCTAAAATATATTATCCTTTCTTAATGTTTTTTTATTTTCTTAATATTTTTTGAATAATTTTGTTTCAACATTTACATAGTCGTCAATATTACCAAAAAAAAAATGCAAACAGATAAACACATTGATCTATTTTCAAATTTTTGGTTAACGAAATTGTGGAAGAAAATAAAAAAGATATTTCAAGTGTTGTTATTTTCCTCATCTTAAAAAAAATAAATGAAGATTAAGAACGTGTGATATACTAGTACTGTTGTTTTCTTACTTTAGATCAATGGACTATCTGTTTCCAAATTTTGTTAATTTCATATTGATATTAGATATTCTAATATGCTACTTTACTCTGAAGAAGCACACGCGCAGCGCGCCAGCACATGCATGTTCAGTTGTTCACGAAACAATGCGGTGTGGATAAACCTTTTTCTATGTATGGCTCTATCCAATTCCAATCTCCAAAGTCCAAACAAACCCATATGTAATATTCGGCTTTTCAAAATTTGACTGTGCGCCACAACACAAGCACCCGCCCCGCCCCAATCACTGTGGGTCCCGCCAGCCACTAAAGCTGGAGAAAACATGGCCACGTGCTCCCTTTGTGAGCGCGACGCGTAGTAGACTAGACAAGACCTACGGAGGCGGCATAGCCTTTAACGGCGGTTAAAACATCTGCGTCTCTGTGTTTTTTTTTTTATTATTACTAGTGACTTCTTTAAATTTTTTAAATAATAAAAATAAAAGTTAAATATAGTTAATAAAAAATTAATAATGTAAAAAATTATATACATCAAATAGGATAATTCAAAAAGGATAATTATCAATATAAAAGAAACATGACGGCAGTTTGAGGATGCTTCCCCATACATTTGTCAGTACGCTCCGCAACTTCGCCGCGTTAGACTGATCCACATGTTTTGTGGTGTGGGTCATTGCTTTTCGGATCCAACCGAAAGAATTGGATAAACGAGTGAATTTTTAATTTTTTTAGATTTAAATATTTGTTTCGCTGCTGATTGTGCTTACTTCTCAATTTGGTACTTAATATAGACTTAAATATTATTTTTACAATTTCATATTCTTTATGTTCATTTTTATATTTTTCATTTTAATTTTTTATAAAATATATTTGTTTTGTTTGTTGTACTTAAAGTATTTTAGATAATATTTTTTTAAAATATTTAACATATATTTTTATTATTTAAAGCATGACTTAAAGTACTTTTAAAAGATAAAGTAAAAATATTTATGTAAATTTAAAATATTTTTTTGTCAGAACTAAAATAAAAAATACTAAATTATAAAAAAATAAATTTGTATTTAAATCTATATTTAAAGATAAATGCTAACTCACACCTTTAGAACATTCATTAAAAAATTAAGGTAATTGATTAACAAGATTCTAATTTTTTTTTGTTTTTTTAGTTTATTAACTAATCACTTAAGATATTGGTTATTATTTTCTTAATTTAATTGTTATAATTATATTTATCTATTGAATTTGTTCATTATCATAAATTTATCTTAATGTTGTTTATCGTCGTTCATTATACTGTTCATAAACTCCAATTTTCTACAATCATCTATTCATCTTAATCTTCTAATAAGGTTGTGAGTTGAATATTCTTAACATTTTACAAAAAATCAACAAATTAATATTAAGGGATAAAAAAATGAAAAATAAGTACGTGAATTATGTAAACTTTTGATAGTTATCTTTAATTTGTAATGATGTAAAAGTTAGATAGTAAGTGTACTTATAGTAGTAAAAAATATTTAAAACTTTTTGTTAATTTTTGAAGTTTTTTTGGTTTGGGTTGCACTCGGTGGGATCGAACGGTGGAAAATGATGGTGGTGATTGGATGATGACACGTGGTGGATTTGATTCCTAGCGGGGAACACGCATAGCCGCCCCTGCATCAATAGTGGTATCATGTACCAAAGATTATTGTAATGTTTTTCGTACGGTCTTGTGTCAATACAATACCAACTCATGCTCGTGTTTGAACTTTGAAATTAGTACTACTAGTTTAATTAATTGAAAGTGAAAAGCCATTTGCTTTTGGTTTATTTATTGACTCGGTTTTGTATGTAGTACTTTTTAAAAATAAAGTAAATTGCACTCATATCACGAATAAAATAATTTCACATATCTTAGTAAAAATATTTTCACTTTAATTTGTTAACTAATGATCATGGCAGGTTAGCGTTTACTAGCGTGTTCACGGTCTGATTGAATTGGTTTTGAAATAAAAAATTATTTGATTCAATTCCTTCGGTTTGGTCATTTGATCATTCATTCGTTTGAAATTTTTTTGAAATCCGATTCAATCCGATTCAATTTTTTTTCGATTTAGATTAGATCAGTTTTCGATTTTTTAAAAAGTCTAAAAATAAAACTTATGAGACTTATTTTTATCAAAATAAGGAGTATCTAGCGGAAACAAACACATTCATTGGACAAAAACAAACACCAGTTTCTAATTTTCTTTAGACAAACACGATTATTGGAAAAAATAAGGAGCAATTTTTTAGTGTGTAGTGAGTTTTTGGTTTTTGGGCTATAATGGGGAATAGACCAAAGTAGGTAAAGGGTAAGATAAGGTTTATAATTGGATCGGTTTGTATTGGATCGATTTTCACTAGCCAAACCGAAAACCGATCCAATCCAGTGAAAATTTTTGATTTTTTTTTCGATTTTCGATTATTTAAGTTATTAATTTTTCGATTCGGTCATCGTGATTTGCATCAGTTTGGATCGATTGATGAACACCCCTAGCATTTATCTTTTATTATTGCCGGAGAGAAAATCAGCACGTTATGATTTGAAATAGTTTGTTTTTTTTCCTGAATAGTTATTGAAGGATAATTTATAGTAGGTAAAGAGTAAATATGTCTAAAAAGTAGAAACTAAATGTAAGTATCATTTTTATTATATGTATTGATGATAAATCATGTCTTATTAAATTTATAGTTTTTAATAATATTATAATTTTAATACAGTTTTCTTTTATTTTTAATTATACAAAAATTATATATTAATAATATCACTCATTAGCACGGACATCTAGATTCTTTGCTGGGCCACATTCTCATCACAGCATTTCTGATTGTATTTTTACAGTGATTTTTAATAAAATGAGGCAAGTATTTTACAGTAAAAAATGTATAAATATTTTAGAAAATATATTTAAACAATGACAGATATTTATATATTTTTAAATAATTTTATATTTACAATATATTATTCTAACTTATATTTACAAATTTCTGAATAAAAAAATTATATTTAACATTATAAATTTTCTATGGTGAGCAAACTTACACAAATTAAGCCTTATTAGTTATCTCTTTTCAACTAATTTTTAAGTATCCAATTAATTATGACTTCTTGAAAAAAAAAAATCTCTCTCCTATATATTTACTTTCTTTTTCCTATGAGAAGTAGTCTATCGCTCTACGAATCTAAAAGATTGGTTAGGTGAAACCAATTTTTTGTTGATGTCATTTGTATCAATCCTATTAAGAAGAATAATATTTAAATAATTTATATATCAGATATATTTATATAATTATTGAAAATATGTATTATAAAATAAAGAGACTTTAAATTATAATTAATTATGTTCTTAATTCTCGAAACAAAAATTTAACTAGTCTTAGCCTGAACTTTTGTTCCGTTAATGTTTTTAGTTCAGACAATTTTTTTTTCAGCGATTAAAAACTAAATATTGCAAAAATTTAGGGAATAAAACAGTTAATCCTTTAAATTATTCCAGAATATTTTAAATGCTAATCGAACAATTTTTTTGAAAACTTAATAGTAACAGAAAAGTCAAGATAATTTAACTTAGTTGATTGAGGAAAAATGTGTGAATTGTTATAAATTTCTTGATATTGTTTTTTATTTTCATGTATAAAATAATAATAAAGGAAAAATTCTGATCAACATTTGTATAAAAAATTACTTATTTCAATTAGGATTTGTTTAAAATAGAAAGAAGTTGGAATATGTTTATACATTTAAGTTATTATATTAATTGATATTACTGAAAATTGTTGTTAAATACTAACTCGCTTTCAGTGACATATAAGTAATTTTGTTGACCCTACAATTTGCTTGTAAAATAACTTTATGTCAATATGATATCTTGCTTTGAGGTTTATATATCACTAGGAGTGAATCCCGTGCAAATGCACATATTTTTAAGTGAAAAAAAAAAAGAATAAAATATTTTAAAAAATGTAGTACTGTCCAACTGTTAACATGTAACGACAACTAAATAATTTTTATATAGATATAAACGACATAGTACATAAATAATGATCAATCTTTTAAAATTAATGTTTTTTCCTGTGTGTTAATATGGGAAGAAAATAACTCAACACAACATGGGCCTTAACTAGAACCCAAGATGTGTAAACTAGCCTAAAATCCTTAATTGTCCATAAACTAATCCTGAACTATTGCAAGCATAAAATCCATAATAAACTACTAGTAGTTTCTTTATAACTGTTAAATTAAAAAATATTTATGTCTTAAAGATTAATCAATATTCTTAATTATTTTGATTAGAATAAATATAAATAATAAAAATTGTGTTTGTTGTACTATCATATCATGATTTGTATTTTTACATTTTTAAATAATACATTCATAAGATGATCTAGCATATAACATGCAGAGCCCACAATCTTAAAGATGCTCAACCTTATCAAAGACATGCTTTGTTTTTGCAAATCTATTATGATGAAAAAAGTGACTTTCCTGCTGAAGTACAAGATGTACTACTAGTATTAATAAGGTGCGTTTTTAAAAAACTGTAGAATGTTACTAGCACTCATAAGCTAAATGTGAAGAATATCTAAATGTTAGTTTGCTTATATCATTATATTCAGAGAGAAACCTGCGTAGCCATTCCAAAGTATCAAATATTCTTCGGGTGGTTTTACTAAGGTGCTATATCTGAAGAATCTTAAAACCTCAAAAGCTGAAAATATAAGTTTGTGACAATCACATACACATGCTATCATGAGCAAGATTACAATAACAATCAAATTTTAACCACAGTGGAAGTAGCATTATGTTTAAAGAGGCATTGCATTATACAACAATATGGAAAAAAGTACAATAAAGGCTAATTACGAAGATTCTGTTAAAACCAATGGCTCTACATGATGATAGTACACATGAAGTCTGGAACTGTAAACCAATTTGAACCAACACCAAAGACTACATACAATGTTTGAACAGAGGTGGAAAAAATCTGCAGAAAGTCTTCACTGGCACTTCATTTTACTCCATGTAAACTAGCACGCGGATAGTTTCAGACACTGGCTTCAGGAGTTGGGGTATACCAGCCATGATGGATCTCCACTGCCTTCTTTCTTCGAGCAAGCCGAGACTTGCGATTAGCTCCAGTGTTCCTGTGCAGTGTGCCTACTCTCACAGCTTTGTCAATTATCGAGTATGCCTCTCCAATCAACTTCTCAATGGAGAGGATTTCTTCGGCCTGCGCATCTGGTTTCTTCTTAAGCGCTTCCAGAGCTTCCAAAACCTGCAGACCATTTATTAAAAGATTGTTACTAAAATTCCCCCTGCAAATAATATTATATAAAAGCTAGAAGTTGAAATGATTGTACATATGAGGAGAGGTATTAACAAGAACTTTGACAAGAATCAGGAGTGGTATTCTGAGAGTATTTTATATCCTGAGCAAGATCAGAAGCATTTGATGCAGTTCAACGTACAATCAACTAAATTTTAAGCACTTGCAGTTACATCATCTGTTAAGATGTCAGGTTTCTTAACTGTTTTTGGAATCTTGTATTAGGCTAGAGTGGACTGAGCTTGTGTAAGTTGTATTACACTAGTAATTGACCTAGACCTAGAATACTGTTATACTAACACAAACTAGGAGCATGAGTAGAGTGTTTTGAATCATGCACGTCAACCAAGGGGGTCTAGCTCAGTTGGTTGAGCAAGGTGTGAGTGCTTGTTATAAACTCCCTGGTACCGTATTCAATTCCTATAGATAAAAAAAAATCATGCACGTCATGCTGTCATACTAACATCACATAAGAGTTCTATTTTTCTCACCTCTATCTCATCCTTTCCTTATAATTTCAACATCTTTAATTAGGAAATTCCTCAGAAACTTGAAGGATGCTGAGTCCCACACAAGAGGTGGAACAGATGGGTTGTAGGCAGACATTCCACACTTTGCTAGAATAAGTGACCCAAAAGAAGGGACAAATAAGAGCAATCACACCTTCCACTCTAAAGTCTAGTAATAGTTTCATGCCAATGGAAAACCAAAAAGTTTTTTCAAGCATTGTGTTGTTACAAATTACAAATAGGGTATTAGGGATGAGAGGGGTATCTATAATACCTGTAACCACTTAATTTTAGACACTGGAAGAAAAAGATATCACAATCTTTTCCAATGAAAGCATATCATTCAATTAATATGAACATCACTAAATTTTTATAGAAAAAAAAAAAAGAAATTTTCACCAAAACATACAGGAAATTTTTTTTTTTTTTTTACCAAAACATACATCTTATATTTTTATTTACCAAAACATACATATTTACACTATGTTTTTTTAAAAAAGTTTCAAAACCCAGTTGAGAATTCGGGTCCCCCCAACCCGAATTCTGAACTGTTTTTTTTTTTAAATAATAATAAAAAAATAAATAATTTGATTTGAAAATAATAAAATTAAAGAATATAAATAAGGAAAAATTAATATAATTTAAACACGCGTACTTGCACATAATAATAGACAATAATGACATATCCGTTGCACAATATCTTTCAAATTATAATTAGTTTTGTTATTTTTGTATTTCAATTTTTATTGTTAGAACGTTCCATTATTTTCATTTTATTAAGTGGTGTTTATTATGTTTATCTCATTGTCTCATCCCAATTATCGTAGTGTTTTAGTTTCTCTATATAGTTGCATGTACAAATTAATTTTTTTCTCATTTTTTCACAATGAATAATCAACATTATTTATCATAACTTAAACAAATAAAAAATATTAAATTATCATTTTTGTATATTATAATTTTATTAAAAATCTTAAAAAATAGCATAAAACAAAAAAATTGTTGAATTATTAATATGTGCAAGTACGCGTGTTTAAATACTACTTAAAATTAATTTTTTCTTATTTATATTCTTTAATTTATTATTTCCAAATCAAATTATTTATTTATTTATTATTATTTAAAAAAAAAAAACTTCAGAATTCGGGTTGGGGGGACCCGAATTCTCAACTGGGTTTTGAAATTTTTTTAAAAAATCATAGTGTAAATTCGGGTCCTCCCAACCCGAATTTACACTGTGAATAATAAATATGTATGTTTTGGTAAATAAAAATATAAGATGTATGTTTTGGTAATTTTTTTTTTTTTTTTGTGTATGTTTTGGTGAAAATTTCGAAAAAAAAAATGAAGAAAAGTATACTAATTCATTTTCAGTCTATGCTAGCAATCTACCAAAACAAGTAGAGAAAATTTGGTTGAAAACAAAAATCCATGCCTCCAAGCAAGAAAAACTAGATACAAACTTAAACAAACCCAAAACACACCATCTCACAGCCACAGTAAGTTCCAAGTTCAACAAGTTAGAGTGAAGAGAATATGTTATTTCCACACAACATTTCTCATATTCTCCCACATAGCTCTCTTACAGTCATACTTCATATCATCGACATCTATTTTTTCTTCTCTCTCCCCCTCTTTTTTACATACCATAAATGGTCCACATTTCCCTATTAAGGTCACCTGAGTTGCACATTACATGCAACTAACATTACTCATAAAAAACAAAAATACAACTCAATAATCAAACTAACAATTTAGTCAAATTTCATAAAATTTAACTAAATAAAAGTGACTATAGAAACTCCCTGGTTTTGAGACTAAAACATGAATTTTTCCTAACTTGCATTCTTAAGGTGGAACAAGGTATACAATTAGTCAGCCACAACAATTAATACTCAAAATGGTTCCATCTTAATAAACTTGTAGGAGAAAATAAAAAGGTAAAAAATAGCTTGTGCACAAGTTAATTTATAGAAGCTCTCTGATTTAGCTTTTCCAAAAGTTGGTTTTAAATTGTGCACAGGCGGAAGCATAATTCATTTTACTTTCTTATTTTCTTTTTCCTACAAGTGTTTATTTACAAAATTTATTCAAACAAGACCTAAAATTTGTCTTTTGTATATCTAAGAATGATGACTAGAATTGAATGAAATGAAATGTAACAACGGGTATCAGTGTAATAATTTTTTAAACAATCATACATTGCCATTTCGATAAGATTGTTGATTTTTGTAAAAATTACTACCACAAAAAAATCACACACAAGATACTTTCCAATAAATTGACTTCAGTGTGTGAAAATTAAACTCAAAATTATCACTTCATGGTTCAGATATTTTATAACAGAACATCATAAAACTAACTTTATCATTATCATTACATCCCAAACCAAAAAAAAGTGCAAGATGGAATAAAATGAAAAACACTCGCCTAGGTTCTATTTCACTGTCCACTCTACTCCACCCAATTCAAAACCATTCAATTGAAACATAAGGTTACCTTCTTGGTACGTGTTTTAATCTCCGATTTGCGAGCTTTGTTGTACACGCGGCGCTTCTCGGCTTGGTGCGCTCTCTTCACCGCCGAATCCACCTTCTTCTTCGGCGCAGCCTCGCAGACCACAGACGCGCGCCTCTGCACTGTGCTCAGCGACAAGCAGTTACCTGAAAACCACACTCGACACAGACCCATCATTCAAAGCTCCACCAAAATCAAAACTTTCGGGTTTTGTGGCGAAAACAAGGGAGAAAAGAGAGACCCCATTTGAAATGGGGTGGGTGAAAAAGGTACCTTGTGAGCAGAGAGGGTGTGAGAGGTTTCTGGAGAAACTGAGAGAAGCGGAATTGGAGATGGAAAGAGAAGAAGAGGATGTGAGGGAAAGGTTCCTCATTTGGGACGGAAGAGTTAGCCATGAGCATGAAACTGATGCTGCCATTTTTCTCTCTCTGTAAGTGAAGGGACTCTCTTGTTCTCCCTCTTTATCCGTTGGGGAGAGGGGATGATGATTGTTATTTGTTGTTGAAGGCTCTGATATTATAGTATATTCCCCATACTACCCTCGCTTCTTTCTTTATATTTTATTTTTCAATTAAATATGTTTTTAGTTTCTCAATTTTTAGAGTATTTTTTTAAATAATAAATTCTTTTTTATTCTCTCATTTTTATAAAATGTTTTTTTAAGTTCTTCTGACAAATTTTTGTCAATTTAAATAAATAATTTGTAATTTTTTTAAGAGACTAAAAATGACATTTCAGGAATTAGAGGACTAAAAAATGTAACTTTTAATTTGATGAACTAAAAATAGTTTTTTAAATTTGAGGAATTAAAAAATAGATCACTATTTTTTTAGTTCTTACAATTTAATATTTTTTGTTTTTCATGCATAAAAGGTTATTTTTTTATTTTTAGTTCTTACAAATTATGTTTCTTTTACTTTAAATAGTGTTTTGAGTAATGAAAAAAACATTATCTAAAACTTTATATGGACAAAAAATGAAACAAACATTATTTATAAAAACAAAATAAAAAAATTGCAAGAACAAAAAGCAAAAAAAAAATCTAAATTTTAATAACTAAAAAGATATTTAAGGGAAATTTTTTTAAGTCTTTTATTTTTATCTCTCTAACCTTTTGATTCCAATAAAATAAGATTTATTATTATTATTATTATTATTATTATTATTATTATTATTATTTTAATCCTTTAAAAATAATTATTTGGATTTTAGTCCCTACTGTCAAGGAACAATATCAAATGAGGATGATCTACGATGTTGACAAACTATTAATTTAACTTGTTACACATTAAAGAATCTAACAAAAGATTAACATGTAATTTTTTATAAACAATTTTAAAATGTTCATTTGTTCAAAATAATTGATGATAACAAATTACTTGATGAGAAATTAAAAACAGGATTTATAAAAAAAAAAATACACATGTATATCCTCTGACAAACTTCTTTAATGATGTAATAAGTCATTAAATTATCAATATTATTATTATATCATTATTTGATGTTATTATTCGACAAGTATTAAAAAAATCTTTAAAGGACAAAAGCACGAAAGCTCACTATTTTATAGGGATCAAATTGTACTTTAAGTCTCATGTAAGACTTTAACTTCCTATACCAGCGGTTTTTCTAATACACCAAACATTTTTTTTTATTTCCAACTTTATTTTCATACGGATCAGCAATCCGTAGGAGTCATATGGATTGCCAATCCATATGACTCATACGGATCAACAATCCGTATGAGTCATGTGGATTGTCTAATCCCTATGAGTCATATGGATTGTCTAATCCCTATGAGTCATATGGATTGATAATCCATATGACTTATACGGATCGACAATCCGTACGAGTCTATGGATTGCCAATCCATATGACTCTTACGGATCAACAATCCGTAGGAGTCATATGGATCGACAATCCGTATGACTCATATGGATTGTCAATCTATATGACTCATACGGATCTGTAATCCGTATGACTCATACAGATCTACGATCCGTAAGAATTGAATTGTGTATATAGGTATGCAACTTACGGATTTTGAGAAGGGCAAAATTGGTATTAAACTGTGCATGCTGAGTGTATTAGAAAATTGGCTGGTATAGAAAGTTAAACTCCTCATGTAAAACAAGGTTGTTTGAGTTTCTTTTTATCCGGAGAGAACTTAGATGCACTACAATTTTTATTTGAACAAAACTTAGATGCACTATATATGGATGTTCATGGGCCAATTTGAATCGAATGAGAGAAAACAAAATCCGAATCAATCAATTTATTGGTTTGGATTGGTTCAATTTTTTCAATATTTTTGTTCAACCTAAACAAACCAATCCAAGAAAAAATGAGTTGATTCAGTTCAAATTAATTGGGTTGTATGCTATGTAAATTGCAAACTATTGTTCAGAAAGAAAAAAAAACATGATTTTGTCCAAAAATTAGTGTATGGACCTAGTATGTGTCAAACTTAAATATTCAAAGGTATATTTCTCAACATAATACCCTCAAACTTAAACTATACATTACAAAAGCTCAGTATTATAAGCACGATGTTCCGTTACTAGTA
Organism: Glycine tomentella; assembly: GCA_007407185.1. Taxonomy (NCBI): domain Eukaryota; kingdom Viridiplantae; phylum Streptophyta; class Magnoliopsida; order Fabales; family Fabaceae; genus Glycine; species Glycine tomentella. The sequence continues at coordinate 93,453 of PYAF01003095.1, forward strand.
AAAACCATAAAAAGCTGAAAATTTGTTGAAAAAACTACTGTAATAATTTTCTATTATGGCATTTGTAATTTCTAATGTAGAGACAAATTACTGTTAGAGCAGAGCTTGGGAAACAACATGCTGCAATCTTGAATAAGCTAAATGATAGCTGAATGCAAGTTCAGTATATATGCCAGTTAGTAGACAATGTAATTGTTGACAAAGACTACTACTTCACACATGCAACACACATCCAAAGCCAAAAAGATTATCTATTTGCTAGAGTTGACAAAAGCCATTGAAATATAATCCACTAAAAAACTATGATTAATATACTCATTCCATCAAGTTTCAACATTCGAGGGGGCAAAGGTTTTTGTTCTATAACACTGCACATTGTATTTGAGAAAGAAAAAAAATCTGCTTCATTACAGGTATTACTTGACCACTCAGGTGTGAAAACTAAAATCTATCAGCCGTCATCACAGCAGGTTGAGCTTCAACATGCCTTTTAACAAGATATGGACCCATTCCAACAGCTTCCTGAAACTGCATGCAATATTACTAAATTGTCACTTCAATGAAAACATAGGCAAATAAGCATGCTGCTGTTCTTTTCTTGTTCCCTTTATGTATGTATGTATATATAAAAATGGACATATCAAGAGAGAATTCTTGATTATTTTAAAAAATTAAATCAATATATCTGAGCCATAAAACCATACGTGAAGGATCAAGATTGAAAATTAACAGTTACATAACCACTAAGGTCACATACATTTATCTTTTAATCTTGACTATTTAAATTAATCACATTAATTTGGTAAATTATTTGTACTATCATTTTAAAATTATCCATTTCTTATCTCTCTATTCACTAAATTATTTCTCATTAATGTTTGAAGAAAATAATTAAGTAAGGGTATGTAGGAAAAAAATAATGAATGCATCTAGAAATTATAAGAGTCGTATAAAAAGAAATAAACAAATTTCTAAGAAGGATCTAATAATTATGAACGGAGTGAGTAGTATATAATTACACAAACGTGCACGCACACAAACACACAGATGGTATCTACATAGCATACAAAAAGCCTGGAAAGGAGACTCAAAATACTCAAACACACATGCACATTATGGTGAAGAGGTTTGGTATCTAACCTTTGCAGCTATTCCTGCAAAAGCAGGATTAGCAGAAACTCTACTAGACACTGTCAATGATTTGTGTATTGCCTTGCAGCAGTTATATCTGCCTTCCATACCTGAATATGTTAAGATCATGCGTGTTAAGAAATTCAGTTGGAGCAAAGTAATAGGAAAACATACGATATGACTATATAGGCAATATTAACAGTCATCTAAAGCATTTAAAGCATAATACATACCTATTTTTGTGGTTTCAGTACTTGGGTCGGTAACTTTATTTATAATCTCTTGTTTTGAACATATCTCCATCAAGCACCAAGATCGGGCAACCAATCCACTTAGCATTCTATAGCCCTGAAAATATGTAAACGGAAGAACTCTTGGTTATTGTAATCGGGATGTCACATAAGAGTTTTAGTAAATTTTTCATGGACAAATATAGGGAGAAAACATATCAGATAAGAACTCTTGGTTATTGTAAGAAATAAAAACAATAAATATAGACCATTAGATTATATTAGATTACAAATGTATATAACTTCTTTAAGTGGTCATATGACTATTAGCTAAATTTTAAGTTTTAATCTTAATCATTCATGTATAACTGTAAACCACAAACCTTATCTCACTAGGTGAAGTCGACTACAAGGATCACCCAACCACATTCAAACCGGTTAAAAACCAAAGCTAAAACTAAAATTTATTAGTTCTCACAATTTTAAAATCAGAATTTTTCTTACTAGATATGTCCGCTATATATAATCCTACGTGCTTTATTATTGATTGCTATTTTTGCTTTACAGCAAACTGACATTTTACAATTTAAAAAAGGCTAGTATAAACATACTCACCTCTGACCTAAATGCTACAATGTTGAGTTTTAGATTTACAGTGACCTGGCAATGACATTTTCATCCAACAAATTAACCTAGACTGATTGACTTCTAAAGTCTATGCACTGAGGAAATTATTTAAACAATATAGTGCATATAAACTAACTATGAAAGTTCATATTAATGTCTCACCGCTAGACGTATTTCTGAATCCTGCTGCAATACTGACAGAAATAGACCCTGCAAATTGCATGAACTTGGTGAGATTGTAGCATTTCAACACTCAATTAAAAAGCTGTTATGCAAGACAACTCAATGAACATTGTAGACTTGAGGATCTTTGGTTCTAAGAGGACTTGGTAGAGGGTAAATGCACTTACACCTTAGCAGCCTACTGTCTACACTTAACTGATCAATAATTTTTTTTCTAAAATTCATGAAGCAAAGATGCTCCTGCTATGATGAGCGGAAAATTTACTATTTAATTGACAGTCACTTGTCAGGTAAGCTTCTGGCTTCTGTTAACATATTTTTTGTTATGAGCATATATCTCGATGGATTTTTCACCATGTGGCTAAGATTTATCATAAATTACTTTTCATATAGAGATAAATAATGATACTAAATTATAAAATTTAGATCAAAGGAAGGAAAGAAACAAAGTAGGAATTTTCAGCAAAAAAAAAAAAAATTAATACAAAAGAAACACAGCATATATACTATAGTACTAATCAGTGTGGTCCTCTTATACTTTTTAACATTTAGTCATGATTAAGTTAGGACAAGACTATAGCTTAGATAAAGTTTCATATGTATGACTAGTCCCTTTTGTTCAAAGAGAAACCAAACCATTATAAATAGAACTTGAAAATAATTAACCAATAAAAAGCACTTGAACTAAAAAGAATGAAAATAGGCAACCGATGGAGTCAGCTTTGAGCTTCTGGATGCTGTTTCATAAATTAAGCGTCTCAGGTTTTCTTCTTCTTCAGCATTGAGTATGATGTTGTTCTCAGATCTGGTTTCTCCAGAGATGTTTCCTAGAGCATGCAATGCTGCCTGTGATTGCCATTTAAGAAACCATGTAAGTTCGAACTTCGAAGCGAAGTTATTAGATCATAACAACTTCCAAGGAAAATGGAATTCCAACTTTTTTCTACAAATGAGAGCAATTAAAAATTTATCGAAGTAACGCATTTTCTGTGTACCTTCTAGAGTAGAGGGTACAAAAACAAAATTAGATTGCTTTTGTTATCCTTGGAAACTATTAGCAGTGGCAATAAATGTAAAATGTTTTCACATTTTACTCAGGGATTGAATGGCATGTCCACACACAGTTACCAAAACACAGACTAGTTGAATGCTGCATCAGATAGATGTCAGTGAGACAAAATGTTCCAATTAACTGGGAATTCTCAGAGTCCTTAAATTGATACTATAAACCTAGGAAACAACACTTTCAATATTCAGAACATTACTACCACAAACACTGCTTACAGCAAATTGCATAAGTGCACCATAAATGCAGTTTTAGCTATTTTAACCTTAGCAATGTGCTCCTTCAAGCTGCCAGAGCAAGCAATTGAACACAACATACAGCGGGACTATGGGAGTTACAGGGAGCATCAAATTACATTAGTTCAGGATATCTTGAAACACTTTGAAAAGAAAGAACAAGAATCTAGTTCACTAACCAGCTGTTTACCATGCCCTGTTGGTCCTTGTCGTTCAAAAGCAGCAGCTATAACATGTCGAGCAGCAGGTGATGAACCTGAGAGTAGTAATGTAGCTCCCTGGATAGCTATGCTCACAAAAACCATAATTAAAATTTGTAGTATTTAAAAAGGAAGAGGTTCTCATTAAAACAATTTTTAATAATGAAATATAAACTGATAATGTAGTAGTTTGAACATTCTACAGAATCATATATGTACTATATATCATATTGATTCATAAATTACTGCTTCTAAATGTACAAATATGCAATGGGAAGCATTTGCCAGAACCTAGATGGCTTGGGTGTTGCAAACAATTTCTAACAATGAGTTTGTCCTAATGCTTTGAAACATTTTCAGGGTTCATTTTTGCGGTTTCAACAATTAAGGCGGCTTTCCAGCACACCTCATGCTTAGGGCTATGGGCCTGGAGTGTGACAATGTAGGTGGCCTAACAATGGATCTAAGACAGTCTCTAATATCATCTTAGAATTTGGGCTTGGGGCCTAACTCAACCTTACAAAACCAGGTTTTAAAGTGAGGATTGTCCAAGATTTATATAAGCCATATCTTTATGGGAATGTTGGATAGTGGCATGACCACTAGAGATGACCACACGCTTTTGAGGCTGCAATTATGGCAACCCACAGAGGCCACAATTAAGGCCAGCTAAAGGTTGACTACAGGGTCTATGTTCTGTTTTATTCCAATTTTTTTCAATATGTATGTTGTGTTTTTTCTTTCTTTCATTGTTGTGTTCAGATAGGTAGCCTTATGTAGTTCTTTCTTGCTATACTTTGTTTTGTTTCTTGTATATTACTTGACTCTTGTTATTAACATCTGTATTTGGCTTAAAATTATGAATTTTAATTATTAATTATGAATGTCTCTAATTTTGAGTAATTTTTTAACATTTGAGCATTTATATGTATGTGATATAAATATAAGTTATTTAATTTATGTTCATAAAATTCATAATAGTGGTTATCCCACTATCCAACATTCCAACTATAGTGCTTTTGTGGTCGACCACTCCAAATTGTTATCCAATATTGATAACTAAGACCACAGGATCAATATAATCTAATCAACTAAAATCGGTTTGCTTACAAGATACAAAATAATCTGTGTTAAAAGGCAGCAATGATAATATGACATACTTACATGATCCCATATGACCCAATGATTCAAGTGCAGTTTCACATTCATCTCTATCTGAAGCTTCCAACGACTGAAGTCTACCATCAATAGATGAAATAACAGCTTTAACACCTGAGTTTATCAATTTAATAGCACAACAAAGATACATGAGTTAACAGTTTATATCAGTATCATAACAATTATTAAATTATGTGGAAAGCATATGGACACTTTAAAAATGAAGAGGAACAATCTCAGCAAGGTAACATTTTGCAACAAGGACTTAATCAGGTTGCATCATATCAGTAGTTTCTAGTTCTTTGATAATAAGTATTAAATTATGAAACATATCACGTGAAGTACATGGTCAATTGGCAAACGAAATCAGCACAAACCAGCAAGAGACCCATTATATTTGCAACAAAACCTTGTTGCAATTAGATTGCAGAGACAGACGGATTAGAGTATTTGAATTTTAGTCTGAAGATGATGAAATCAAATTTCAATATCTTCCAACAAATATTAACAGAGAGAAATGGATAGAAGTGCAACACTTACAAGGTTCATCCGTAAAGGAGTATATAATATCCTTGGACAGTAGCCTTCCACTTATCATCATTGCTCTTGATCTTAAAATTGATTCCATAGAATTGTTGCTAGCCTCAAGAAAAGGGATGTCCTTATATCAGGAAAACAACTTTCACAATATCCATTTGACGAATAGATATTCTTGAGAAGATAATAAATGATTACCTGATCATTGACGAAAGCAATTGAAAGATGCTAGTCTTTGACAAAAATTCTGTACCATGTTCAATCTCTGCTAACTGCATCCATTTCACACAAAGTGACAATTATATGTACATGTAATGTTCTGGAGAAGAGGAAAACAACTGATATAATTGCTAATGTAGAGTTCCTGAATTTGGTATCTGTTACACGTGTGATGGGATTATTCCTGTTAGGTTTATCCAATTAATCACTTTTGAATGGAATCATCATTGAAATTCAGTTTATGTTGGGGGAGGGCACCATCTTAAAATATCCATGAGTGAAAATGTTTTGGAACAAACACTTTAAGTCTCCAATTACTAGAGGGTAATAGAGGAGAAGTGTTCCTAGATTATGCCCCAATTTTCTATAAATTCATCAAACACATTATTTTCTCTCCCAAAATGAATAAAGATAGTTTAACCAGGAAAATCATTTTTAACACATAATGAACCCTGGTATGATTGAGGGCGAGCCCTAGCATAGCGGTAAAGTTGTGTCTTGGTGACTTAAACAAACCAAAGTGTTTGTCCGTGGGAGGAGTGCTAGCGGCACACTCTTAATCTATCTTATTGGTTAAAATTTATTGAAAACTTCAAAATAATGAGATTCATTAATTAGCAGGTGGGGCCTGCAAAATTTTATGATTTCCCATAAATTTAAATAGGGAGGAGTGTGTTCAAAAAAGTGTATCAAAAAGTATGTTCCTAGTATTTCTTGTTCTGTGGATATAAAGTTTATAGTGAGTATGCACAAGTAGAAGGATAATTATACATCTTTAAAATTAAGAATCAAAATGAGGAGAGAATAGTAACCTCATATATAAGCTCCAAAACACTTAAAGTTACAAGGGTATCATCAGCATTTCTGATTTCTGCTTCCAACAATTTAAGTAGATTTGAACTATAAATGGTAGACGCTGCTGACCTAGATACTGAGAAAAGCTTCACCACTAATGCCAGTACACGAACTCGACCCTAAATCAGAACAGTAAAAAGTTGTAAGTAGAAAATTAAGTACATTATGCACAAGGTGTGAAACATAGCCCTACACCATGCATTTTAACTTAGGATTTTTTTTTTTTTTTTTTTTGGATAAAAGGGGAATGCCGGAATTATGCTCTTTATTTTTTGATATTTGTGAATAACTACTATAACATGTTAATAGTATGCCTATATCATAATAAAGCTTTCCTGTCTGTAATGACAAACAGATTGCCCTTGTAATGCTTATCTTTTACTAAGTCTTTAGCATAACCCCACAAGTTTGAAAGTTCAACAACTTTAATAATTTAGTTAGTATGATATATCTGAATATATTTAGTAGATTTAAATCCATCTATTTTATTTCTCTTAGAATTTGGACTTAGGGCCTCACTTGATTCTATAAAACCGGCCTGTAAGGTGAGGACTGTCAAGTTTAATAAGCTATATTTAAGCCATATCTCTAGTCTATGCAGAACTAAACCACCACTCTTGTGGTTGCAATCAAGGCAACCTCCAAAGAGGCCACAACTAAGGTGGGCTAGGGGTGACCACAATTAAGGCGGCTGTCCAACATATATAAATATCAGCATGCTGAGTGAAAAACACTCATGTATTTCATGTAAGTGTTACTTGAAATTTATTCTCAAATCCAATAAAGCACATACAAGTATTTCATGTAAGTGTTACTTGAAATTTATTCTCAAATCCAATAAAGCACATAGGACAAATCATTGCTTTCTAAGGATGCAAAGGAAAAGGTCTGCTCATTTGCTAGAGCTTTACCATGCAGTCAAGGTAAATCCCATAGTTTACATGTTAATATATTCAATGACAAATATAAATCCATGCATTAACAGATAATTTACCATACCAGTGATGAACATTGTGATGCTATAATCTCCAGGTCTGTATCATCTCCTTTGTCAGATGGAAAGATAATTTCCTACAATAGTATAGCATGTCAGCTAGCAATTATGAACAATAGGATTTTAACTACTCTCCTTTCATACAAGTGAAAGACATTTTCTGATATAAGAAAAGAGTTTGCTTACCATGCCTTCAGGAAAACCAGCTAACTTTTTTATTGCATCTGTTGCCACAGCTGCTACTTGTTCATTGCTACATATGTGAGAAGATATGAAATCAAAGGATCTATTATGAGTGAACTATTAAAAATAGTATATTTAACTTGTGAGCAAGCAAACAGATCTAACCAAAGAAACATAAAATATAGAAACTAGAAAGGACAAGTAATAATGGAAACCCTCTGAAAAAGCATCCCTTGATCACTGTATAAAAAAGGGTCCTTTACTGGAATCCTGATTTACTGCTAATGTTAAACTAGTCTCAACTCTCAACCACACATTGAGAAATATTATTTTTAACCAGCAGACCTGGCCCTACAACTTGTACAGGAATTGTTGGGTTTACTTTATCACACACATAAAAACAGAGGAAGTCATGCTTGATGATACAAAGCACCGGCAAACCCCACAAAAAATACAAATGCTGGATACAGTTGACATCAATATGAAACTAAGGAGGTGTTTGCTACACCATCATTCTCATCCAGGCATCAATGACTCCCGGTTACCATTAATGCCTAAAAGAGGTGCATCTGTTGGTGGTAGGTATAAAATTACTTTTATTGCGGCATCTAAGTTCCCAGTAGACAAGATTACAGCCAAATATTAATAGAATCTCATCTAATACCTCCTAAATGTGAGGGGAACCAACATTCTCAAGTACAAGTTTTCACCCACTTTTATAAATTATCCATATCAGCCTTTCTTTCATAAGTTCCAATCCAACTTTTTTGTACAAAATCAGGAGATCTTAGATTCCTGTGTAATTTATACTGTGTCTGTCATCTTAAACAATTAGACATGAAAATGCATGAATATCAAGCACCTCCTTGGAATGAATTCTTAACTAATTCAGTTTATCATAATTGGCAATAAATCACTCAATCTAGCCCAATCCCTTACCTAGTTTTAGGTAATACAATCATCGGCACAATCACGATATTGAAATGTGTTGGGTATGGCTCATACTGTGCCATCAGCCGATATGCACGAGGCCTCGTGTTTTATTATTTGTAGTTTGGGCTTGGGCCCATGAATAGCTACGGTGCTTAGAGTTTCTAAGCCTATATATTTCCTTGTAATTTGAGTGCATTGTACGAGTGTGTGAGGGGAATATAATGAATAGCTGGACGTAGCCCATATTAGGTGAACTAGGGTAAACTCTGTGTGTTGTTTTCTTCTTCCCCTTTCTCTCTTTCTCCTATCTTCATTGCTGTGTGATTGCTTGATTCCCAACAAAATGAACATTCCAGCAAAGCAAGAATGATAACAAACCCGTAGTACTTCTCTACTTACCCATTTATAAGGCAATCAAGCAAAAGAGGATATATGTTGAAGTCTTTAATTAGACAAGCACTAGCAGCAACTTTGTGATCATTGTCTAGATTCTCCAGAAGGGATGTAACCTGAAAGTTGATGTCATATAAAAGTAATATTGCTGAAAAAGTGTTTCACATAACTAGTAATTTGCATATGTAAAAATATATTCAGCAAAATTTATTTCCAAATGCATAAATTCATGGGTAATTATGAAACCATTTCAATTCCATTTGAAGAGCATATACAACTTGGACTAACTGCTTTATTAAATATTAAGTGCCAATGCACAGCCACATGTCCAGCATTCTTTAATAAGAAGCACCAGAGTGGACTAGGATAACAGGAATAATAAGAGGAAAATATGAAAGTAAAATAATAGCACAAAAGGAAATACTCACATATGATAGTAAGAGAAACGAACATTACAATATGTCGTAAGCAAATGATTAAAAATGAAAAGACTATAAAAGTTGCAATAGTCAAGGACAGACTCTCCCCAAAGCTTATTGCATATCTGGGAACCAGGTTTATTTATCATGCTTCTCTTGGGAATCTAACAAAAAAATTGTATTTATTTCTGCAAAATAAGCTATAGCAAACACACACCAATTAGGTGAAGGTTTGCACTTATTTCTATATCTCTAAAACACCCTTCAAACAACAACACTTTGGGCTTGAAGTATAGATAATGCTCAAACACACTCTACCTTGTGCTGAAAGTCAACTTTATTTGATAACAAAGGGAATCGAAGATCGAATACCTGATTACTTACTTGGTCATAAAGGCTAATGATAGCATCATATCAAATACTATCTTAATAGCTTAAGCTATTAGTTAAATTATTTTTATATCTCTACACATGGGCACATATACTCAAGAATAGGCCATTGGCATAAGTGTCAAACCACAAAAAAAATATTTTTGAGGATTGATCAACTAGAACTAGCAAAGATCTATGTAAGGAAAAGTAAAGTACATTCCATTGAACATAAAAAAATATGTCTTTATCGGTGGGGTGTACTGTAATGAATCTCATTGTCCGTACTATAGAAGGATTTAAATAAACTTGGCATATATAAAGTATATCCACGTACTGTTTTGCAAGCTAAGGATCTGACTGCTTGAGAATCTGCCTGCAGACCAACTTGAACAAAAGGCTGAACCAAAAACATAATAACACAGCAATAAGAATAACTACTACAAGAATAATATGATGTAATAGGAGAATAATACATAAAACTTTATGTATGCAGAATGAAAATTGATGCTCGGACACAGAAAAAACAACTTTTTATTGCCCTGTTTAATAAATGGTTAAACTGCACAGATACATTTTTTTATGTACTTTGCTTGCAAGTTCATCATAGGTCTTAATTGTTGAGTGCACATGCACACTTCTCAATACAATGTATTATAGTTATCAATAGCGGCCGGAGCGGCCGCTATCGCGGCGCATCGGAGCGGAGTAGCTGGGTGCCGCTACAAGACCCTCTGAAGCGGAGCGTTTAAGGATAGCGGCCATTGCGGCCGCGATAGGAGAAGCGGCGTCACGTCCGCGATTGCGGAGACGCGGCCGCGACTTGGGCTTTGGGCCTAAATGGCTTACCTTTTATCCTGTTTTCTCTTTTCTCTCACGTGCGCGTTCTGTCTCCCTCCCGTTCTCTCTCCCTCCCGCTGCGAGCTCTTTGGACCTTCTCCCTCCGGCGCGGCTTCTCCCTCCGGCTTGGCCTCCGGCGCCGCTTCTCCCTCCAGCACTGCTTCTCGCTCCGGCGCGATTCCGTCTGCGCAAGATATGAGATGAGTAGATGAGAAAAAGAGTAGAAGGATGAGGAAAACCCTAATCGCCATGGCCATGGCGATTCAGCCACAAGCACGGATCTGAAGAGTGGGAGAGTGCCAGTGGGAGTATTCTGTATTTGTGTTGTTCACAGTGGAAGACGATGTTTACGGAAGATATAAGCCGGCTTCTCCCGAGACGCAGACTTTCAATTCCATGTTAACAAGGTCACCAAAAAGAGAACAACGAGGGCTCAGAATTTTCGATATAAAATATTTATGAAATTAATTTAGATTAAAAATAATATTTATAAAAAATATAAAATAATCTACTATAAAAGTTGCCTATTCTAAAATAGATAAAAGTAAAGTAAGTAATTTTAATCACTGAGAAATTAACTGTTGGAATTTTAGTATATAGTATATACATACTTTGAATGCATGTCTGTGTAATATTTTATCAATATTTTACTCAACAATGATTCAAATTATTTAATTTATCTTTTAAATTGAAGTGTTTTTGCACAGCATATTTTAAATTGAATTGTTAGATAAATAATATCTATAAATTAAAATATACAATTTGGAGAGTGAAGTTCTCATTTTTACACTCTCTCAAATAAATATTATCTATATTCAATCAGAGAGAATGAGCTTTAACTTCTTCTCTTGATTCTGATTTCTGCCATTGTGTTTCTTTGACTAGTTTTTATTGTTAATAACAATTAGTGCATGAATTTTTAGTTATATTTCTCTTATATATTTATATTATAAATATTTTAATACATATATGAAAACATGAGAATAGCGGTCATCCCGCTACCGTTATCCCGCTATCCCAGTTTTGAGGACGGCTGCTCCGCTCTGCTATCCGGGATTGATAACTATGAATGTATCAAGTCAAAGCTTTTTCCACTTCATAGCTTAACATGACACTTTCCACATGTTTTCACCTACTAATCCAAATTTTTTGCACCTTAGTCCAAGGTTTATCTTATACACTCTATGTTGGAAATTAGAATTGATATTCTGATTCTAGTATTGATTCCAGTTTATAGGGATATTATCTTTGATGTAGTAGAAACAAAATATCCTTCATTGATGTCAATAGCGGATTGCGGAAAATTGCGAAAAGCTGAAAATCCGTTATAGAATATAGTGGATAGCGTCACGGCCAAATAGAGGAAGCTGCATAGCGGTTGAAATAGAATATATATATATATATATATATATAACAATTAAATATGTATAAAAAAACATGCTATATGCAAATCAAAATAAGCTGGACAAACATTAACATAATATTATCTCAAAAGTTAAATTATTCAAGGCAAAATATGTTCTTTTTCCTCTGCCCCTTCCCCAATATAATAGAAAAAAGCTAAAAGCTAATTAGCTAAACAAGTCCCAATAAGGCATGCCCTTCAACTTCTTCTTCTGAGTCCCCAAAATCAATGCCTTGTAACTCCTTTTCAGATTCTTCCAAGACTGCATTATCTTCAACTTCTATCATTTGCTCTTTTTTCCTCTAAGATCCTCTCACTTGACCTCTTTTTGTCTTAGGTGCAGCATCTTCAACACCAAGGGGTTCCTTTCTCTTTTTAGTCTTTTGCCTAGTATGTCATTGGCTGTCCAATTCCCGAAGCCTCAAAAACTACATCCCAAGGAAGGCCATCATCATTTTCATCCTCAAACACCCTCTCATTCCCAGCATTTGCCATACTGTGATTTTTATAAAAGAATCAGGATAATAAGAAGGTCGGGTATAAGACATATGAAATGGACGAAGAAGAAGGGGGAGTATTAAACAAAAGAAAGAAAAAAAGTTGTTACCTGTGAAAAAACAAAGGCACTGGACGAAGAAGAAAGCTGGAAAGTTTTAGTAGGGCTGGGTTTACATGGTGACTAAGAATCAGAGGAGGGAAGGGTTGAAGGGTTTACATTGTAATTAAGAATCAGAGGAGGGAAGGGTCTACATGGTGACTATAGAATGATCCTGAAAACTGAAAAGTTGCATGAAGTAGAAGTGGAAATGCCACTGTTGGGCCTATTAGAAGAAAACCCAAGTCCATAAGTAAAAAGTAAAAAGAATAGAGTAAAAACAAAAAATTTGACTATGATGTTTTAAAAACCAACATCAACATCAACATCAACAGCACCTTTAACCCAAATTAATTGGGGTCGGTGGTAGATGAACCCAATGATAAATCGAAAATAAGGCAAAAGAGAGAAACAGAGTTAAAATAAAAGAATGGTGAGAGAAGAGAAAAGAAGAAGAAAAGAATTAAAACAGGGAACAACTGGAACATAGAACTACTAAAGGGTTTAACCCTCCATCAGACTTATAGCTTTTCTCCACTCCGTCCTAAGACATACCGTCCGCCAATCTAAATCCCACTCCATTAGGTCTTGTTTAACTACCTTTCCCCAGGTAAGTTTTGGTCGACCTCTACCTCT
>PYAF01003095.1:120002-132040 GCA_007407185.1 Glycine tomentella
CATCAAATCGATGTTATACTAGGAATGGACTGGTTATCCTCTCATCATGCTTTGTTGAACTGTTTTGATAAAACTATAGTTTTTGGGAATCCTCAAGTTAGTAAGGATATGCAGATTATCTCCCCTAATAAAGTCCTTAGGATGATGAAAAAGAATGATGTTCAAATATACATGATTAAATCTCACTCTGAATCTGAACCTGAGATTGATAAAGAGAGTATGCCAGTAGTGAAAGAATTTCCTGAGGTATTTCAAGAAGTAGATCGATTACCTCCTGAAAGGGAAGTTGAGTTTTCTATAGATTTAGTCCCTGGAACTGGACCCATATCTATAGCACCTTATAGGATGTCTCCTGTAGAGTTAGTTGAAGTAAAGAAGCAAATAGAAGAGTTGTTAAATAAGCAATTTGTGAGACCTAGTGTGTCACCATGGGGTGCTCCTGTGTTATTAGTTAAGAAAAAGGATGGTTCTATGAGGATGTGTATAGATTATAGGCAGTTAAATAAGGTGACAATTAAGAATAAATATCTTTTACCTAGGATTGATGATCTTATGGATCAATTAGTAGGAGCTTGTGTTTTTAGTAAAATTGATCTTAGATCAGGATATCATCAGATTCGGGTAAAAACTGAGGATATTCCTAAAACCGCTTTTAGTACTCGATATGGTCACTATGAATATTTAGTTATGCCTTTTGGTGTAACCAATGCTCCAGCTGTATTTATGGATTATATGAATAGAGTTTTCCATCCCTATCTTGATAAGTTTGTGGTTGTATTCATTGATGATATTTTAGTGTATTCTAGGACTAAGGAAGAACATGCCGAGCATTTGAGAGTTGTTCTGCAAACCCTAAAAGATCGGCAATTGTATGCTAAAATGTCAAAGTGTGATTTTTGACTTAAAGCAATATTTGCAACATTATAAACGTCTAAAAAGAAATAAAGGAATAAAAAAAATAAGTTTCTACATGAGTCAAGTGTAATATAACAAAATGAAAATAATTTGACTTATGTTTTTTGTGTTGTATGTTGTTAGTTTTTGTTGGATATAGGGGGAGCATTATGAAGAATGGAAGACTTTGATTCAAGATTGGTTTTGAGCTTTCAACATGCTTGGATTCCTTGAAGTGTTGTAATTGATTCAAGTGTAAGAGAAAGGCTAATCTGATGATCCATGCTTTGCATTCATTCATTCATTAACCTAAATGGTTTTCATAAAAATAACAAACCTTTTATAATTTGGTTGAGGTTTTAATCTGATTGAAAGGTTTTTGGAAAAATGTTATTTTCATTGGTTAAATCGATTACTTTACTGAGATAATCGATTATTATGTTCTTCGTTCAATCTGGAAAATCTTTATGAGCATTGTAATCGATTACCAACCGAAATAATCAATTATTTGGCCTTTGTTTACAACAAAACAACTTTGTTAATGATTTTAATTGATTACTTAAGTGTTATAATCGATTACATAGTTAATCATGAATTTTAAGCCTTGTTGAGATAGTCGATTACCACACATTGTAATCGATTACATAGGCTATTTGAGAAAAGTCACTTTCCTATCTTAATCGATTACCCAAGCTTGTAATCGATTACACAATTCATTGTGAAAATATAAGACTTCTGCTTTAATCGATTGCCAAATCTTGTAATCGATTACATAGTATATTATGTTATCCTAAGACTTCTGTTTTAATCGATTATAGCTCGGGATAATTGATTATTTTGCTCGTTGGTGAAACCCAGAAACATTTTTGAATGGTTTAATCGATTACATGGTTATTTTAATCGATTACATGAGCAAATTAATCGATTATCAGATGCCTTTAATCGATTACAGTTAGTTACAAATTCTGTTATAAATAGGAGTGAAGGCATAACTTGTTTCACAACTTGACTATTCGTATTTCTGAGTATACACAAGCCTTCTAAGCAATTTCTAATTGATTTCTTAGTGTTTTTACTTCTTGCTTCATTCAAAACATCAATGGGTCTTTGAATGATTCTTGAGTGTAACACTCCGGACATGTTATCATTAATAATATTATAAGCGCGCTATCAGCGTTAACTAAACGCGGTGTGGAAGCGATAGAATCGATTTTCTTGATTACATTATGCATGGAATATAAAAAACACACAACAAGAATCATATACACAGGCCCCTGCTGATCCAGATAACCATACACTAATAACAATAGGCAGAAAACATACAAGCTAAACAGAGATAATCAGGAGGAAACATAACTCATCTACATCACATAAATTGTACATATACATACACAACTCTTAGTTCTACCACATCTGTGGTTATACAACATAAATATGTACAGAACAAGGGGTGTACACGCATACCCTATCCCTATACAGGGTACAAGACAGAGATCAAACAAAGGATTCTTCTAATCTTCACCTGCAGCCCATGACACTCCAGCATACACGGCTCGGGCCTCCTGCCCTGTGGATGCTCCTCTCAGCTAGAAGCACCTGAAAACCACAACCCACAACAGGGGTGGGATAAACATCTCAGTAAGCTCAGGGTCCTGGGAAATCCTCCCTTACCCTGGTTCACCCCTAAGCACACACACATAAACAGACATAACACAGCCTAGGACATCATCCTGGCTATCACACACTCCCCAGCCCTCTGAGTACTGTTGGATGCTATCAGCATCAGAGGTATTCCACCTCATACTGGCTCTCAAGCCATCTCAGACTAGTCTCACAGAGGTACATAATATAAGTGTCAACCACTGGACACTTTTCATACTAGAGAGGCACCGCCTCATCCACTGAACAAACATTGCCTGAGTCATCTCCTCAGGACTTAAAGGAATCCAGATATGGCTCATTTAAGAGGCTCTAGGCTCTCATCCCCTCGGGAAGCCCTCTCTTAGAGATACAACATATCTGTCTGTTGCCTGGCCTCTCCAGGACTTTCACAGCATATGCCTGGGCAAGAACATCCAGATAGGGTAATCACCTCCAGGACTTGCACCATACATGCCTGAGATTATAACTCAGGGACTCAGCTAATATCTCTTATCAAGTCACATCACTATCCTGCAGAGGCTACATCTAGGTCTATAGGAACATCTCCATTCCGGAGGCTACATCTATATCCTAGGAACATCTCATGCCAGGATCTCACAAATCTATCTAAGGCTACATCTGTATATATAGGAACATCTCCATTCAGGAGGCTACATCTATATAACAGGAGCATCTCAGAACTTCCTTAATCACATGCCTGAAAGAGATCTTCTCACACCGGAGGCACTCATCTTTCAGGACTTCCAAATTCACTGCCTGAGAGAGATCATCTCATGACGGAGGCACTCAATCCCTCAGGGCTTCCAATCCAATGCCTGAGAGAGATCATCTCACACAGGAGGCAATCAATCCCCCAGGACTTCCAATCACGGTCTGAGAGAGATCATCTCACACAAGAGGCACTCAATCCCTCAGACTGTCAATCCACTACCTGAGAGAGATCATCTCACAACGGAGGCACTCAATCCCTCAGGATTTCCATAGGGCTTGAAAGGTCTAATCACTAGACATCGTTCCCATGGCCTCACAGGCACCACAAGCCCATCATTTTGGCTCTTGCATGTCTCAAATCAAGTGACTCAGTCCAAGTCACACATGCACAACCTAGAGCCAAAACCAACATTCACCAAATCACAAACTGAAAGCTAATCCTTCCTCCTCTCATCATTCTAAACACATCTTTCAACTGGACCCAGAGCTAATTCTAGCTCTATCACAGATGGGTCACTATTCACCCAAAACCCCAAATCCCAAATCAAACGGGGAAACTCGAGTTTCTTACCTCAATGGCGACACAGACGACCTCTGGAACACTCCTCCAAGCTTGGGTGTCCTGGGTAGCAGCCGTTCCTCGCCAATCTCGAGTTTTCTTCACTTCTCTTGAGAATGGGGTTTCTCAAAACATGGGGTTTTGGTGAAATGGAGGAAGGATTCAAGCTCTCTCAAAGTTTCTAGGAGGTTTAATAGGCATGAAATGCGTTTAGGGTGAAGAACCAAGGTCATGGGAGCTTGGGAAGCTCTCCCATGGCTGCTGGAGGTTCAGAGGAAGAAGAAGAAGTTTCTCCCTTCCCCCAAAACGCGATCAGCCTTTTATACTGGGTCTGTTCGAGATCCCGCGCCAGCTGCACCGTCATCCCGGCGCTAACCGCGTCACACCCGCGCTACTCGCGCCATCTTGCCGCACTGTGGCACCATCAGCGCCACACTGGCGCCATCCGCACCAACCTCCTCGACCCTGTCACGCTACTCGCGCCATAGCTCACGCTATCAGCATGAATAACTCGTATGGAATGGGTTTCCAGACACTTCTGGCGCGATCCGCGCGGAACTCAGCGCTACCCGCGCCATACCTCAATCCTGGTTTTTTACCAAAGGACCTGGCGCTAACAGCGCGGTGCCTCGCGCCACCCGCGCCAGATCTCAGGGTCCTTACATTGAGCAAGATTCTTTTCAAGATTAAGGAAAAGCATGTTCTGAGTTAGTTTTCTTCTCAACCTAATTTGGTAATTCATGTGCATTTCATTCATTGGATCATCAGCTTGTCTCTCTTCTTAATCTTTGTATGTAATTATAGTTTTGAATTTCTGTATAAATTTGCTATTGTAAAGTGGGTTCTTGCTTGTATCTAGAGAAGGGTTCTCTAGTGTAAAGAACAAAGTAGTGTTCTCTAGTTCTTTGTCTCTTAGAATCTAATAGTGTTTTAGATTTCTATTCTTTATCTAGGGTTGATAAAGAGAGATGTTGTAAAAGCTTGTAAGAACATAAATTTTATAATAGTGGAACTCTAATATAGTGTTGATTAGAAGAAACTGGATGTAGCTTCAAGTTGTGAAGTGAACTAGTATAAATTGCTTGTGTCTTTGATTCTTTGATTCATATTTATTGCTCAACAAGTTCAACTTTGATCTATTGATTTCTTAGGCTGAGACATTTGATTGAGTAAAAAGATTTCTTGGTTTTGAAAGTGATAAAGATCCTGAACTCTGATTTGTATAAGTTTTAAAATACCAAGGTATTAACCAATTCACCCCCCTCTTGGTTATTGTGAGTATTCCTATTATTTTCAATTGGCATCAAGAGCTGGTTCTTGAGAGTTATTCAAGATCACTATTTTTTCTTCAAAAATAAAAATGAATACCTCACAAATAACCTTCAAAGAAGGTGCTTCTCTAAACAGACCTCCTATGTTTGAAGGGGAGCATTTCAGTTTTTGGAAATATAGAATAAAAATCTTTATTCAATCAAATGACCCAGGTGCTTGGAATGCTATAGAAAAAGGTCTTTTTATTCCAAAGAAAACTGTTGCCAATGAAGTGATTTCCAAAGAATGGGATGAGATGACAGATGTTGAACAAAATGTTGTCCAATATGATTTTAAAGCTAAAAATATGATTACCTCTACACTTTCTTCTGATGAATTTTTTAGAACAGTGAGATGCACAAGTGCAAAAAAAATGTGGGAGATGTTGGAGATTACTCATGAAGGAATTGAAGAAGTAAGAAAATCAAGAAAGCATACCTTAATTCATGAGTATGAGATGTTCAAGATGAACACAACAGAAAGCATTTCTCAGCTACAAACAAGATTCACTCATATTGTCAATCATCTTTTGGGTCTTGGAAAGATCTTTGATACTGAAGAATTAAATATCAAGATCTTGAAGTGTCTCACAAGGCCTTGACAACCAAAGGTGGCAGCTATCAAGGAATCTAAAGATCTATCCAAGATGTCCATGGCTGCATTATTTGGTAAGTTACTTGAATTTGAGCTTGAAATGTCTCAACTAACTTGTGCTGAAGATGCAGAAAAGAAAAATAAAAGTATTGCATTAAAAGCTGCATCATCAAAGTCAGAAAAAGTGGAAGATTCAAGTAAAGAGGATGAAGAGGACAACAAGAACTTGGTTGTCAAGAAGTTCAACAAGTTCTTGAGGAAAAACAAGAACAAAAGGTTCATAAGAACAACAATAACAACAACAACAACAACAACAAGATTGACAATAATTTTACTTGCTTTGAATGTGGTAAACCTGGCCACATCAAATCTGAATGCTCAACCTACTTGAAAAAGCTACAAGGGGACAACAAAATGAGGAAGGAAGGAAAATCTAAAAGAGCCTACATAGCTTGGGAAGATAATGAGTCAACAACCTCAGAAACTTCAACTGAAAATGAAGAAGCAAACATGTATCTCACCTCCACTATCAATGAAGACGATGATGACCTATCAAGTGATGGAGATGAGGTAAATTCTGAACTTGAACAAGCTATTAATGCTTTCCAAGAAATCCATGAGGAAGCCCAAAAACTTGCAAAATCCAATAATAAGCTCAAAGGAAATCTTAGATGGCATGTTGCATAAATTACTGAATTGCAAACTGAAATTTGCAACTTGAAAGAAGAAAATGAAAAACTTGTTTCAAGTTACAAAATGAATTGACGTGTATGTGCTTCTTCTTCTACTAATGTTGATAAGTATAGGTTGCTGTAAAAAGATTTTGATGATTACAAAAAGAGTCAAGGAGAAAATTACATGTTACTTTTATCCAAAAACAATGATTTCATTGATCTTTTGAGAAAGCTTTACAACGGAAAATGCAACTTGGCTGAAATGTTAAGTGTGCAAAAGTATGCTGGAGATACTTCTGGTCTGGGGTACAAACAAGGCTCAAAATCCTTGGGAAAAACTGTATTTGTGCCTCCAGAATAGAAGAATCAAAAGAAGTTCAAACACTCAAAGATCAATAAAATTCTTTCTTAAGAAAATCATCAAAATCTGTAACATGCAACTATTGATGGACTCCTTAACTGAATCAAGTCCTGTTTGCCCCGATCTTCCTTGCAATGGAATCAATTCTTCAATGAAAAGAAAAACAGAGTATGTAATACTCTATTTTGGACATCTTTTTAGGTTTTGTGATTTAAGAATTGGAACAATGGAAAAAGATTAGAAGTGGATTTGCATTGACACCATGGAATAGGAATTCCAATAAGTCTTGCAAGAATCACCACAATAGCTCAGAAGCTATTGATAAGAAACAAAAAGTTCTTCACTAAGAACAAGGGAGAATAACTCTCAACCTCTCACACACAAAGTGCATTCTAATTTCATTCAACCAAAAGTTCCTACAATCTGTTGTGTTGTGGTTTATATTGACCATGAATTTAAAGCCAAATGAAATGTAAATGCGTCCTAAATGAAATACAAATGTAGCTTCCAAGGAAAGCCATCCTGCAGCTACTTAAAAACTGAAAATAGCGCTTCTGCAGCAGAAACAGTAATAATCGATTATTTCGAATGGTAATCGATTATTTTGAAGCAAATAATCGATTACTAACTCTTGGCAATCGATTACATTGCTCATATCAGTCTGGAAACTGACTCATGAACAAAATAATCGATTATCTCACCAAATAATCGATTATCACAGGAACTCACAGGAACTCACACTTCCATGTAATCGATTACACAACAGAATAATTGACTACCTTCGAGCTGAGTTAAAAAACTACACTACTAATGACCATGTAATTGATTACATAGGACTCGTAATCGATTATTACAGAACTATTTACAAATCTAACATTTATACAAGTGTATTTAATCGATTACAGGCTACTTGTAATCGATTACAACAGATAAATTCAGCATTTCGTAGCCTTCTTCATGGTTTTCCAAGAGATTGAGGTTGGATTGTATATGATCTTGGAGTATTTGAGCCCTAGCCCTTGTCATTGGCCCTTTAATCACCAAAGGAAGTGCTTCCATGTGTAATTCCAAGTTTTCCTTCACTTGCCTTGGTTTTAGAATTGTATCAACTATTGTATGGAAAAAGGACAAACATCATACAAATGCTATGCTATGAGATTCTATGTGCGTAATGGAGATTGCATTTGGGTTCAAAAGAAAAAGAAAGCTACTAACCCCTATGGACCCAACTTCATTTGGATACCTTCCTTTATAAATTGATTTAATTTTTGCAGGTATGTCTAAGAGCTAGATCCTCATTATGGTGCCTTGATAGTGGATGCTCTAGACATATGACGGGTGACATGTCTATGCTTACAAATCTAACTCTTAAAAATGAAGGATATGTCACTTATGGGGATAATAACAAAGGAAAGATCATTGGAGAAAACAAAGTTGGAGATAGCTTCAAAACCAAGATAAAGCTGATGAAGCAATTTTCCTTGGATATTCATTACATAGTAAAGCTTATAGAGTTTTCAACAAAAGAACAATGTGCATGGAAGAATCTGTACATGTGATTTGTGATGAGTCTAATCCTTCTAAAGAGGAAAAGAAGTGTGATGTAGATGTAGGTCCTATGGAAGAATTTATTCAGCTTAATGATTCCATAAATAAAGAGAAAGAAGAAGAAAGTGCTGAAACAAAATCATCAACACCTGTTCAAGAGCCTAAAGATTGGAGAACAACAAGAGATCTCTCACTTGACAACATCATATGTGAAGTTTCAAAGGGAGTATCTACTAGATCTTCATTAAGAAATCTATGTTATAATATGGCTTTTATTTCTCAAATTGAACCTAAGAATATTGATCAAGCCTTACATGATGAACATTGGATGCATGCCGTGCATGATGAGTTAGATCAGTTCAAGAGAAATGAAGTTTGGGAACTTGTTCTTAGACCATCCTCTCTCAAACCTATTGGCACAGAATGAGTTTTTAGAAATAAACTTGATGAAAGTGGAATCATAGTTAGAAATAAAGCTAGATTGGTTGCTAAAGGTTACAACCAAGAAGAAGGCATTGACTATGAGGAAACTTATGCTCCAGTTGCAAGATTAAAACCATTAGGTTATTGCTTACTTATGCATGTTTAATGGATTTTAAACTTTTTCAAATGGATGTCAAAAGTGCCTTTTTAAATGGATACATTGAGAAGGATATATATGTTGAACAACATCCTGGTTTTACTAATTTTAAACATCCTAACTATGTTTTTAAACTTAAAAAAACACTTTATGGTTTAAAGCAAGCCCCTAGATCTTGGTATGATAGACCTGTTGGGCCGACAGGAGTTTCACTGGGAGCCTGATGATTTGATGATGTACCAGGATCAGATTGTGATGCCTAAGGGCGAGATGGTTGATGCAGTTCTGACTGAGGCCCATAAAGGTCAGTTCAGTATTCATCCAGGTGCTACCAAGATGTATCAGGACCTCAGGAAGAGATTTTGCTCATATTACACTGCAGAGAAGCTGGCTCAGCTATATGTTAGAGAGATTGTCAGACTACATGGGGTTCCTGAGAGTATTGTCGGTGATAGGGATCCTAAGTTCACTTCCAGGTTTTGGGGTGCATTTCAGGAGGCGTTTGGGACCCAGTTGAGACTCAGTACAGCTTATCATCCTCAGACAGATGGTCAGACTGAGAGGACCATCCAAACATTAGAGAATATGTTGAGAGCCTGTGCTTTAGAGCAAGGTGCTAGATAGGATAGATATCTACCTCTGGTGGAGTTCTCATATAATAACAGTTTCCATGCGAGCTTAGGCATGGCTCCTTATGAGGCCTTGTATGGTCGGAGGTGCAGGACTCCTGTTTGTTGGTCTGAGGTAGGTGAGAGGCAGCTATTAGGACCTGATATGATTTAGGAGACTTCTGAGCAGATCAGATTGATCAGAGATAAGCTGTTGAGAGCTCAGAGTCGACAGAAGAGTTTCTATGATCATAAACACAGGCCGCTACAGTTTGCGGAAGGCGACCATGTGTTTCTGAGACTGTCTCCAATCACCGGTGTTGGACGGGCATTAAGTGTGAGGAAGCTTAGCCCTAGATTCATTAGTCCTTACCAGATACTCCAGAGAGTAGGACCAGTGGCATATAGGCTAGCTTTACCTCCCCAGTTGTCAGGATTACATGACGTGTTCCACGTGTCGCAGCTTAGGAGGTATGTATCAGATCCTTCACACGTGGTGGAGCCTGACATTGTTCAGATCAGAGAGAATCTGACTTGCCCTACACGACCAGTGTAGATTCTGGACCGCACAGAAAAGAAGATCAGGAGTAAGACCATTCCTATTATCAAAGTTCAGTGGGATGGCAGATCACCTGAGGAAGCGACTTGGGAAAGGGAGCAGGAGCTGTTACAGTTGTATCCCGAGCTATGTACCAGGTATGATCTTAATTTTGCGGACAAAATTCTTAAAAAGGAGGGGTGTAATGTAATACCTTGAATTTTAAGCATAGGATTAAGCTTGAGATTAAGAACCATAATCATGCATTAGAATTCCTTAAAGGGAGCTTAAGGGAAGCATTAGGCAGTTTTGGCCATCTCGCACGATCCGCGTGGAGTCTCGCGCGATCCGCGTGGAGTCTCGCGCGATCCGCGCGGGAGGCTTGAATCAGGGCAATGCTTCCGGCCTTCTCACGCTGTCAGCGTGGAGATGGCGCTAACCGCGTGAGTTGTTCGAACATATGGCGCGATTAGCATGGCTATGGCGCAATCAGCGCGGGAAGCTTGGATCAGGCCAATCCTTGCGGCCATTTCACGCGATCCGCGTGGGTATGGCGCTACTCGCGTGGGTGGTTCGAATCTGTGCGCGATCCGCGCGGAACCTGGAGCCAACCGCGCGGGACTTTCGGGTCAGTTTTATAAATAGCTTATCTTGGATGAAAATTGAAAGGAAAAGAGAGAGAGAGAGAGAGAGGGAAGCCATTGATGCACCGTTGAGCTTTATATCTTCTCCATCTTTCATCTAAACACCTCTGACCCAACTGAGAAAGTGTTCAGAGCCCCGAGATAAGCTAGAGACCCAGCTTTATTCTTGACAAGAGGCGGTAAACGGCGAGATCGAGATTTCTAAGGGAGTCCTTGGAATCGAAGAATCAGAAGCGAAGGAGGCTTTGATTGAGCGATCTACCTCAGGGAAAGTGATTCCCTGGTGTGTCTGGACTACACAAAGGTAAGAAACTCGAGCCTTAGCCGTTGGTTCTATGTTTGGGTTTTTGGTTGGATTTTGAGTACCTTGAGAGGTGTTTTTGGAGGTGTTAGAGCCGTTATTAGGCTCGGACTCTGTAGAGTTTTGTGTTCAGAGGGTTACTTTGATGAAGTTAGAGCCTTGAATCATCATCATTGATGAAGTTTGATTTTGGCTCTGAGTATGTATAAGCAGAGGTAAAAGGCTGATTATTTGGCTAGTATGAACCTTAGAGTAGTTGACAAAGTTGCTCATGAGATAGTATGAATGTTGTTTGTGAGCTGGAAGTGGTGATATTGAGAGGTTTGGAATTGATCTAGACAAGCAGGGATATGCTTTGATCAGAGTCTTAGAAGAGGCTCTGAAGCCTTGTGTAGGCTGAGTAGGATCCTTCCGAGGGTCTGAGAATCACTTGTGAAGTGATTGTTATGGGTTATGTGGAAGGAATTGTAGTTTCCTTTCGATCTAACGGCTCAGGACCGTTACTGATACTTTGTGTATTTGGTTTCTGTAGGACGTGAGCTTGATAGTTCTAGTGGTGGTGACCACGAGGCCGGGAGAGCCGGTATTTTTCCTAGAGCAGGTAAGCTCTTGGTTCTTGTGTGTGCGTCCTTTCCTGTGTTCCACCATGCTCCTATTGGGGGAATGGTTTTGTTGTGATTATATGCATGTATATGGAAATTGTATGTTGTGTGATTGACTGCTGAATGGTATGATGTACCCTGTGAAAGGGCAATTGATGTGAATTGTTATGGAATGCTTGATCTGTGAGATGCACCCTGAGATGGGTGGTTGATATGTATGGCTATGGATTGCCTAGCTTATGACTTGCATGGTTGATTGTTGAATCCTATTGTAGTAGGATAGATGACATGAGATTGAGTAAGACCTGATGTGAGATGTTTCCTGTGATATAGACGTAGCCTCCCGAATGGAGATGTTCCTATATCTACAGATGTAGCCTCCTCAGGCAATTGTATTGAGATAGGTTATGAGATGTTCCTGCGATATAGATGTAGCCTCCTGGTTGGAGAT
>PYAF01003095.1:144333-172359 GCA_007407185.1 Glycine tomentella
TATTATATGTGTTTGATTCTTTGTGAATTCTGTGTTGTCTGATTACTTGAGTGATTAATTCTGAGTTGTGTGATTGAATTTGAAGCATAACAAAGTCTTGGATTAATCTTGGATAAAGGTATTCATTTTAAATTTGTGATAAAGATCCTAAGGGGCATTTTAACTCTGTTTTTAACTCTGATATTGAAAGAAAGTTTTCTAAATTACCAAGGTTAACCAATTCACCCCCCCTCTTGGTTAATTGTGAGTGTTCCTTATTATTTACACATTATTCCATTGGACAAAAAGGGATCACCTTAGGGCATTTTCTAGAGTTTGGAAACCACTTTGGGAGGTTTTATTCTTCTATGTTCTCAATTTTCTTTGTTTCATCTTCTTTTTTGGGTCTCTCATGGCAATGAGGGGCTAACGTACTCCTTGTTTGGGGCTTAGATACCAAAAACTCTGTGATGTAATGATCTCTACTATCCATTTAATGTTATTTCAGTATTATTGCTTCCTTTCTATGTTTATTGCTTTGTTTATGGTTTGATCACCCATATACATGTATGCTATGGTCTTTTAATCGTTGGGAAATGTTTTTACACTAAGAACTAGAAGGAACTTCTAAGTAACCTATATCTAGGGATGGAATGGTATTGGTTAGCCTTATTTATGCATCTTTACTCTTAACCAAGTTACTTGGTTTAGCTTTCTAAGGTATTAGGGGTGAAATCAAGTGACTTAGGCTCTTTCACATGAGGGATCATGGTTAAAGTAGATTGGTTGATGAAGGTAATAGTTGAAATAACTTTAAATGGTGAAAAATCATTAACATTACATGAAGAGTTCATTAGGTAGGCCAAGCACCCAACATTTCTACAAAATTTGCACCAAATTGTCATTTTTGTGCCCAAATTGCTTGTTGTTCTTGTCTTTTTGAAACTTGCTCTATTCTTCATGTCCTTTATTACTCTTTAACTTTACACTTATGCACTTTATCTTAAAATCTATTAGTTTTTCTTCAATCCATTGCTTAAAATTTGGTATATACAAACTACTAGCCCAAACAAAGTTCTTGTGGACTTGACACTTGGTCTTACCATTTATTACTACTTGTATGAATTGGTACGCTTTCTAAGGAGTTAACAAGTTTTTGGCACCATTGTCGGGGGACTTTGTTCCTCATGCTTGGTAGTTTGTATAACTTCATGCTAAGCATTAATTCTTTATTCTTTGATTCTTTGGTTAAAATTCTATTTTTACAATAAATGCATGAATTTTGCTAACTTGATTGTCTAGTACTTCTATTCTTGTATGCAAGGTACAACTTCGGAGGAAGAACTTGTGATGCTTAATCTACATATTGAGGCCATTTGTAAAAAAAACAACACTTCATGGAAGAAACAAAAGCAACAAGACAGGTAAACTAGGCAACGAGCGAGGGGAGTGTTGCGACACGGCAAATGCACCGCTCGTTTCAAGTAATAAAGTGGGTAAGTAAGTATCGTCTCCACAGGGATTGTGTGAAATCACAGTAAGCCACTAAGGGCCAAGAGAAGCTCAATTGAAAAGAAAAAGACTTCTGCTATTGATTTAGTCGGTCGAGATCAAAGAATTAAGGGAATTGTCCCCGCCCTAAATGGCTTTAGCGCGAGTTCATGCTTTTTTACTTTAACCTGTACCTTTGCTTAGCGGAATCCATTCGTTCTATACATAGTTGGTGTTGTAGCCATAGAAGAACTTCCCCCTCCCTTTTGCTAGAGCTTTGGATGTCGCTAGCATTCCTGTTCGATATCTAAAGTGGTAGAATAAGAACTAAGGGGTTGCTTTAAGAAGTCTAGGGTTTGCGAAGATTCGTTCTTTAGTTGGAGGGTGATGATTAGTCAAAGCCCCATCCCAAACTGAGATTCTATTTCGTTTGTACCAGAAGGGTGCAGCAAGGAAAGAAGGCTATAAGCTACCTACGCGCAATGGCTACATAGAACTCAAAAAGTTAGTTAGAAATAGTAGTCTAAGCAATTGGAAAAGAAAAAGAAAATATTTTAAAGAATTCTTGTTGAGTGGTTGGATGTTTGAATAAGAGCAGAATTTAAAAGAAGTAAATTGCAAATAAAGAGAGAGTTGTAACCAATGGACGGAATAATTGTGGTCAAGACGCAATCCCCTTTGATTCCTACCTCTTTCACTTAACTGGTTATCAAGTTCGATTGTTTCTGATTGCTCAGAGAATAAATCTTTTCTAATTTAGCTAATTCCTAATCCCTTAGTGAATTAACCCTTTAACCTGAATCGAAAACCTAATCCCTTAGTGAATTCTATCAAGTTAAGCATTTAAAAGACTATATTATAAGATTCTACAGTCACGCATCCCTATCCCTAGGCAATGAACAACTATTACTTTACTCAGGTCAGAAATTAGAACCCCAACATCCCTATTGCGAATCCTAACCCTCAGTACTTAATTAGAATGACCAGTTCCAAATAAGAATAAAACAATGAACAACAGAGTAAAATAAAGCAATCATAAAGAAATCTTATTCAATACCAGTCAAATTACAGAGGAGTTCACATCGGTTCTTGGCCTAACCACAATACAGAATTTAGCCTGACATAGGCTTCAAGAACACTAAAGTTGTTGAATAAAACATTATTCTGCAGTAACCTAGCTTTGATTCTTGACTTCCAATGGTTTCCAAGCCCTTGAATGGTGTCTAATGGTGTAAAGAGTCCTTTTCTTCAGTCCAGAAGCCTTTCTTTTATAGATTGGTTTAATTAGAGTAACAAAGCCCCTGTTTTCGTGCAATTTTGAACCATATCTTTTTAAATAAGGCAACAACGTCTCCGCCGCGCTGATGGTGCGAGACCCGGGCTGATTGCGCGGCTAGTTCGAAATCATGACGTTGATCGCGCGGCTAGCACGAATCAAAACTGTCTCCAGGCCATATGGCGCGAGTCGCACGGGTCCTGGAGCGGTTTGCGCGGGACCTTCAACTTGGTTTTCTTCTTTCTTTGCTTGATCCTCCTCTTTTTGACCCTAAAATCATAACTTTGGTAATAAAATGAGATATAATTAAATATAAATAACAAACTAACTTATTCTAACCTAATTCCTAATGATTTAATTGAAATATAACCTAAAACTAGCCTAAAACTAAGATGTGTTAGCAACACATCAAACAATTCCAAGATTTAATAGTTGCTGTCCTCAGCAACAGACAGAACCTCAAGCTAAAAGCAAGGGTCAATAATCAAACTGAACCACAATTTAGAATCCTAGAATTTATCATGCTGAGTATAATCAATTCATATCAAAGCTTTCATGGAACTTTCAATTCTGTCAAATTGTGAGAGTATAATCAATTCATATCAAACCCTTGTTCTTCATTTTCTCTCAACTGTTCTTGCTTGTTCTTCATTGTTCTTCATTTTTGTTTTTCTGTTCTTCCATTCTCATGCAATAATTCCATGGGGCTTTCACTGATGATGATCATGGAAGGCTAAATCCTCAATCAATTCAAGGATCCAACCCAAGCACAAGGAGAATTTGAGTTCTGGTTTAGTATTTCGAATCCTATGTGAATGTTCATCTTCTTCTTTAATTGCTATTCTGTTTTCATGATTATGAATGTGTTTAGGATTGAAAACGGATTAGGTTATGGATTCATTTCCTAATTTCGAATATTAATCACAGATTAATTGGACGATATTTCAGTTAGGGTTGTGGTTTCAATCAATTTAGGGGTTAAGTCGATTGAGTTGCTTCTAATGAGATTGAATGAACTTTCACAATAGGATAAATTTCTGAGAACAATGATGATTCGAATTGCTTGGTGAGGTGAATTGGATTGATGCTTTAATTCTGTTTGACATTACTTCTTTTGAATTCTGTTAGTTTTTGTGTTGCTCTTTAATTTTAGTTTACGTTTTTGCAAGTTTTACTTACGCACACAAACTGTTTGATAAAATTCCTCCCTCACTGTTAATCGTAAATTAAAGCTAGAGCCATATTGACTGTCTCTGAGTCGACCTAGGTTAATCCTGTGCTACAGAATTAACGTAGTTAAATTGTTTGGTGCGTGTCGACAACGTGACATCGGTAAGAAAGAATAGGTTGAGAACAAAGAGAAAAAAATGAATGTTAAAAATGTAGAAAAAAAATGAAAGTGACGAAAAAGAAAAAAAAATAGTTTCAAGGAGGGAGTTGATAAAGTCTTAGTATCTAAGACCAAGAATTAAATGGTGAGAGAAGCAAAGTAAGGAGCATCTAGTAGCCTTTCCAAGGATGTGCCCTATCCTTTGGCACCATCAAAGAAGGAGAATGAGCGTCATTTCACAAGGTTTCTTGACATCTTCAAGAAGTTGGAGATCACTATTCCCTTGGGTGAAGCTCTCCAACATATGCTGATGTACACAAAATTCTTGAAGTACCTCCTCACCAAGAAAGACAAATACATCAACAATGAGAGCATGGTTGTGGAAGGAAATTGTAGTGTGGTGATCCAAAGAATTTTGCCTTCGAAATTCATAGACCCAAGGAGCCTGATCATTCCTTGTTCAACAATTTACTATGCGCTCCCCTCTCGGAGAATGGAGCCTGACCATTTCGAAATTCATAGGAAAATTTGCTTTAGAATGGAGGCTATTGAGCATGAAACAGAAAATGTTGTGCAACAATTTACTATGCGCTCCCCTCTCAGAAAAGCTCTGGTGAATGCCATTGAGTGCCTTACCAAGGAAGAAGAAAAATATCTCAAGGCATGCTTGGAAGACCTTGAAACATTAAAAGAAATTCCTTTGGGGGAAGATGCTTTTGAGGAGCTAAAGAAAGATGTTCTTTTGGAGAAAACTAAGGTGGAGTTAAAGGTTTTACTGCCTCACCTTAAGTATGTTTTTCTAGAAGAGGATGATGCTAAATCGGTGGTCATTAGTAATGCTTTGTGTTCAAAGTAAGAAGCCACGTTGGTGAAATTGCTCAAGAAGCACAAGGAGGAAATTGGGTGACACATCTCCAACCTCAAGGGGATTAGTCCATGATATTACATGCACAAGATCATGATGGAGGTGAATTATAGATCAACAAATCAACCACAAAGGAGACTCAACCAGACTATGAAAGAAGAAGTGCGCAAGGAAGTTCTCAAGTTGTTTGAAGCTAGGCTAGTTTATCCTATCTCGAATAGTGCTTGGGTGAGTATGGTGCAAGTGGTCCCAAAGAAGAGTGTCATGATGGTAATTTACAATGATAAGAAGGATCTCAACCCTACAAGAATCGTCACCAATTGGAGGATGTGCATTGATTACTGCAAGCTCAGTGATGTCACACGGAAGGATCACTTTCCGCTTTCATTCATGGACCAAATGTTGGAGCGACTGGTTGGGCAAACTTTTTATTGTTTCTTGGATGATCAATCTGAAAATATAATGAACACTTATGCAAATAACCAAGAGGGGAGGGGGTGAATTGGTTTTACCTCAGAGTTTTAAAATTTCCTTTCAAAATTTATAATAGCAGAATACTTTCAAAAGGATCTTATCTTTCAAAACCAATTAGAAAATCAATTTTCTTCACCAATCAAATCACTCTTGTGCTGTAACCAAGTTTGTATAATGAACAAATTCTATACTTCAAGATTATAATGAAAAACAAACTGAAATCTTAAATCACACAAGATTTATACTGGTTCACCTCTCAACCCGAAGGCTACATCCAGTTTTCTTCCAACCAAATCTTGGTTAGAGTTCCACTATAACAAATATTTGTTCTTTACAAGCTTACAACCGATCTCTCTTACCCACCCTAGGTAAAATTCAAAATCTATACCCTGTAGACTTTTCAAAAGACCAGGAACCAGAGATCCCCTCTTTGTTCTTCCCACTAGAAAACCTTTCTAGAAAAAACTTTAAAGAATACAAATGTTATATGGAAAATACAACACAATAACAAAGCAAATATCAATAAAAAATCAAGCTTAAAGTTCAAGAAAGATATCACCTTATAATCCTCAGCTAATTCAATGATATGAATGATTCAAACAATCTGAGAATATATGCAACAGATGAATAATACTCTTTCTTGAAGTTTTCTTTAACCACTAGCTTGAACAATTCATCAATCCTTGAGAATTATGGCTAAAAACACAAGTAACTCTCCATGATACTCATCATATTTGATTTTCTCGCTAAAATCAGCCTTGAGTACTCTTGAGAGCTTTAGAAGGTGTCTTAACACAAGGTTTGCACGAGTATATCTGTTTTTCACTTAATGAATAACATTGACCAGACTGTTCTATTTATAAAAAAAATAGATTTAACTAACTGTAATCGATTAATTCATCAATGTAATCGATTATTTTAACCAGATAATCGATTCAAGTGTTCATTAGGAATTTGGAAATTTGTTACGAACAAAATAATCGATTATGTCATCTTGTAATCGATTATTCTAGATGAACTCAGTTTTCTAAAGCACACATGTAATCGATTAAGTTCCATTTAATCGATTAACATAGACCATGTCTAAAACTTATCAATGCACATTTAATCGATTACGAACATCTGGTAATCAATTAAACCAGATGAACATGCTATGTAAATTTATGCAGAAGCTTATGTAATCGATTACTTCTCAAGATAATCGATTATCACAAAAACTTTCTAATTCTGTGTTAAGCTTATTTAATCAATTACGAATCAGTGGTAATCGATTAAAATGTTCATAAGGCAATTTCCAGAAAACACACACATGTTGTAATCGATTATTTTACCTATGTAATGAATTAAAGCAGTGAGAAACTATTTTATAAAATTCCTAGTTGCCTTTATGAATTTCTATCCATTTTCTTATTACCACATGATTAAATCTAATCAAATGAATGTATGAATGCATGAATTATCAAAAGCTAATGAGGATTATAAAGCTTTATCAACTGCACCAAGCTGAACAAAAATTACATATGCCATCAAATTGATTGGGCATGTAAAACATCAAAACTCAAATGCTTCAACTTCTTGATTCCTTTGCTTCAGTTTCCTCAATTCTAACACAATCGAGGTACAATCAAATAGCGGTGGTTCGAAAAGACCCAGAGAATACCATCTTCCTATGCTCGTTCGGTGTTTTATCTTATAGAAGAATGTCATTTGGGTTGTCTAATGCCACTGTCACCTTTCAAAGATGCATGCTAGCCATTTTTTTGATCTTGTGGAAAAATGCATTGGGGTTTTCATGGACAATTTTTTTGGTGTTTAGTTCATCCTTTGAGCATTGATTGTCTAAACTTGAATTGGTGTCGACACTTTGTGTAGAAACCAATCTTGTGCTTAATTGGGAAAAATGTCATTTCATGGTCTAAGAGGGAATTATCTTGGGGCATAAGATCTCATCAAGAGGGATTGAGGTTGATAAGGCTAAAATGGATGTCATTGAGAAACTACCTCTTATCAATGTGAAAGGCATCCAAAGCTTTCTTGGACATGTAGGGTTCTATTGAAGGTTCATTAAGGAATTTTCCAAGATAGCTAAGCCATTGAGTAATTTATTGAACAAGGATGTCATTTTCAAGTTTGATGAAGAGTGTTTGGTGGCCTTCCACACTCTTAAAGACAAGCTTATTTTTGCCTCTGTCATTGTTGTCCCAAATTGAAGTCAAGATTTTGAACTTATGTGTGATGTTAGAGATTATGTTGTGGGAGCGGTGCTAGGACAACAAAGAAATAAGGCATTTTATTCCATATACTATGCTAGCAAGGTCTTGAATGATGCATGATAACTCGTTGTCGACACGCACCAAAACAATTTAATTAAGCTAATTTTGTAGAATAGGATTAACCTAGGTTGACTCAGAGACACTTATCAATATGGTTCTAGCTTCAAATCACTAATAATAGAGAGGGGGATTTTATCAAACAGTTTGTGTGCGTAAGGAAAACTTGCAAAAACGTAAACTAAAATTAAAGAATAGTGCAGAAATTAACAAGATTATCAACAAGTGAGTAAAACAGATTAGAGAAGCATCAATCAAATTCACCAAACCAAGCAATTCGAATCATCATCATTCTCAAAAATTTATCCTATCATGAACATTCATTCAATCTCATTAGAAGTTGTTCAATCGAATTAACCCCTAATTTAATTGAAACCACAACCCTAATTGAAATATCATCCAATTAATTCTGTGATTAATGTTTGAAATTAGGAAATGAATCCATAGCCTAATCCGTTTTCAATCCTAAACGCATTCATAATCATGAAAACAGAATAGCAATTGAAGAAGAAGATGAACATTCACATTGGATTCGAAATACTAAACCAAAATTCCAATTCTCCTTGTGCTTAGGTTGGTTCCTTGGACTGATTGGTGATTTAGCCTTCCATGATCATCATCAATGAAAGCCCCATGGATTGAGTGCATGAAAATGGAAGAACAGAAAAATAAAAATGAAGAACAATGAAGAACAAGGAAGAATAGTAGAGAGAAAATGAGAGCAAGGGTTTTGATCCTAAAAACCTAAAAGAGAGAAATGTAAAACTGTTTTATTAAAATGAAATGTGTGCTCCAAGTTTCACTAAAGTCACTAATATATGTAGTGACTAAGTTCTAAAAATAAAATGGGCCACAAACAAGCCCAACAATCTAATTATTTGCTATTTATAACCATGTAAGTCAAATTCGCAGCCCAAAATTACAAGTGCAGAGGCACTAACTTCAAAGCTTAAAATGACCCTCTAAATAACAGAATTGGCCTCAGGCTATTTCTATCAAACTTGTATATCTTTTTGTTATCTTTCCATAGACTCCTAGAACGTTCCATTCGGAGATTGGTAGCACCCTATAGATCCTACACAAGTCAGATATGTCAAGTGAGCCAAAAATCCGAAAATACGCAACAATTAGCAATTAAGCCCACTTACTTGCCTAGGCCAAAAACTGAATTAGAATATGAAACTAAAGGTCTAAGAGAGGTCAAATAAGATAAGAAGGATAGAAAAATACTCAACTAAAAGCACTCTATCAATGCACAACTGAATTATGCTACCACTGAGAAGGAATTGCCAGCCATTGTATATCCTCTAGAAAAGTTCGGATCATATTTTATTGGCTCCAAGATCACCATCTTCACATATCATGTTGTCATTAAATACGTCTTGACTAAAGATGACTTTGAGCCAAGGTTGATTAAATGGGTACTCTTGCTCCAAGAGTTTGACATTGAAATCAAGGACAATAAGGGTTGTGAAAATCTAGTATTCGATCATCTTTCTCAATTGGTGAATGAAGAAGTAACCCTTAAGGAGAATGAGATTTATGATGGTTTTCCAAATGATTCCTTGTTGGCAGTGAGCAAACACCTTTAGTTTTCCAACATAGCAAATTTCAAAGCATCCAGTGTTATTCCTAATGATCTCAATTGGCAACAAAAGAGGAAGTTTCTCTGTGATGCTCATTATTATGTGTGGGATGATCCGCACTTGTTTAAACTTGGAGTCAATAATTTGTTGACAAGGTGAGTCACCAAAGAGGAGTCCAAGAGCATATTGTGCATTGTCAAAATTCCCCATATGGAGGACACTACGGTGGAGATCAAACTGTTGCAAAAGTGCTACATTCTGGTTCTTTTGAGCATATGCAACAATGCGACAAGTGCCAAAGAACTGGAGGCATTTCCAAGAGCATGAGATGTCCCTACAGAATATTCTTGAGGTGAAGGTGTTTGATTGTTGGGGTATTGACTTTGTAGGACCTTTGCCATCCTTATACTCTAATGAATACATTTGGTGGTTGTAAACTATGTTTCAAAACAGGTGGAAGTTGTCGCCACTCAAAAAAATGATGCCAAAACAGTCACCAAGTTCCTCTAGAAGAACGTTTTCTCCCACTTGGAGTTCTAAGAATGCTTATCAACGATGGTGGGTCTTATTTTTGCAATTCACAACTACAAAAGGTCTTAAGGCATTGCAATGTTAAACACAAAGTGGTCTCTCCCTACCACCCACAAACCAATGGCAAAGCCAAGGTGTTAAATAGGGAACTTAAGAAGATCCTTGAGAAGACAGTTGCTTCTTCAAGAAAGGATTAACTTGAAAAACTTTATGATGCCCTATGGGCTTATAGGATTGCCTTCAATACCTCAATTGGTTTATCTGCCTACAAAATTTGGCATATACAAACTACGATCCCATACAAAGTCCTTGTGGATTCGAGAATCGGTCTTACCATTTATTACTGCTTGTACGAATTGGTATGCTTGGAAGGAGTTAACAGTATGCCATGAAGTGATAAAGAAGACACATTTGAAAACAATAGGAATACTCACAATAACCAAAAGGGGGTGAATTGGTTGAAACTTGCTCTTTTAAAATTTATTTATCAAATCAGAGTTAAGGATCGTTATCACTTTTAAAACCAAGAATGTTTTTACTCAATCAAATTACTCAACTAAAAAAAACAATAGCTCAAAACAGAACTTCTTAGGTAATGATAATGAAACCAAGAATAAATGAACATGATGACTTGTAGAGATAGAGATAAAGAAAATCAACACAAGCAATTTATACTAGTTCACTTCACAACAGAAGCTACATCCAGTTTCTTCTAATCAACACTAGATTAGAGTTCCATTATTATAAATTTCTGTTCTTACAAGCTTTACAACAACCTCTCTTTATCAACACTAGATAAAGAATAGAAATCTAAAACCCTATTAGACTTCTAAGGAACAAGAACTAGAGAACACTACTCTATTCTTTCCTAGAGAACACTACTCTAGTCAAAGCTTCAAGAACCCACTTACAATAGCATCAAATAACAGAAATACCAAAACAAAATTACAATCAAAGATTATGGAGAGAAACAACCTGATGATCCAATGTGAATGCATATGAATTACCAATCAAGGTTGAATAGCAGAAAACAGAATTTCAGAACATGCTCTCCATTAAACTCTTGAAATATCTTGCCCAAGAATCATTCAATAGCTCATGATGATTAAAGAGTGGGACAAGAAGTTAGAAAACCCAGAAAATCACTTTCAAACTCTTGGAAGACTAGTGTATACTCAGAAAATACGAAGT
Organism: Glycine tomentella; assembly: GCA_007407185.1. Lineage (NCBI taxonomy): Eukaryota > Viridiplantae > Streptophyta > Magnoliopsida > Fabales > Fabaceae > Glycine > Glycine tomentella. The sequence continues at coordinate 155,387 of PYAF01003095.1, forward strand.
GTTCAAGTTAGAAAACAAGTCAAGTCTTCCTTCTATTTATAACAGAATTTTGTAACAACCTGTAATCGATTACACACGCCAAATAATCGATTAAAACACATATGTAATCGATTAAATTGTCACTTAATTGATTAAAGTGTTCAAAGCACATTTTGGGTTTCAACAACGAACAAAATAATCAATTAAATCGAGTTGTAATCGATTAAATCAGAAAAGTTCAGTTTCAGAAAATAGCCTGTGTAATCAATTACAAATAATGGCAATCGATTAAAGCAGCAAAGTAGGCTTTTTCAAATGGCCTAAGTAATCGATTACAATTGATTGTAATCGATTATCACAGCAAAGCACAAAATACATTTTACACTATGTAATCGATTACAATAAGTGTGTAATCGATTAAAACATTCACCAAAGCTTTCTAGTTTCAAGTACGAGCCAAATAATCGATTAATCTGATAGGTAATCGATTATAATGTTCATAGAAGCTTTTCCAGTTTGAAACATGAACTGAATAATCGATTAAAATGCTATGTAATCGATTAAAACAATAAAATTATATTTTTCCAAAAACATTACTCGATTAAATCATTTTTCAAATAGTTAGTAGCTTTGATGTTTTAATGAAAATCATTTAAGCATGTTAATGAGTATGTGAATGCAATGCAAGGATCAAAAGGTTACCTTCTCCTACACTTTATTTGAATTACAATTTTCAAGGCATGTGAAAAGCTTAAAACAATCTTCATAGGTTTCATTCTTCATGTTGATCCCCCTATATCCAACAATCTCCCCCTTTTTGGCTTTGAACATGCCAAATACTTGATTGACCATGTGTTAGATTTTGAAGTTCTTTGAGGGATGAAAAGTAAAATACTTTGAACTTTTGCAAACCTAAAAACAAATCAGCCTCTTTGCCAAGAATAAGTGTTAAAAGATATGCTTGCATAAACGTTAATCATTAACTTGCATTAGTTGCTTTCTTAGACTTAATTTGCTCAATGTGCTCCCCCTTAATTAGATAATTCATTAGTTTTTGATTTGTGCAAAACTTAGCAGAAAAACAGAGCACAACAGAGCATGATATATCAATCAATATTTCTTCCCCTATTTGGCTTATCAAAGACAAAATATAGCACAACAAATAACGAGAAGGAGAAACATAAAAACTTCATTAATCAATGCGGAGGAACAGTACATTAATAAATAAAACATAAAAGAACACAGATGAAAAGCAGAAAGAGGAAATACAAGAAACTTAAAGAAACTAGAAAGAAAAACACAGAAATCCTAAAAAGATTCAGAACCATCAAACATAAGCTTAGTTTATATGTTTTCTAGCCTAGATTTTATCTCCTCTAATGCTGAATTGGTCTCAGCTCTGTGCTCATGATGTAGGGACAATAGGCCATCCATCTTTTGAATCATAAGAGATTCAAATGGACTATAAGATGGTTGAGCTGGACCTTCTTCTTCATCATCTTCATCAGCTTCCTCTTCAATTCCAGCAGCAGTAGCAGGGACTTGTTGGCCAGCCATTTGCCATCCTTGAGAAGTTTTGACCATCCCTAGCTTTGTGAGATATTTCTCCTTGATGAGGCTGCTGCTAAAGTTAGTGTTGTCAACAACCTCATTAGAGACATCTATATTGAAATAATCAATAAACCTGGAAACAAGAACAACATAAGGAAATGGGTAATTCATTAACCTCTTGGACTTAAGCATTATCTCCTCAAGAAAGAGAATCCAATTCATCTGAATTGAATTCTTGAGACCATACACAAGTTGTAGGTCATCATCAGTGGCTTGGGCATGGTTGGTGGCTCTAGGAGTGAGGACGTAAGTGATTATGTAGTGGAGGAGTCTGTCTTCATGGGTCATAGGGCCAGTGCTGAGCCTAAGCTTCAACCTCATTTGGGGATCAATAAGCATCACCCTTTAGGTCTCAACCCTATTGTATCACCCAACCTCTTCTTCAAATTTCCTTTCCCCTTCAAAGGAAATTCCAGCCACTGCTTCCCAGACTTCTAGAGTTATTTCCATGGCAACTCCATATACTTGGGACAGAAGAATCCCATCCATGGAACCCTTAGCACAGGTGTAGAACACCTTTACTAACTCAGGGTAAAATGTACCCTTCATCTCAACAAACTTCCTCAATCCCTGGGTTTCAAGGAAAGCAGGGAATTGAAAACCTTCCTTAATGAACCAATCAAGTTCAAGGTGTTTGGGAGGACAGATTAATTTGGTGGCATTGAATTAAAGGTAGGTCATCTTGTCTCTCTCAGCAGGAAACCAGTGATCTAACCTATTGACAACAGGGTTAGAGGTTTCACCAGCCTTTCTTTTAGAGGTTTTGACTCTCTTAGAGGTAGACATGGCTAAAGAGGGATGAGAGACTATCTGGGCAGAGTTTCTAAACTCAAAGAGAGGAAGAACACAATAGTGTTTTAAGGAAGAAGAAGAATTTTGGTATGATTTCTCCCTTTAACAATGGGCTGTATTTATAGAAGTTTTTAGGCTCCTAAGATTCAAAATTTGAAATTAGGAACAACTAATACAAATTAACCCACTACCATTAAGGCACAGAAGATTCAAATTTGAATTAGATGGCAGTTGGGCAGTTACAATTTCCAAGAAAATCTATCAGATTCTACAGTAACTCCATGAATAATCGATTATTTCTTTCTGTAATCGATTAATTCGTAGGCAAAATCAGTTTCTGCAAAAGTTGTAATCGATTAATTCGTAATGTAATCAATTATTTAAGTGAAAACCAGTTAAGGAAGATGAAGTGTAATCAATTATTTCCTATATGTAATCGATTATTCCAGAGAGATTTGAAAATTCAGAATCAATTTGAAGCTTGTATAATCGATTGATTCAATCTGTAATCGATTATTCCAGAGGGATTTGAATTTCTAAAACAGATTCTCGGTAATTTAATCGGTTACCATTCACTGTAATCAATTATTCCAGTGAATTTAAATTTCGTAAAAGGATTTTTGCACAGTGTAATCGATTAATCTGTGGCTTAATCGATTATTAAAGAGAAATTTATTTTCTGGAATTATTTTTCTATGAAGAATAATCGATTATGTTGCTTGTGTAATCGATTACATAAGCACAGATTTCATTCTAAGTCATGTTTTAAGTTCTTTTAATCGATTAATTCGAGCTCTAATCGATTATTTCAGTGAAAACATCAGAATGAACAGTGATTCATGCAGCACAAATTGGAAACTGAAAGCTCATATGATGATGGAACTAGTATGAAGCTATATCACATAGATAAGCACACAACAATCATGCTAATGAAGATTAGATTCATTCAAGATACCTAGCATGTTTCTAAGAGCATAGGATCTGTCTCTAGCCAAAGATTTAGTGAATATATCAGCCAATTGATTATGAGTATCAATGAAATCAATTTTGATATTACCTTTTTGTATGTGATCTCTTAGGAAATGATGTCTTATCTCAATGTGTTTGGTCCTTGAGTGCATTATTGGATTCTTTGAGATGTTGATAGCACTTATGTTGTCACACAGCAGAGGTATTTCTTTTAATTCTACACCAAAATCTTGTAATTGTTGCTTTAGCTATAAGCTTTGAGCACAACAACTTCCATCTGAGATGTATTCAGCTTCAGCTGTTGATAATGCAACACAAGATTGTTTCTTGCAATGCCATGAGATCAATGAACTTCCTAGTAGATGACAAGTTCCACTAGTGCTTTTTCTATCCAACTTGCATCCTGCAAACTCAGAATCAGAATAACCAACAATATTAATTAATGCATCTTTAGGATACCAAAGACCAACTTTTGGTGTAGGCTTGAGATATTTGAGGATTTTTTTTGACTGCTGTAAGGTGTGATTATTTAGGATTTGCTTGATATCTTGCACACAAGCACACACTTAGCATAATGTCTGGTATACTAGCTGTCAAATACAATAAGGATCCAATCATTCCTCTAAATTTTGACTCATCAACCTTCTTTCCTTTTTCATCTGAATCAAGATAGGTTGATGTTGCCATTGGAGTTGCAGCATCTTTGTTTTTATCCATTTCAAACTTTTTGATCACTTCAAGGCAATACTTGGCTTGATTTAGAAATGTTCCATTCTTTATTTGCTTCACTTGAAGTCCAAGAAAGAAAGTTTATTCTCCCATCATAGACATTTCAAATTCATTCTGCATAGAGATAGAAAATTCTTTGCACAACAATTGATTAGTTGAACCAAAAATTATGTCATCAACATATACTTGAACCAATAAGATATCATTCTTTTGGCTTTTGATGAACAAGGATTTATCAACATGTCCTCTTGTGAAAGATTGTTCAATCAGAAATTTACTTAATCTTTTATAACAAGATCTTGGAGCTTGTTTTAAACCATAAAGAACCTTTTTAAGTTTAAAAACATGGTGTAGGCATATCTGTTGTTGCATAGTTATATATTCCTCTAATCGCTAATCACTGCTTTTTTGTTTGATTGGATGTTTGAAATCAGTAAAACCAGGAGGTTGCTCCACATATATATCTTCCTCAATATAGCCATTTAAGAAGGCACTTTTAACATCCATTTGAAAAAGTTTAAAATCCATTAAACATGCATATGCAAGCAATAACCTAATGACTTCCAATCTTGCAATTGGAGCATATGTTTCCTCATAATCAATGCCTTCTTCTTGGTTGTAACCTTTTGCAACCAATCTAGCTTTGTTTCTCACTATGATTCCACTCTCATCAAGTTTGTTTCTAAAAACCCATTTAGTGCCAATAGGTTTGAGAGAGGAAGGTTTAAGAACAAGTTCCCAAACTTCATTTCTCTTAAACTGATTTAATTCATCATGCATGGCATGCGTCCAATGTTTATCAATTAAGGCTTGATCAATATTCTTAGGTTCAATTTGAGAAACAAAAGCCATATTACAACAGAGATTTCTTAATGAAGATCTAGTAGATACTCCCTTTGATACTTCACCAATGATATTGTCAAGTTCTCTTGTAGTTCTTCAATCTTTTGGCTCTTGGACTGGTGTTGATGATTTTGTTTAAGCACTTGGTTTTTATTTTTCTTTAATCATTGAATCATTGAGCTGAATAAATTTCTCCAAAGGACCTGCATCTACATCACACTTCTTTTCCTCCTTGGAGGGATTAGATTCATCACAAATCACATGTACAAATTCTTCCATGCACAAAGTTCTTTTATTGAAAACTCTATATGCTTTACTATGTAATGAAAATCCAAGGAAAATGGCTTCATCAGCTTTTGCATCAAATTTTCCAAGTGATTATTTACCATTATTTAAAACAAAACACTTGCAATCAAATGCTCTCAAAAGAGAAATGTTTGGTTTTCTACCTTTATATAGTTCATACGGGGTTTTCTTTAAAATAGGCCTTATTAGCAATCTATTCAAAGTGTAGCAAACTGTACTTACAGCATCAACCCAAAAATATTTAGGCAAATTTGTATCATTAAGAAGAGTTCTTGTATTTTCTTCAAGGGATCTATTTTTCCTCTCCACAATACCATTCTGTTGAGGTGTTCTTTGAGCTAAAAAATTGTGTTTAATTCCATTTTCTTCACATAATTTTTCAAAATGTTCATTTTGGAATTCTCCACCATGATCACTTCTTATTGAGATAATTTTGCTTCCTTTTTCATTTTGAGCAAGTTTGGCCAGTTTTCTAAAAGCATTGAAAGCATCACTCTTGGATTTCAAAAACAAAGTCATGTGAATCTAGAGTAATCATCTACAATGACAAGCCCATAGTAATTACCTCCTAAACTCATAGTTCTAGAAGGACCAAACAAATCCATGTGAATTAATTCAAGGGGTCTTGACGTAGAAACAATGTTTTTACTTTGAAAAGAATTTTTAGTTTGTTTTCCCTTTTGACAAGCATCACATAATTTTTCCTTTTCAAACTTGAGTTTGGGTAAGCCAATGACTAGATCCTTTTTAATTAGCTTGTTCATATGATGCATGTTAATGTGACTTGCCCTTCTATGTCATAGCCAAGATTCATCAATTTTGTTTATTAGGCAAGAAGTGTTGTGAAAGAATGCATGATCTATGGAGAGTAAATAGATATTACCTTTTCTTTTACCTAAGTGAATCACCTCACCACTTTGTCCATCACATATCATGCAGCAATTGTCATTGAATGACACTTTGAACCCTTTATCACAGAGTTGGCTTATACTTAGGAGATTATGCTTTAACCCTTCCACATAAAGAACATTTCTGATTTTGGTTTTGAAGCTATCTCCTATGTTGCCTTCTCTAATGATCTTCCCTTTGTTGTTATCTCCACAGGTGACAAATCATTTATCTTTAAGAGTCAAATTTATGAGCATTGACATGTCACCAGTCATATGTCTAGAGCATCCACTATCAAAATACCATAATGAAGATCTAGCTCTTAGACATACCTGCAAAATTCAAATCAATTTATAGAGGAAGGTACCTAATTAAGATTGGGTCCATAGGGGTTAGCTAATTTCTTCTTCTTTTGCACCCAAATACAATCTCCATTAGGCACATAGAATCTTCTAGCATAGCATTTATATGATGTACGTCCTTTCATCATACAATAGTTGCATGTTACAGATTTTGATGAATTTCTCAAGTAAGCATTTTGATTGATCTTTCAATTATTGAACTTCTTTTGATTCTTCTGTTTTGGTGGTACAAATACAATTTTGCCAAAAGGTTTTGAGCATTGTTTGTAACCCAAACTAGAAGTATCTCCAACATATTTTTGCACACTCAACATTTCAGCCAAGTTGCATTTACCTTTGTAAAGCTTTCTCAAAAGATCAATTAAATGACTATTCTTGGATAAGAGTAACATGTATTTTTCTCCTTGACTTCTTTTGTAATCATCAAAATCCTTTTGCAACAAATTCATTAGTAGAAGAAGAAGCACATACACATCCATTCATTTTATAAATTGAAACAAGTTTTTCATTTTCTTCTTTCAAGTTGCAAATTTCAGTTTGCAATTCTGTAATTTTTCCAACATGCCATCTAAGATTTCCTTTGAGTTTATTATTGGATTTTGCAAGCTTTTGGGCCTCTTCATGCATTTCTTGATAAACATCAATAACTTGATCAAGTTCAGAATTTACCTCAATTCCAGCAATTGAGAGATCATCATCATCTTCATTGATTATGGAAGTGAGACACATATTTGCTTCTTCATTTTCAGTTGAGGATTCAAAAGTTATTGACTCGTTATCTTCCCAAGCTATGTAGGCTCTCTTAGACTTTCCTTCCTTCTTCATCTTATTTTCACTTTGTTGCTTTTTCAAAAAGATAGAGCATTCAGATTTGATGTGGCCAGACTTTCCACATTCAAAGCAAGTGAAGTTGTTGTCACTCCTTTTGTTGTTGTTGTTGTTGTTCTTTGTGAACTTTCTGTTCTTGTTTCTTCTCAAGAACTTGTTGAACTTTTTGACAATCAAATTCATGTTGTCATCTTCATCATCTTCACTTATTTTTTCCTTTTTTTCAACCTTTGAGGATGCAGCTTTTAAGGCTATGCTTTTGTGTTTCTTCTCTGCATCTTCTATATTAGTTAGTTGTGACATTTCAAGTTCATACTCAAGAAGCGTATCAAATAGTGCAGCCATAGACATTTTGGATAGATCTTTTGATTCCTTGATTGTTGTCACCTTTGGTTGCCATGGTCTTATGAGACACTTCAAGATTTTGATGTTTAACTCTTCAACATCAAAGATCTTTCCAAGACCAAGAAGATGATTAACTATATGAGTGAATCTTGTTTGAAGCTGAGAAATGCTTTCAGTGGTGTTCATCTTGAACATCTTATACTCATGGATCAATGCTTGTTTTCTTAATCTTCTCACTTCATCTGTACCTTCATGAGTTATCTTCAACATTTCCCACATCTCCTTTGCACTTGTGCACCTTACTATTCTAAAGAATTCATTAGAGGAAAGTGCAGAAGTAATCATATTTTTATCTTTAAAATCATATTGGACAACTCTCTTTTTAGCATCTATCATTTCATCTCATTCTTTGGGAATCATATCATTACCAACAGTTTTTATAGAAATCACAGGACCTTTCTCTATAGCATTCCAAGCACCTGGGTCATTTGATTGAATAAAGATTTTCATTCTATTTTTCCAAAAATTAAAGTGTTCTCCTTCAAACATCGGGGGACGATTGAGGGAGGCACCTTCCTTGAAGGTAATTTGTGTGGTATTTGTAACACCCCAAAATTTCCATAGCTATGGCCAAAGTATTATACAAATTATTCTTGCATAATTATTAGGTCATGAAAGATTTAATGATCTATATTTGAATTATTTGGGTGAAATATCAATTAGAAACGTTACGGAAATGTTTAGAGAAAAATGACCATATTGCCCCTATCGTAAATTAGAAATGACAGAAATGTCCTTGAGGTCAAAATGATGAAAATGCCCCCGGATATTTTGAAAAATTACAAAACTGCCCTTAGATATTTTAGAAAGATATTTTAGAATGGAAACTTACATAAACACCCTTAGATATTTTGAATAGATACTTTTATGATGGAAATACAGAATACTCTTAGATAACAGATTATTAAAATAGTTTGTGACAAGAAACTATAAGTGGAATTAGGTTTTTTTAAGCATCCAATGATATAAAAGGAAGAAAACTTAGGTGTGAAGAGCATGTGAAGAACCATGTAGAAAGGAGGAGAATATTCATGAAAGCCACTTGCAAAAGTGAAGCCATATAATGAATACAAGTGTTAGGACACTTGTAAGGCACATGATGAAGATTTTTCCTCTAGCATTTACGTGAACTTGGAAAATAATGGTGAAGCTTTATGATTTTGCCAACTCAAAGGGACACTTGGAAGGATATTAAGAGAAGACTTCATGAATTGGACAAGTGTCAAGACACTTGTATGATGTAGATTTAGTTTAAGTAGTTTTTCTTAAAAAGCAAAAATCTTATCTTGTCTCCTTTGGCAGAACATGTAGACAGTTCTAGACATTATTTCGAAAATCCCAACTGTCAAAAGTTACATATGTGGGATAGGAGTATACCTTTAAATGTTAAGGAAATCCAACGGTTAACGAATCTAGAACCACTATTTTACTAAAACGGATTTTGGGGAAAATTCAAGAATGAAGAAAAGCACAAAATATCTCTAACACCTAGCTATACCACATAAAGAAGAAGGAAATTGGTGAAGATTGCTCTCCAAGCTGAGCAAATCCACTTGCACAATCAAGAGGATTAGGGAAGGCTTGAGAAAATTCAAGTGGACACTTGGTTGGTGGAAAAGCTAGAAACCTTGCCATTGGTCCATTTGGAAAGCAAGGTCATAATGACCTAAGGGATATTTTCATGGCAAAGCAATTCATCCACACTATAAATAGGGATAAATGGACCAAAAGTTTCAAGCTTGTTTAAGGAGTGAACGTGCAAATCTCTCTTTCTTTCATCCTTCCTTTCATGCAACATCCTTGCACCTTTCACTTTCAAGAAAAATAAAAGCAAAACCTAAGCCTTGCTACCTTGATACTTCACGTGGAGATTAGGAGCATTTAGAAGAAGGACAGTCAAGCTTTTAACAAGGAAGAACAAGGTATGTATATAGGAGTTTATGCTAAATATAGTTGAGTATTAATTGTGTTAAGTTGTATAGAATTTCAATTGTTTTTATAAAGAATAAAGTCTTGCATACCATGTGTTCGATGAAATGCCTCAAAGAGATAAAGATTGTTTAATAAATGATTGTTTGAATAAGTGACTTGAATCTAGCTTGATAGGTGATTGTTTAGGTGACTTGAATCTTGTGTATTATGACTGCCTTTAAACAAATGTTTGATTTGAATTGTAGTTACATGATGGAATGCTTTACTAAAGCTTTATGTGTTATTTAACAAAGTTTCATTGATAGTGTTGAAGTGTTCTATGAATCCTTGAACATGTTTATTATATTAAGCTTTATACTGGATTCATGATTGAAAGTTTAAGCGTATGAGATTTAAATGAAAGATTAATATTGAAAACTGAATATGAGATAAAAAGAGAATCAATCATGCATGTTTCATATGCATATGCCTAGTGATGTGTTGCAAACACATCGTAGTTTTAGGTTAGTTTTAGGTTAGAATTTAATTGAATAATTAGGAATTAGGTTAGAAATAAGTTAGTTTGTTATTTATATTTTATTATATCTCATTTTATTACCAAAGTATGTTTTCAGGGCTAAAAAGAGGAGTTTCAGGCCAAAAGAAGAAGAAAAGCAAAATGAAGGTCTGGCGCGATCTGCGCCAGGTACCGCGCGACCCGCTCCAGATGCCTGAATCAGACCAACAACTCGAACAATCCACGCGATCAGCGCGGATCCCACGCTATCAGCGCCATGTATTCGAATCTGTGGCGCGATCCGCGCCAGCCGCGCCATAAATACGCTGTTTCCTGATTTAAAAAGATTGACTTCGAACATTGCACAGGAAATAGGCTTTGTTACTTGAATTAAATCTATCTATAAATAAAGACCTCTGGACTGAAGAAAAACACTCCCTATCATCTCTCTACACTTCTATACATCATTCTAAACCTCTGGAAGTCAAGAATCAAGGCTAGGTCACTGCATAATGTTTTATTTGACAGTTCTTGGTTTCTTGAAGCCTATGGTAGGCTAAACTTGTATTGTGGGAAGGCCATGAACTGATGTGAACTCCTCTGTAACTTGACTGGTATTGAGCAATAAATGCTGTTTTGATTGTTTTATTCTATTCTATTTTTATTGTTTATTCTTATTTGGAATTGGCCATTCTATCTAAGTATTGAGGGTTAGGGTTCGCAATGGGGACGCTGGGATTCTAATTTCTGACCTGTTTAGACTAACAGTTGTTCATCACCTAGGGATAGGGATGCGTGGCTGCAGACTTTATAAATGGTCTTTTGAATGCTTAAATTGATAGACTTCACTAAGGAATTAGGTTTTCGATTCAGGTTAAAGAGTTAATTCACTAAGGGATTAGGGATTAACTAAATTATGAAAGATTTATTCTCTGAGCAATCATGACAAGGACACTTATGATTTATTCTCTAAATGCTTAATTTGACAGTATCACTAAGGGCTTAGGATTCTCGATCGAATTAAAGGGTTAAATCGCTAGTTATCTAGGATTTACGAATCTAGGAGAGATTTATTATTGGTGTAACTTAAACCACTAAATCAGTCAAGTGAAAGAGGTAGGAATCAAAGGGGATTGTGCCTGACCACAATTGTTTCTTCCATTGGTAATATTCTTATTATTATTTTACTGCACTTATTTAATTTCTGTTTTATTCAAACTCCAATCAATTCAAACAATTCTTCTTTGTTTTCTGTTTTCTTTCCAATCGCTTAGACTTATAATTACTGTGACTTTCACCCCAATCCCTGTGGAGAACGATACTCTACTTACCCAATTTTATTACTTAAAACGATCGGTGCACTTGCCGTTGCATTGCACGTAAATCGCGCAACACCTGGCGGGGGCTAGTCCGTGTTATTTACCTCAAGAGGAGGTGTGTTAGATAGTTAGAGGAACTTAGTACGAGCGTTCAGACAATGAGGAGTCTGAGCTGGGGGAGGAACTCACACCACCCATGATGATCACATGTAGTGTGGGGTAACTTTCCTATGCACCACTGTGACACCCTAACTGATCGTGCAAGTTCTGGACCAGTGATTGGGGCTATCTTGACTTTGGTACCAATTGATGAGAATTTGAGAGATTCATGCATCATAAAGAAGATGAGCATGCATCGCATGATAAGTATGTTGTATGATTATCTGTATGTTGTATATATTGTGTGACTTGAACTATATTTATCATAAACTTACCCTATCTTTTGTGTCTGTGGTTGAGACCTGCGATGACCTCAATTTATTTGAGTGAGCAGAGGAACAGTAAAAGCATAGTGAGCAGGTGGACTACGTGGAAGATATTGACAAATATTTTATTTGGTGATATGTATTATGTAATAAACTTAGGAAACAGTCTGTATTTTATTATTTTGGACTGTACTTGGGACTGTATTATGGATTGTATTTTATTTTGGACTTCGAAAGAATATTTGGCGACAAAGAACTCATTTACAATATGGATGGTTAGTATCTTTTGTACGAATTATTTTAAGTAAGAAGAAAAGAATTTTCCGTAAAATTTCTAACTAAGGGAATTCTAAAAGCAAATGGAAAAGAATTTTCGCTAAAAAACAATAAAATACAATACGCTAAAACGAGGCCTTACAGTATTCATTTTCTTTTTAGAGAAATATAGTGATCTTGAATAACACTCAAGAACCTGCTCTTGATACCAATTGAAAACAATAGGAATACCCACAATAACCAAGAGGATAGGTGAATTGGTTGAAACTTGGTCTTTTAAAATGCATTTATCATATCAGAGTTAAGTATCTTTATCACTTTTAAAACCAATAATGTTTTTACTCAATCAAATTACTTAGCTAAAAAAAATAATAGCTCAAAACAGAATTTGTTAGGTAATGATAATGAAACCAAGAATAAATGAACAAGATGACTTGTAGAGATAGAGATAAAGAAAATCAACACAAGCAATTTATACTGGTTCACTTCACAACAAAAGCTACATCCAGTTTCTTCTAATCAACACTAGATTAGAGTTCCACTATTATAAATTTCTGTTCTTACAAGCCTTACAACAACCTCTCTTTATCAACACTAGATAAAGAATAGAAATCTAAAACCCTATTAGACTTCAAAGGAACAAGAACCAGAGAACACTACTCTGTTCTTTCCTAGAAAACACTACTCTAGTCAAAGTTTCAAGAACCCACTTACAATAGCATCAAATAACAGAAATAACAAAACAAAATCACAATCAAAGATTATGGAGAGAAACAACCTGATGATCCAACGAATGTGAATGCATATGAATTACCAATCAAGTTTAAATAGCAAAAAACAGAATTTCAGAACATGCTCTCCATTAAACTCTTGAAATATCTTGCCCAAGAATCATTCAATAGCTCATGATGATTAAAGAGTGGAACAAGAAGTTAGAGAACCCAGAAAATCACTTTCAAACTCTTAGAAGGCTTGTGTATACTCAGAAAATACGAAGTGTTCAAGTTAGAAAACAAGTCAAGCCTTCCTTCTATTTATAACAAAATTTTGTAACAACCTATAATCGATTACACGCGCCAAATAATCGATTAAAACACATATGTAATCGATTAAATTGTCACTTAATCGATTAAAGTGTGAAAATAATAGGAATACTTCACAATAACCAAGAGAAGGGATGAATTGGTTAAAACCTTGATATTTTAAAATTTTAAATCAAATCAAATCAAATCAAAGTTTCACGATCTTTATCACTTTCAAAACCAAGAAATCAATTTACCCAATCAAATGTCTCAGCTCAAGAATTCAATAGATCAAAACTGAACTTGTTGAACAATGAATGTGAATCAAAGAATTAAAGATCAATGAATTAGATGAGAATAGAGATATAGAATCAAGACACAAGCAATTTATACTGGTTCACTTCAAAACTTGAAGCTACATCCAATTTCTTCCAATCAAAACTAGGTTAGAGTTCCACTATTATAAAATTTCAGTTCTTACAAGCAATTACAACATCTCCCCTTTATCAACCCTAGATAAAGATCCGAAATCTAAAACACTATTAGATTCTAAGAGACAAAGAACCAAAAAACACTACTCTGTTCTTTACACTAGAAAACCCTTCTCTAGATACAAGCAAGAACCCACTTTACAATAGCAATCTTACACAGAAATTCAGAACGAATTTTACACACAACAATTAAGGAGAGAGATAACCTGATGATCTAATGAATGAATGCATATGAATTACCAAATCAGGTTGAGAAGAAATCAAACTCAGAACACACTTCTCCTTAATCTTGAAAACAATCTTGCTCAAAAATTATTCAAAGACCCATTGATGTTTTGAATGAAGTAAGAAGTAAAAACACTTAGGAATAGCTTGAGAGGCTTGTGTATACTCTGAAATACGAATTATCAAGTTGTGAAATAAGCTTAGCCTCCAATCCTATTTATAACAGATTTTGTAACTAATTGTAATCGATTAAACTCGCCTAATAATCGATTATTTTTCTTATGTAATCGATTATAATAACCATGTAATTGATTAAACCGTTCAAGAATGTTTCTGGGATTTTCTAACGAACAAAATAATCGATTATTCCGATGTGTAATCGATTAAAACAAAAGTTTTAAAAGTTACAAAATACACTAAGTAATCGATTAAAATATTTTGTAGTCGATTAAAGCAAAAAATGTTTATTTTCAAATTGTATGTGTAATCGATTACAATCTTTGGTAATCGATTAAAACAACAAAGTGATTTTTCATATATAGCCTAAGTAATCGATTACAATCTGTGGTAATTGACTATCACAGTAAGGCTTAAAAACATGATTAACTATGTAATCGATTACGACCCTTAAGTAATCAATTAAATTCATTAACAAAGCAATTTTGTTTTAAACAAGGATCAAATAATCGATTATTCCGATAGGTAATTGATTACAATGTTCATAAAATATTTTCCAGATAGCTTGAAGAACATATTAATCGATTAAAACCTTAGGTAATCAATTAATCCAATGAAACTTGCATTTTTCCAAAAACTTTTTACTTAGATAAAACCTTAATCAAATAATTAAAGCTTTGTTATTTTATTAGAAAATCATTTATTTATTTAAATGAACGAATGATGAATGCAAACCATGGATCACCAATTAACCTTTCTCTTACACTTGAATCAATTACAACTTCAAGGCATCCAAGCATGTTGAAAAGCTCAAAAACAAACTTGAATCATATTCTTCCATTCTTCATAATGCTCCCCCTGTATCCAACAATCTCCCCCATTTTTGGCTTTGAACATGCCAAATTCTTGATTGATTAAGTGTTGGTCTTGAAGTTAATTGAGGCAACCAATTTTGAAAAACTTTAAGCTTTACAAACCTACAAACAATTTCAACTCTTTTGCTAAGAACAAGTGTTAAAGCATCTGTTGTTTGATTCATCATTCATTTACATTTATATCTTACTTAATTGGTTAATTTTTAGCACTTAGCTCCCCCTAAATTTGTCAATCCATTCAATTCGAGATTTGGGCAAAAATTGTGCAGTAAAACAGGGTAGAACAGAGTATGATACAGAGCACAACCAAATCAATCAATTTCTCCCCCCTACTTGGCTTATCAAAGTCAAAAACATGTAAGGCACAACGGATATATTAAAGGAGAAACAGAAATAGATATATTAATTGTTGAGGGAACCAATTACAAAGCTTGAAAAAAAAAAGCATAAAAACAGAAAAACATAAGAACAGAAAAATAAAAAGTCTAAATGATTCAGACTCATCAAACATAAGAGTTGCTTCAATATCATCTAGCCTATTCTTAATGCCTTCTAAAGCTGAACTTGTTTCAGCCCTAAAATCATGGTGCATAGTAATCAGGCCATCCATATTCTGAAGCATGAGGAATTCGAACTGAGTGTAGATGGGTTGAGCAACAAGTTATTCTTCCTCAACAACTTCTTCTTGAACACCAACAGTAGCAGGATGTTCAGGCACTGGTTGTGGACCAGCCATCTGCCACCCTTGTGGTGTCTTTACCACACCAAGCTTGTTGAGATGCTTGTCCTTGATGAGGTTGTTGCTAGAATTAGTGTTGTCCACTAGTTCATTTGACACATCAATATGAAAATAGTCTATGAATCTGGACACAAGAACAATATATGGAAATGGGTGTTGATTTGAGGGGGAACTGCTTGAAGATTACTTAAAGAATGAAGCAATGTGAAGACTTGGAAGTAGTTTTGGCTTTCAACATGTTTGAAGGCTTGAAGATGAAGTTTGTGATTAAATGTAAAAGGAATGAAAGCATTCTGATGATCCAAGCCCTTACATGCATATCAATCATATTCATTTAAGCATTACAACATAAAAGCTTTAAGTATTTGATTTGAAACTTAAAAGGAAGCTAAGTATTTTGGAAAAATAGCATAAAGCTAGTTTAATCGATTAATACACTTAGAGAATCAATTATATTGTTCTTCAAGCTTTCTGAAAAATTATTAAGAACAATTTAATCGATTACATCATCAGATTAATCGATTATTTCAAACTCAGTGTACATATGATTTGGCTAAGTGTCTGGTTTAATCGATTACCATTGAACCGTAATCGATTACATACCTATTTGGTGCTCACTCTGCTTTAATCGATTACCATTCATTGTAATCGATTATTTATTTCATTACACATTTTCCACTCACTCTGCATTAATCGATTATGATTGGTTGTAATCGATTATATTACTTAAACATGACTTTTGCTTAGTCTGGTTTAATCGATTACCAATAATTGTAATCGATTACTCAGTACAATATGATTTTACAAGTCCTCTGGAGTAATCGATTATGCGTCGGGTTAATCGATTATATGACCCGTTGCATGAATCCCAGAACTTACTATGAACGGATTAATTGATTACAGGAGCGTATGTAATCTATTACATATGCTAAACAATCGATTACAGGAGCGTTTTTAATCGATTATTTCTGTTACAAAAATTAGTATAAATAGAACCCATGCCTTTCAGATTTGAGGGACTTGAGATTTTGATTACTGAGCGTTCCAAATTCATTCTAAGCATTCACAAAGGCATTCTTCTGGGTTCTTAGGCTCTTGCTTCCATTGATACATATATGGGTCATTAAGGTTTAAGTGAAGCAAGGCAATCTTTCACAAAGATTAAGGAAAAGCTGTTCTGCATAATTGTTTTTGCATTCAATCTGGTATTTCCATTCCTATGCATCTCATTCTTGGATCATTAGGTGAATTCTTTCCTTACTCTTGTGAGTGTTAAGTTTTCTA